>CM044436.1:109487516-109627001 GCA_024363595.1 Xenopus borealis
GAAGGGATCCAGCCCATGTATGGTGCTGTGAGTATTTGCTCCTTTATGCTGAATGTATCTATATATATGGTGTGTGCTCAATATCCATGCTGTGTAACTGTTCTATACTCCAATGTGGTGATTGTCTCTATTGCTCTGCTGTTCAATAAATGCTGCTTTGGTTCATCATAAAGAATCACTGGCGCCCAACTTATTGTGCTTATTGCACATGGTTACAGTTCAACTATATCCTTCCTCCACCCCGCTGCGAGGGCTCATCCCTGAGAAAGAGAGTTTCATTCGTGGTTTAATACCATTTGGTAGCTTTAACTGATTATAGTCACACCAGTTTACTATAGCGCTACACTTATAATAGAAATCTGAATGACAGGGCTGGTACAGGCTGGTACCTATTGGTACAGTCCAACTTTTAAGTATCAGCTTTTGAGATTTTGAGATGTGATAATATACAGTATCCGGAGGCATATGGGACGTGATAAGAAAACTGATCATGAAATAGAGAGACTGCTGGGCAAAAAAAAAAAATTGCAACCTCATCCAGTAACTTATTCATAAAAGTTAGGGGGTAAGTAGATATAAATTAAGATAAGGGAAATAATAATAGATAAAAATAAAGATAAGAGAAATGAATATATGTACATCCCTTCATATTCCTATTATTCAAAACCAAAAAGAAAATGAACTACTGTATATAGGCATAGCAACCCTTTTACCATTTTCATGCCAGGGATCTAATCAACAAAGCCGACATTCAAAAGGTTAATGAATGCATTCCTTCTGATCCTTCTGATATTAATATAAAAAGATGAAATATAAATATATATATATACACACATATTCTTATATCCTGTCAGTTTTGCCTACAGTCTAAAATTCTGCCTGAAGATCTAACATATCAAGAACTGGAGAGTCTCATAAAACTTTTAGAAATCTCAGGGCCAGAAATTCAGAAATGCTGCCACGTTTAATCTAAATCTGTCATTCTCTTTGTCTTGTAAGAGCAGCCGAGAAAAGCTTTTAACACTGAATGCTCTGATAAAGTCTAGTACTTCTGCAGCAGCAAAAGCCTGGTTAACCTCCGGTTTATTCATTTTATCCACTATTTTTATGGATATTCATATGTTGCTGGTCACTTGTTAAAGGGGATCAAGGGCATTTTAAAAAAGGGCAATTGTAAAGAATATAGGACACTTGTTTTAGGGTAAAATGGGGTAAATATATTTTGGGCAGGGTCCACTTTATCTCTTGTATTAGTAATTGGTTATTACTTTTTGTTTATAATCTGTATGCTCAATAGATATGGCCACTTAATGTACTGCATTGTGAAATTTGTTAAAGCCGATAATAAGGATCATTTTTAAAACTTTTTTGGAGCAATTCATAGATCCTATTTAAAAGACAGCTATCAGGTTAAAGTAGTTGCCTGGTGCAAGTAAGGTTTTTGGGGAATTTATTTGTTGTTTAGAGGTACAAATATTTCTGTAGGTGTATAATGTGATGGCAAAAACTTGAGAAGGGGTATTTTACGCAGGGTGCAAATTGCTATGTTTTTCTTTGCAAACTTGCACTCTACTTTGCACTTTGCCCCATAAAGACAAATCTGTGCACCCGAATTTGTACCAAAAAGAAAGGAACTGCAAAGAAGAGCTAACGAGGTCGCACAGCCTTATTAATAATATAATTAGATTGTGTGTGTAACTTGAGAAAGCCTATACAGGCGAAACGTACGTCAGGCGTTTGCGCTATCGAGCGTTTTAGGGCGGGGAGGAGGCACTCCGGAGGGTGGGTTGAATGGTGGCAGCAGTTTCCCTCTAACAACGGAGGTAACGTTGGACAGACCGCTGATGTTGTTACCAGCACTCACACAGACTTAATTTTCGGTGTTGTATTTGCACTATTGATAGGGAATAGGCCACACTTACTTAAGTGACTCTGAGAGGACAAAGTGCCAGTTGCTCTATGCACACCGTATTGGAAACATATATGTCTGTATAATACTGCAAGGTACAGTACACTGGGTCTGTCCTCCGTTTGTATGCATTACCTTTGGTTATTTAACCTATTGTGTTCATGTCCAAACTTTTGGTGTTGCTTTAATACAAGACATAGGGAATAGGCCATACTTACTTAGGTGCCTTTGAGAGGACAAAGTGTCAGTTTACTCTCCTTGCACACCATTTTGGAATTAACACTTGTGCGAGGATACAAGGTGTTGGTTTTCCCACAATGGGAGCCACCTAATCTCTTTTACTACAGACACCCTCCTGCTCCCCACCCCAACGCATGCTACTACAGAGGGCATATAGGCTGATGTAGTTATCTAGGTGGGACCAGTATTTTCATTACTCAGATATACTGCTTTCCTTACTACTGTGAAACCAGATCAGGATACATCATATTTTTAAGTGTTTTTATATCTCATTAAATCCCTCTTTTGATTTTAAATGAACTATTAAATGTTATGTTTTATTGAGTGATTCCTTCTTCTACAAGACTAGTGGAATGTGAACTGTTGCTTACATAACTAGCACCCCTTACACTATTGCACTTTATTAACTCTTTATTGTTCATCACAATATATAATAATGACAACACATCAAAGTGTGGACACAATGCATTTTGAATGAATTTATTTGCACCTATCAAAAATATCTTTAGAGACATTAATCATTCCTTTCATGGTTTCCAAGTTACACACACAATCTAATTATATTATTAATAAGGCTGTGCGTCCTCGTTAGCTCTTCTTTGCAGTTCCTTTCTTTTTGGTATAAATTCATGTTCATGAAGAAGAAGAGCTGTCTGCACGTCTAAGATTAAAGGACTTCTAAACAGTGGTGATGGGTGGTTAGAAGGTGCGGAAAAACCAAGAAACCCATTTTTTTAAATCTTTGCACCCCCCAACTGCTAAAGCAAATAGGGTTCTGTCCTGCATAAAAAAGGGCATAAACTCAAGGGATGAAAACATAATTACCTCTTTATAGATCCCTAGTAAGGCCTCATCTGGAGTATGCAGTGCAGTTTTGGACTCCAGTCCTTAGGAGGGATGTAAATGAGCTGGAGAGAGTGCAGAGACTAAGTGCAACTAAACTGGTTAGAGGGATGGAAGACTTAAATTATGAGGGGAGACTCTCCAGGTTGGGGTTGTTCTCTCTGGAAAAAAGGTGCTTGCGAGGGGACATGATAACACTTTACAAATACATTAGAGGACATTATAGACAAATATCAGGGGACCTTTTTACCCATAAAGAGGATCACCAGAGGCCTCCCCTTCAGACTAGAAGAAAAGGACTTTCATTTGAAGCAGTGTAGGTGGTTCTTCACAGTGAGGACAGTGAGGTTGTGGAATGCACTGCCGGGTGATGTTGTGATGCTGATTCTGTTGATGCTTTCAAAAGGGGCTTGGATGATTTTTTTGGACAGACGTAATATCAAAGGCTATTTTGATATTAAACTCTACAGTTAGTATAGCTATGGGAATATATGGTTTGTGTGAAAGAGTGGAGGGGTGTGTGTGTGTGTGTATGCTGGGTTTTTATTTGGAGGGGTTGAACTTGATGGACTTTGTCTTTTTTCAACCCAATTTAACTATGTAACTATGTAACTATGAACATACTGTAGCATTGTAAAATGCCAGAGCACCTTGAGCAGGATTTTGGTCCAGTGCAAAGTGCAAAAAGTGTTAATGAATGGGCAGCAGGAGACGTGATTTTGCACCCCCAATTGCCCTATCACTGCCATCCTTTGTAAATGATTCCCCAATTATAAGGATTATAAAATAAGCCGAGAGCAATTTAGAAAGGGTCAATGAACACGCAGGGTACAGGCTTTGATGACGACAAAAATCAGTGATATAGTAGAAAAGAAAGACAGTCCAGCAGTGCTGGTTTTTTTGCATGTCCCAGGTTGTACGGCACCCTAACATGCAGCTCTTAGGGCATATTAGGGAGAATCTATAGCATGTTATATTAAGGACACTAAAGACTCCATTTACTACAAAGTGGTGACATTCATCACCTTGGTATAGCATAGAGCTCTCTCTGACACTACTAATCATTCATGCAATGTTGTTAATTTGAATTACACTTGTTTTCCCCAATAGTGATGTTAGACGAAGTTAGGAGAAACCAGATATAGATGACAACAAATTTTATCATCATTGTCAATGCTCACATATTGATCTTTTTATGTGTTTGTCTTGTTAAATCCCAGTGGGGAAAACACTTGTCATTAGCTTTATTAGCACTAGACATTACAGGGCACATTGGTTGATAAACATTACTGCAGATTTCTTAGGGAAACAGTAGATATATATCTACCAATAGTAAAATAACTATTACCAAATGAGTACATGTGAAAACTAAGTGTCTCAGGCTCTAAAATGTTTCTTTTTGTTTTTAGGAAGTGATGGAAATAGATGGATGGATACAAAACAGGGTTAGATACCTCATTTCAGAATGAAGAAAAGCCTTGCAACATGAATTGGTCTAATTATTACATATTAGTTGTCTACCAGCTCTTCTGTTCCTTGTTACCATAATCCAAACAGAAGGACCATGGTAGAATCTGTAGGAATATTCCATCCTCCCAAGTAAGTTTGATTATCATCCCTCTGTCTCCTTTTAACAAATGAATATTAAAGAGGAAGTGCACTTTTCAATAGACTTGTTATACAGTATGTTATAAACCAATTCTAAGCAACGTTTCATTTGAGCTTTATCTTCTCTTTGTCTTTATCTTTTTTGTGGGATGTATTACTAGCCTTCCTATTGTGGCCTATAACTAAAACAAATAACACTCAGTTGCAAGGTGGAGGGTTGACGCCAGTCCAGCTGGAGTAGGAGGAGGATTTGGTTCAATGTTGAAACTGCTAATCCATAGACCAAGCATGCGAGTCTATCCTCTACAGCAGTTTTGGCTCAGATTTCTTGGGTTCACTACCCCCCTTTATGACTCTTGATTAAGTATTCATTTTGGGGGTATAGTTTTTCCTTTAAGACTAGATATACCTCTAACTGTCATCTAGACTGGGCCTCCTATTCACCATTCTGGGGACAACTGGGGGTCAGTGATCTGGTCACTCAGTTTAGAAATCTGTCCTTCATACGTAAAAAAAAATATCTAACTGGTTTGAATTTCCCATGACACTTTGATTGTAAATTCTATGGAACAGAGACCTCATTCTACCTGTATCTCTTAACGCATGGCACTTATAGGGAAATGTAATATAAGTCGGTAAAGTTAAGCCTTTGTATGAACAAATTCTGCTTTGCGCAAATGCAATATACCTTGTGCAAACCCGGAAACTGTTTAGCAACCACTTCCGCCAGAGGAAGGCCATTTGTGAATTTTATCCTTTGCACTAATGCGCTGTCAATGTAATAAAACTTCTTACTGAAAAAGTCGCACTGTTTGCTCCAAAAGGTTACGACACCTTCAAGCACTTCTTAAGAGTGCGCAATTCACACTGCGCAATAACGATTCACAATTAGTGATGGGTGAATCTGGGGCGTTTCGCTTCACAAATTTTTCGCCAATTTCTTGAGAAATTCACAAAATGGCTAAAGATTTGCGATAATTGCAAAATCGGAAGATTCACGAAAAATCCGTTAAATTTTATAGTTTTCCCCAAAAATTTGTGAAATTTACCCATTTTCACGAAAAGTTAGTGAAATTTGAACTACTTCACTATAAATTTGTGAATTTCAAGGAATTTCACTATAAATTCATGAATTTTGAACTATTTCACAAAATTTGTGAATTTTGAACGTTTTCAAGAAAAATTAGCGAAAATTGGAAATTGATGTCAGTGAACTTTCTCTGGAGAATTTTCATGCCCATTTCACGAATATATTCACCGGTGGCGAATAGCAGGAATTTGCAGCGAATTCGAGCTAGGCGAATAAATTCGCCCATCACTATTCGCAATGCAATAACCATTTAAGGCGCAATATTGCATTGCGAGATGTGGATTTTTACTCTTATTGGTGCGCAATGTTTTGCTCTTAGTGACTTTATTTACATTCCCCCTTAATGTTTATATATACGTATTTTGTTGCAGTACTGTAACTACTTGTTCAGTCCAATGTATGAGTCTTTATGCTCGTCACTTAGGCTAGTCTATCGTTTCCTTTAACGACTTTAAATCAGATGTTTACTTTTCATGCTGTTAATGAACTCCATTTCAAAGGTCTTTCTGGCAGTGAGCAATATTACAATGATTAAAAATGTCAGTCCTGCCAATTTCCTTTCTCCGTGATTGATATCCACATGCTAATGATGGTACTTTGGAGTTGTACTTTGTTGCTGCATGTTTTTTAGAATTATGGAGTTGACAACTCTGAAATTATATTTCGGATAACTTGAAAAAAACAGGAGTTTATCGGAGAGCACTTAGGGAAGAGGCGCATGCAGAATGACTTGATACTTGTTCTCTTGTGTTAGCTGCCCATCTTTCTCTATCGTCCCTCGCTTTTTTTGTTGTGTAATGTTTCTGCGGGCTGGATACAATGCAAAACTTCAGTGGCAACACAATATGATACATACAAAACATAGCATGTCTGCCTGAGGATAAGCAGGGAAGCAAACCAACTGCACAAAAAACTTTGTTTGTCTGTCCCTGATATACAAACTTCCATATTCTGGGATAAATGCAAAATTTATTTAAAATGACTAATAATCAAGATATTGCACAAAAAATATTGATATGGAAAAACTTTGTGAATGCTCTAGTGGGTAGGCAAGTATGCTCTCACTCGGGGATCTATATTTCTTACTGTATGGGACAATCAAGAATACAACACCAGTCCAGAACTTACCTTGTGAGTTTATGCCATAAATTACATAATCTGCGGCATTGATTTTTGATGAAGGTGAAATAAACTCAGGCATCATTTTTAATTTACACAGCACAGTGTTATGCAGCCCATTAGAAAATCAGTGAGGGTAAAGGGTAAAGTGATTTAAAAGGACAAGACCAGAGCCGCAACTAGGGGTAGACAGAAGAGGCAGCTGCCTATGGTGAAATGATAGGGGAACCGTGGGCAGCTACCTCTAAAATTGTCTTCTGCCTACACCTAGTCCATGTTCTCACCTCTCGGTCTTATTCCTCTTCCTTCCCTCTGTCACTCTCCCCTCAATCGCTCTTCCCTCCCTCCATCACTCTCCCCTCACTCCTCTCACCCTCCATCACCCTCCCCTCACTCCTGTCACCCTCCATCACTCTCCCCTCACTCCTGTCACCCTCCATCGCTCTACCCGCCCTCACTTACCCCTCCCTGCCCTCCGTTGCTCACCCCTCACTCTCATCCATTACTCTCCCCTTTGGCAGAGACTCTGAAAGAAAGTTACTGGCCGCAACTAGGGGTAGACAGAAGAGGCAGCTGCCTAGGGTGCAATGATAGGGGATCCATGGGCAGCTACCTCTAAAAGTCTTCTGCCTACACCTAGTGAATGTTTTCTCCCCTCGGTCTTATTCCTCATCCTTTCCCCTCAATCGCTCTTCCCTCCCTCCCTCCTTCCCCTCCCCTCACTCCTGTCACCCTACATCACTCTACCCTCACTCCTGTCACCCTCCACCACTCCATCACTCACCCTCCATCGCTCTACCTGCCCTCACTTACCCCTTCCTGCCCTCCTTTGCTCACTCCTCATTCCCCTCCATTACTCTCCCATTCGGCAGAGACTCTGCTGTCTGGCATGAGAGGAGCTTTAATGTCTTTAATAAGCTCCCTTGGACATTTGTAATAAAAAGTGGGCACCAACATCTCTAAAAAAAAGACTTTTATGCTCCTCCCCTATTCAAATTGCGTAAGAAGACTAGTGAATTTTCACAAGACATAAACACTTGCGAATCTTCACTTAGAAATGCTTGCACTGAAGAAGTATCACTAGCGTAAAGTCGCCAGTATTCAGTATCCAGAATGAAATCTCGTAATTTAGTGAATTAGCATAGTGGTAACGAATTTGCACCTGGTGAAGTGTGCAAAGAGGCTACTGGAGACAATACCCCGTTTAGTGAATCAGTAGTGTAAGTAGGTTCTCTTATTACTGATGCACACGTTACATAGTTACATTGTTAAATATGGTTGAAAAAAGACAAAGTCCATCAAGTTCAACCCCCTCCAAATTATATGTGCCCATGTCTATACTAACTGTAGAGTTTAGTTTCAGAATAGCCTTTGATATTATGTCTGTCCAAGAAATCATCCAAGTCACTCAGACTCACATCACAACATCACCCGGCAGTGCATTCCACAACCTCACTGTCCTGACTGTGAAGAACCACCTACACTGCTTCAAATGAAAGTCCTTTTCTTCTAGTCTGAAGGGGTGGCCTCTGGTGATCCTCTTTATGGGTAAAAAGGTCCCCTGCTATTTGTCTATAATGTCTTCGAATATATTTGTAAAGTGTAATCATGTCCCCTCGCAAGCGCCTTTTTTCCAGAGAAAACAACCCCAACCTGGACAGTCTCCCCTCATAATTTAAATCTTCCATCCCTCTAACCAGTTAAGTTGCACTTAGTCTCTGCACTCTCTCCAGCTCTTTTTCATCCCTCTTAGGCTTGTGACACACGGGCAGATTCAGGGAGATTTTTTCTGGACAACAATCTCCCCAAATTGCCTTTGCATGTCTTCCTGTCCGCTGTAATGAAAAGTCGACTGATCTAAAGCACACACAGTGCTTCATTTTCCAAAGTTGCCTCCTGAGGAAACTTTGGGCGACTTAAAAAAAATGAAGCACCGCATGTGCTTTAGCGCAGGTGACGTTTCAAAGGCAGTTTGGAGAGATTGTCGCTCAGAAGAAGAGGCGATTAGTCTGACTGAATCTGCCCGTGTGTCACAAGCCTCAAGGACTGGAGTCCAAAACTGCACTGCAAACTCTGCATGTAATTGATTTATTTCCAATACCTTTGCCCTTTTGCTGAGCAGCCACTGAGTCAAGATACACATTCCACTGCTCTATTTCTTTCATGATAACGGCTGCTTGTGTACAGGTATGGGACCCATTATCTCAAAATATGTATCCATTTATCAAGAAAGGTCAAAATAATGGGAAGCCCATTTTCCATAGACTTCATTTTATCCAAATAATCCAAATTTTTTATAACGATTTCCTTTTTCTCCATAATAATTACCTTCTATTTGATCCCGACTAAAATACAAATAATTGTTATTGGAGGCAAAACAGTCACGGAGATCCCAATTAGGGAAATAAACCTTATTCGGAAAATCCAAGGATCGAGCATTCTGGACAACAGGCCCATACCTGTACAATGAGTGGGTCTCCTTTCTATAATCCCTTTCATGTGCAGGGTCAAAGAGGTCATTCAAAATGAAATCTAATTACACAATAAAAAACAGACTTGTGCACATGCTCTAAAGAGATTTCTATTATGAGCCATTTACTTAAAGGACAAGGAAAGTTAAACTAAAGAAGTAGGCTAGAAATGTTGTACATGATGTTTTGTGCTTCTATACCAGCCCAAGGCAACCACAGCCCTTTAGCAGTAAAGATCTGTGTCTCCCCAGTAGATGCCCCAGTAGCTCCCCATCTTCTTCTGTTTATTCAGTTGATGTTTTGTCCTTGGCATAGATCTTTCTGAAGACCAGGGTAAAACGCTCTTAGCAACTACTGAAACCTATTTGACAGTTATTTTATTAATCATTTAAGGAATCATGTGCTGAATTATTTTTATTCTGATCATTGTTTTTTATAACGTCCCATTAGTGCTCCACATACATATGTACAGGCATGGGAATGCTTAGGACTTGGGGTTTTCCAGATAAGGGATCTTTCCATAATTTCACCAATGGGTGCCAGCATCCAAAAAATGCCCCAGATTCACCCATCACTAATTATCATTACAGAGAAAAAGGAAATCATTTTTAAAAATTAGAATTCTTTGGTTAAAATTGGGATAGCCTTCTTGAAATCCATAGCTTTCTGGATAATGGATCTCATATATACAATGTGTGTACATAAATTATCAATATATTTAAGACATTGAGACATTTTGTGCATACAGCTACTAAAAAATGCCTTACCCTTTAAACAAAACAGGGATTGTTTGTCCATATATTGCAATATATTTAAGCTGGCCAACTACATCAAAGTCATCCCATATCTGGCCAGTCCTACTCTCAAATTGCATCTGATTCATTAAGGGGCAGATTTAGTAAGGGTCAAATTTCGAAGTTAAAAAAACTTCCAAATTCGACCCTCGAATAGAATCCTCCGACATTCGGAGTTGAAGGATTTTAGCTATCGCACTCCAATCGTAGTACCATGTTGTAGATCCCACCCCTTCCCAATCGGTGACAGTGAAGTTCACCCTTTGATAAATTTGCCTTTAAAAATCCCATTGAAATGAATGGAGAGGGGTAGAATTTCACTCTGATGACAGAACTTCACTCTTTGAAAAATATACCCCATGGACGTAATAAAGGATACATTTATTTGAACTTCACAAACTCCAATACATAAATGTGTTTTGGTTCTCCTTGAACCAAAAGGAGCACCCTTGGATTGATGTGTTTTTTTTATATATATATATATATATATATATATATATATATATATATATATATATCACATGCCCTGTAACAAATTCCTGATGAATGCTGCTCTCAATCTCAGTCTGAAGCTTCAACTAAATTCTGCAGTCCAGGAAACAATTACATTCCATCCATAAAATATGGTATTATGATCTCCTCTCCGGTCTCTGGCAAGTAATGAGCAAATTGGTGTCTGGAAGAAACTTTTGATTGTTTAATAAAAGTTGTTGTCTTCTAAAAGGCATTTACAGCAACAGGGATTAAGAAATCTGATCTTTTGTCTTTGAAGGTCTTTATTTTTTAATTTCAGAGTAAGAGACATTTTCTACTAGCAGTTTGAATTCTGTTGTATAAATCCTAAATATTCTAAAGACTTTGCACCTACAGTTCATTTTAACATGCTGGCCAATAAAGTTTGAATGGCTATTTCCTTTCATAATTTTAAAAGAAAGTAGGGAAAAAAATATCAGACTTGTCTTGTGTGAATCCAAAATACTTGATGGTTTCAGTCATAGCTTGGAATTTCTTAACTATTTCACTCAGAAGTCAGCCCTCCAGCTATGTGCCAATACAATGCCACTTGTTTGAGCTGGCTGAAAGTCATGTTTTCATGGAGACTGTTAGCATATAATGTAGACCCCTCAATAAAGTTTTTGAAAACAAGATTTAATACACTTTGATAATATATTATAAAAGTTGGGTTGTGCTAAGACAAATCCATCAAGTTTACTCTTCTGTGTTATCCACAGGCCTCATAGAACCTTAAGGATTACTAAAGGCCTAGATATCTTGTCTGCCCAAGAAAAAAAACGGCTAGCTCCTAAAGATATCAGTGGAACTTCACAAACCTTACAGTAAAGAAACATTTACATTGCTTCAGATGATAATATTCTCAAGGTTAAGGAGGTGGCCTCCTGATGAGCAAGGACTAAATTAGCTTTGGATCAGGGTTTTTCCCCATAAATTTTGGTGCTATTCCTAGACGCATGGCCACGTCATCATATGGTAAAATATCTCCACCTGATGAAGGGAGGTGTAGGCCCTCCGAAACGTTATTCTGCATTTTTGTGGCATCTTGCTCAATAAAGGTTCTATTCATTGCACAGCAAAGAAATGGTGTAAAATATCCATCTGTGGAGGTATTTTGCGATATGATGAGGTGACCGTTTGTCTATGAATAACACCACTGTGAAAACCGGCACCAGAGAAGTGTGAGTAGTGCCCCTTCCTACTATATTTGCCCCATAGATTTTCCAATAAGTTGCAAAGTCAAGAATGCAGGCAATATTGACCTGTCCATGGCTGGGCATAATTGATAAGAGGCAAGTCTCTCTGTAACACCCTGCAATGAGACTATTAAACAATATAATTATGACATGATATAGGTTGGGCGTTTCAAAGCTAGTAATGGTGGCTAATATAATAGTTACTATGATCTGTTGGATTTTGAGAGCCAGTGTCAACAGTGTGGCAGCATTAGCACTTAACTTGTAAAACTGATGTCTTAGTTGATAAAAATAGTGCCTACAACCTTAACCGTAATATTTTAATCTAGTATAAAATTCCAAACTTCAGATTATAAATAAATGTTAAGTGCCAGGGCTCTTGCATTAGAATCACTTTGTCAGAGACACCAGTTGAAAGCACGAGAAATTATAGCTTGTGACTGTAACAATAATGCCCTACGCTAAAGCATCAGCTCTAAAATGCAGGTTAAATATTTAGGGGTAGAACGTTTAGTTCAATTCGTATGAAAGAAACGACGATGGATGGTGACAGGTTCCAAAACTAAGCTTTTAGTTTAGAACATGAAGATACAAAAATGCCAGCATTTGTTTTTTTACCTAAGGTTGAAGGCAACATTAAATATGAATATCAGAAGCAGAAAGCCAAGAAATCCATTTGCAACGTATCTCCTGTGTCAAGCTCTTTAATGAAACAATTTGTTTTATTTTTATTTATTCTTTTACAGGTTTACAGGTTTCCTTTATTGTTAAAGGGGTTGTTTGCAAATACTTTTTTCAGTTGCTTTCTATCTTTCATTTTTTACTGGTTTCCCAAAATGCAAGTTTAAAGTTTAATGTTTGTGTCTCAGTATCTCAGTCTGGCAGCTCAGTGATCCAGGAGCATCTGAACTGTTACAATTTGCTAAATTTAGTTGATATAATCTGTGGAATACAGGGAGTCCTTGAATTATACCTGACTTACATATAACTGGTACTTACATAAAGAGGCTATAACAGTGATGTACTGTGGTTTGCTTTGCCTTTATTAGCCTTTTGCTTTAATAAAGCACCCAATCCCCTCTAGCATGTGTTGTCTTGTTGTATTTAATAAGTAAATGTATATGTTTCAATATACATACAAATTCAACTTAAGAACAAACCTTCAGACTAGTGATGTGCAGGCGGCCCACCAACCTCGCACCCCCCTGTGCCACCTTCAACTGCCAGCGTAAAAAATTATAGCCACGCACCTGCTCACCCCACCCATTTTGTGACATCATCAGTGGGCAGGTCTATAAAGGGAAGCCATAAGTCGGACTCAGGTGAGCGTGGGTGGAGGGAGGGCAGGTTAGGTTCAGTTATGGGTCGGGAACAACCCGACTCTCATATCACTACTTCAGACCCTATCTCATATGTAATCCGGGGACTGCCTGTATTAGTAACTATTGTATAAATACAACATTGTATAAGTAAAACAGCTGTCTTTAATGAAACTCAGGGATTCTGCTCAGCAGGGCAAGAGATAACAAATTTATGTTATCCCACACCCCCTCTTTGTTTGTATATTGTACTTTAGCCGGAAGCTGTGGCTGAGCTTCAGTGGTTGTAGCACCCCATGCCCTCACTTTAAACCAATGGTGGCCCTATGATTTTAAAATGGGCATTGGTCTGGGAATCTCTCTCTCTTAAAAGCCTCATACTGGCGGGGAGGATATAGCCCTTATACTGAAACCAAGGTTCATTAGACACTGACTACAGGCAATGCTTTTATGCAGTAAGTATTAGACTTTTTATTACAAGTTAGGGACAGCCATATGGGGTTTACCTTGATGTGGTATGGTGGCTTGTCAATTTTATGATCATAACTTTGTAACTAAAAATCCCCTGTAAACATATGCATTAGCAATTATATTGGATTATTTAGGAAACAGGGGCCCAGGGAATGTGCATGGTACACACCCATTATATTTAAATATATTTTGCCTTAGCCTTTGAGTGCTCCCACACCCCCTCTTTGTTTGTATATAACAAATTTATCAGCTAAATGTATTCATTTAAAACAGTTAAAGGGGTTGGAGAACCTTTGCCAAAGCTGTTTTAGAAGGTGAGAAATGAAACTTTACACTTCAATATTAGAAAAATGAAAAATAAAAAGTAGAAAGTAATTGGAACAAATCTTTATTTTTGGTGAACTTTCTGAAACCAGCTGATCTGAAAGTGTTTGAAGGTGAACAACCCCTTCAAATAAAGGTGGAGAATGTTGTGTTAGAAAAGAACTTCTTGTTTCATCTGTGCCACCCACAGTACACAGACCAACAAACTCCATGTGTATATATAGACAGCCATTGTGCAAATCTTGGTGTACTGTACTGGTGTCCATACTGGAAACTTGTAATGCTATTAATAAGATAGGTCATGGAGATTACTGTTGACATACAACAGTGTACAAATCTAACTGCATTCTGTCTCTAATCAAGATGACATATATACCCCCCTTGCTCTGTTTTCATGGCATGAATGGGACACGGATTCCGCATAGTGTTCTAAAGGGTCTATTGTACATCAGATTACCAGGCTTGGCTCGTTGTTTCATTACAAAAGACAGACTTCCATTTTTGGTCATTGCCACATGCTGATTTCAAAGGGAAGGAATTCTTCTTTAATTGGCTTGTTCCTTTGGGGAGAAGTCACAAGTGTTCTCTCTCCCAGCCTTCTCTTAGCATAAGAATGCAATATGAATCTGGCCCCTTGTATGATGAAGAAGCCAATATCTATTTTGAGGTTTAGCTTAACACAAGCCTGTTTGTCGTCTATAGATCAAATTTTTGTAAGCTTTGGCTCTTTGGTCAAAAAGGCATTCCTAAATATTTTAGATGAAAAAAGAGGGAAAATGCTTAACGTCATGTTTCTATGAGCATTACATGTTGAGAATCACTGCTCTCGCAAATTGGTGGTACACAATAAGTTTCCAAGCACAGAGTCCATTTGGCAAAAAGAGAATATTACATTTTGGGGATTATCTGTCAAAATCTAAACTGATCTGATTTTTTTTTAACATAAAAATTGTCAGATCAAAGTAGAATCCACGATTGGAGCTTATTTTTTTATTAAAAAATCAGGATTTAATGAGGTAAAAACTAGATAAAATCAAGCAAAAACCCAAATAGTATGATTTTTTCAGAGTTTTTTTTCCCAAATTGCTCGATTTTTTCTGGCTTTTCACCAAAACGCCTGAATTATTCAAATTTTTGGCTGAAAAGTCCAAATAGTTTTCGGGCTAATTCCAGCACAGACCAAACTAGAATCCATGACTGAAGCTAATGTATTATTAAAAAAAGCAGGATTTAATCGAATCAGGGAAAAACTGATAAAATCAAGCAAAAACCTGAATTGTATGATTTTTTCATCGTTTTTTTCCCGAATCGCTTGATTTTTTCCTGCTTTTCTCAAAAAGCCTGAATTTTTCGGATTTTTGCAGAATTTTTGTCCAAAATCAGTAACTGAAATTCAGGCTAATTCAAATGCAGACTACAGAAACTTCCAATTAGGATAGGAACCCTTTTACTGGCTAATATACAATCTTGGCAGATCTGAGATGGTGGAGTTTCAGGGTATAATACATTTTGAAAAATGTTAGTCTTTTTTCCCCAAAAAAATTTATATTTTCTAGTAAAAAAATAAAATAAATAACCCCCTTTATCTTTAATTTAAGGACTTTTCTATCCTTTGCCAACATTGAGCTCCTGCAATGCAGCAATATAACTGCTTTTACAACCTTCTTTGCAACTTTGCATCAGTCCTGTCACACAGAGCAATCAATAAACATTTATTTTTTTTTCTTTTGTCTTATGTGGTTACAATGAAAGCAAATGTTCACAAATAAGCACTGATGGTAGTAAATGAGCACCACAATATTGTAGCGCTGATTATTAAATGAATGTTTGAGTTACACATGAGAATATATCCTCTATCATTGCATGTTGATATATGCTGCCATCTAGAGTATGACTTTGTGTGGACACTGAATCCATGGCAAGCTTGGCACTGGATGCCATATTTCTACTTTGCTGGTCTTCTAGACTATGTATATCCTGCTCTTGAACCCAAGGGATATCATTTCTGTGACCCACTGTGAAAGTACAACGCTTTGGACCCTTAAAGGGTCTCACAAATATTAGTGCATCTGGAGGTCTTCATACCCCACTTCCTATAACAAATATCTGTCTATCTGACAAGGTGGATCTATTAGCAGTAGTGATATGTGAGTCACAAAGGTTTACCCACCTGAGCTCACAGGCCCTTACTTTTCTTTTGACCCAAGCACAGCAGTGATGCCATGGATCACAGCCAAGGTAATGCACAACCCCTCAAGGAGGTAATACTGGCAATACCAAAAGCTCCAAACCTACCAGAACCTGCACCAGCAACCTCACCAGTAGGGATGGGCAAATCTACCCCGTTTCGATTCGCCGGAAAATTAGCTAATTTCAAGCGAAATTTGCAAATTGGCGAAAAAATTCGCGAAACGAGTCGTGGCACATTTTTGACGCGCGTCGCGTCAACTTTGACGCGTTGCGTCGTTTTCAACGCGCGTTGCAATGTTTTCGTCACGCCGCATCAAAAACGACGCGCAACTCATTTTTTTCAGCTAATTTTCGGCAGGTGAATTTTCGCTGGCGTTTCGCGAATTTATTCGCCAGCGGCGAATCGTGGGAATAAATTTGCCCATCACTACTCACCAGCAATTCCCATGGGTATTGGATATACCCATATATCACCATAAGCCATGTTTATTCCATTCTTGCACTGGATAGATGGAAAGAATCACCTTTCATAGATTTAAGTGGGAGGTAAGTAAAAGTAAAAAATGAGTTTATGCTCCTGGTACACTGCTAAATGCAACACAGCATTACACATTGCTCTTGAGAAAACACACACATACATATTACCCTTAGCTTGTGATATGGTATCTTTAAATGTTTAAGATCATATAGTGTCTCATTAAATCTGGTTTAGATTTAACATTGCCACAGTGCTCCAAAAATAGCTTTGTAGCCACATTCCACATTAGGTAGCAATCATTTGCTGGTAGTAGCAACTGTGCATTTTTGTGCATTATATGTTATAGGACAATGCCAAGCGAAATTTTGGCCAAAAAACGAGTCGCGTGTCGTTTTTGACCGAAAATGATGCGACGCGTCGTAAACGACGTGACGCGCGTCAAACTTGACGCGACGCGCGTCAAAAGCGTCCCGCGACTCGTTTCGCGAATTTTTCGCCGATTCGAGAATTTCTCAAGAAATTCGTGAATTTTTCGCAAAGCGAATCGCGGGAGATTCGCCCATCACTAGCCCTGTCCTATTAAGGACAGGAGGTGGTATAGCTCCATTACTTTTGCATCAGAATGATGTGCACATTAGGGGCAATTAGGGGAAGGAGAATGCCTGCTTGTCTTCCCCCACGTGAATACAGTTTGCTCTATTTTGGAGCACAAGACCTATACCAATTTTTTGAGCGTGTTTTTGGCACTGAATGATACTGCTCTCAATAAATGACCCCCAATATTGAGTGCAGATACCAATGTGCCATTTCATGTACTGAGGACTGTATAGACAAAGTAATTTCCAGTATGTGGGTACTCATCATTATGTTATTGTTTGTTTACACTTTAATCTCCATTCTTAATTATTGGCTCTGCTTCTCTTGCACCTTTTCACAGTACCGCCCAATGTATTTTGTGTTAATCTCCCTGGCCGGTCTTCCTGCAGTAACACTCAAACCTTGCTTCGTAGCTTATTTGAGTGAAAGCTCTGGTGGCCATTTGGGTGGAACATATGACTATTATTGGTGTGAATAAATATATGTATTATAGGCAGAGCTTTGTAGATGCTTCCAACTCATTGGAAAGTGTCTGTCAGAATAAAATACAATAACAGCCTTAACAAGGCAATACATACAAGTGTTTTGAAAGAAGAGAAAGAGGAAAATTCAGTGGATTGAAACATGCACTTTGCTTGCAGCCATATATCTATAATAGATAACCTTGGCCCAATATAGGTGCTATTGTTCCTAGGCTGATTTTGTACAAGCATTGTTGTCGTTTCCTAACACTGATTTGAAGGCAGAGTGTTCATCATACACAATGGAGTCTCTCTTTTAAAGAGCATAACTCAGGTTGGATATATTCCTGGCTGGTATGCGGAATAAGATCAGGAAATCTTTCTATTGAATTCTTCGAGTAAAGTAAGGGATGGGCTAACTGTTTCTCCTTTTCAGTTTTTTTTTCTTTTCTTATTGTATGAAAGGGACTTTTAATAAATCTTTCTCTCACATTTTTTCTTTTTTTGCAATACACAAAGCCTGCGGTTACAATTTTTCGAAGACACAATGAGATTTGCTAAAGTTGAAAAGAAGCAGATAACTGTGTTTGAAACTAATTCACATGTTTTCTTGGCAACACTTGTACCAAGAGACAACATTACGTCTTGTGCAATTTCTGCATTGTCCGGCAGTTTCTAGTTGTCAGGGAACTGAAAAGTTCTATTCGCGTGCCGACTCCGTCTCTTTTGTGTTCTTACTCGGCACATTGGAATGAGAGTTGTGCGTGTGTATTCCAGGAATACAGGCCTGTTGCACCTGGAAATACACTTTCCTAGATTACAGCTGTAATTATCCATAGGAATACAGGGCTTAGAAAGAAATTCAGGCAATGCTTTTTAATCTTTGCATTTCAAGTCAAGAGATCAGGTATTTCATTACACACAGATACCCCTAGATACCTAGCATTGTTGACTAATTGCTCGGATACCTCATCTAATTCATTCCAGATACCTATAATGCTACATGCTGTATGGCTAATTAGTAATCAGCACAGATATACCATATGCTATAGGGTGAAGCCTACAACAGGTTGGGGGTTATTTATTAAAGTCTGATTTTTTTTTTCTGTTAGGACTTTTAAAGGGGAAAAAACTATTTATTTCATAGAAATAAATATTAGAATTTTACATAATTTATTACACCCCAATAGTGTTAAAAGTCTGCATAAAAAAGTAGTCCAACTGACGCCTGCTGAGTTCATGTGGCAGTCAATGGCAATGTTTATTTCCTGATCTGCTCTAAATTTGGTTCAATAATCTGAAAATGTTGTGCTTTTCAGGCCTGAAAATCAAAAAAAGTTGCTGGTTGTGGGCATCAAATCTGAAACAAGTCTCAGTTTTTGTTGACAAGTCCAAAATATTTTCTACAGCTCTGTTTTTTTCCCCGCACAAGAAATTTTAAGGAAAAATGTATTGATAAATAGGGGGGAAAGTCTGTGCGGATATGGTGGTCAGAGTAGTCTTCAGAAAATAGTGAAAACTTTTTAGATTTTTGTGTAATGTAGCTCAGGGTTTTATTATAGAAAGGCAGTTGGCAACCTTATGTTTATAATGTATATAAGTCCATGTCGGGACTCCATGGCAAAATTATTAATAAAATCTAATGAATAAAACTCGGACATCTTTAAATGACCCGAAACCTCGAATCAAATTTGATCAAACTCGATTCGAATCTTTTCTCTGAAAGACTGGAAACATCTCCAATTGATCACTGCACCTCTCACAGTAATTAAACAGTAATTTAGCAGGTTGTAGGTAATGAATAGCCAAATAATTAAAGGGCCAGAGTATGATAAATCTCTAAAATCAAATTAGAATTTTTAAAAAACTTGAGTTGAATATGGATAATTTCCTAGTCAAATCTTTTATATATGCCCCTTAAAGGGCACCAATCATAACTAAAATCATTTACTAAGTAAATACACTATGGGGCAAATTTACTATTATTCCCCATAATTAGCTCAACCAAATTCGATATTCGATTAGCATTCGATCGTCGAATGCTAATCGAATAGTTTTAGGCTACCTTTAATTCGATATTCGATCATTCGACAATCGAATACAAATTTATTCGATCAGTCGAATAAATCATTCGATCATTCAAAGGATTCGTACGATTCGTACGAAGACTTCGATCGTTCGAATCCTATTCGATCAGGACTTAGCCTCAGAAGCCTATGGGAGTGCTCCCATAGGCTTCTATTGCAATTCGGTAGGTTCAATCTGGCGAAGTAGGCAATCGAATAAACTTTAAAATTAAAATCCTTCGCTGGTCGAATGATCAAAAGATCGAATATTCGACCGTTCAAATCTATTCGAATGTATTTGATCATTCGACCATTCCCTATTCGATGATCGAATATGCCAAAATTCACATATTCGACCAATCGAATAAATCCTACGATAGAAATTCGATCGAACGTTGATCTATTCATGTGAATTTAGTACATCGGCCCCTTAGTGAAAGTTCAAGAAATCCGATTTATAAAACAGTTAGAATTGTTTGTATAATGTAAATCATCAGCTCACTATACCTTCTGAAAAATCTCCCCTATCTCCACTGCAGTTGTAGTTGAGGCTGGCATCTTGGACTCCTCCTACCTATATTTTCACAGCCAACTGCAGCTCTGAAATCTCGCACATGCTCAGTTGAAATTTCTTGGTTGCCTAATAAACCTTCTAAGCTATTTTCAGATCTGCCAAACTTCTGTGTTAGTGCTGCCACCTTCTGGAAGTGCCAAATGACATCACCAGCAGGGGATAAGATAGGGAAATCTTGTGATACTTCTAGAGTTTACATAAGCTAGGCATTCTGGGTAGAATACTCAGGGCAGTGCTACAATCTGAGCATGCTCGTGAACTCATTTGCATGTTGTAGTCACAGTATGGACCCCCTCAGTGAGAGAACCCACTTGACAAAGTATGGGATTTAAAAAAAAAAAACTGTATATGTAGCTTAATTAAACGTGTTTAGGTTGTACAGGTCAGGTTGTTAATATGTGTTTGGCTGTGATTGGTGCCCTTTAAACTACTGCCATCTCCAAACCAGTGCCTGTGTGCCAAGTGCCAAAGTGCAGTTACTGTTAGGAAAGGGACACGCTTTTTCAGTCGAATGCTGAATGCAGGAAATTATGCTAAACAGACTTTTGTGCCCAATTTGTATCATTTGTGTATGGGCAAATTTGCAGTAATGTTAACATACTGTATCAGTTGGAACTGCACCAGATGAAAATCCCCATGGTGTCCTAAATAACATGGGAATTCTAGAAAAAAATATTGCATTGAGCCTACGGCACTAGATATTTCACCTTTGGTTGTGTTTGTACTTCTTGTGTCCAAATGGTTCCATGCACTTCCATATACATATCAGTGGTAAGTACTATTGCATCTGTCCTGTTGATACTGGGACACACTAAAAGATGCCACCATCCTGAATGTAGTGCTAATTCCAAGGTTCTCACAACGGGTTTTCGTATAACACATACACCAAAATAATCAGTTGGTAATGTCTTCAATTTGAAAATGGGTACTGCGTCTTGCACCAGATTTGAAAATAAGTTCAAATGCTGAAATTTGTAAAGGAAAAAAAAACCTACATTGTGCATAAAAACATTGAGATTTGTGTCAAGAAATTCTGTTGGTAATGGTAAAGTTTACTTATAGCCAAAAGCAAAACCATGCTAAAACACTATTCAGAATTAGTGATGGTCGAATGTATTCACCAGACTTGAATTTGTGGCGAATTCTGTGTTTCGCCATTCACGAAACTGGTGAAAAATTTGCGGATTAAAATTTGCTGCGTCAAGAAATTTTAACACCAGCATCAATTTAACGTGTGCCCATTGACTTTAAGAGAATTGGACTAAATAGACATGAGTCATAATGTCGATGGTATCAAAATTGATGCCGGCAACATTTTTGCTGTCCATGGATTGACACCAGTGTCAAAATACCCTTTTTGCTAATTTTTATCCATTTCCGGTGAAATGGGACAAATTCGCCCATCACTATTAATATCAAAATGCAAGACTATCATAACTGCACCCTCTGCACCTATTGCTATAACTAAGGAGCTAGATGCAGTGTGCAGGGACATGTCATTTAATGCCCCATATATGCAACATCTGCAACTTATACAAAGTCACATTTTGTGCCAATTTTAACTGCTTGTAATATGTTCATTTGATATTTTGGCCAAACCTGTAAGGCAAATAGTTAAAGGAAAATTATACCCCCCGGAATGAATATTTAAACAAACAGATAAAGACCATATTAAGTTGTCTCTTAAAGAATTTTACCAAACTGGAATATAGCGCAAATACTGCCCTTTTAAATATTTTCCCTTGAACTACCATTTTGTGATGGTCTGTGTGCTGCCTCAGAGTTTACCTGACCAGAAATACTGCAGCTCTTAATGCATCAGGAAGCAAAAGATAAAACCCTGTCTCTTAATTGGATCATGTAACCTAACATGTACGTGTGGCCTTAGTTGTTTGTGTGCACCGTGAATCTTATGAACCCAGGGGAGGCCCTTAATTCTTATGATGGAAATTTTCTATTAAGGATTATGTGATGGCACGTATGTCTAAAAATATATATTATTGTGGAAATGGTTTACAGTATTGCCATGAAGCAGGGTTTTACACATGAACTGTTTTATGCAATATCTTTTTACAGAGACCTACATTGTCCAGGGGTATTGTTTTTCCTTTTAACTGAATGTAAGTCATGCAGCTCCTGTCATTTTTCTTTAAAGGCAGGAATGTTCTGGAATTGTATTCCTAATTCTTAGTACTCCCACAGAAGGGACACTAGTGGTGACCTTGAGAAGAAGGTCAATGGATTAGAGAGAGGTGTTAGAGTGTTTGGAACTTGGTAAAAGGCCAAGGTCAATGAGATATTATCTTATGGGGCCTCACTTACTGCTGTCAAAAACTGTGTTGCTATGGAGACTGATGCGGTTGGTCTTGGGAGGGAAAAAAGTGTGAAGTGGAACCATCCGATCAAGGTTCCAATATGTCTGAGCTCCCAGGGATGTGACATTATACTGCGCTTTCAAGTCCTCTCACCTTTTCTCTCCATTTCTCTCTGTGCTTTTTAATCTGCTTCACAGTCAGATTAAAGGGAATTCTTTATTGAAAAAGACATTAAAAGTGCAATACCTTCAAGCACTGGAGCAAGCTGATGTGACTATGACATGTCGGAAGGGTTAAATAGCGATTTAGGTTTGTCCTCTCTTTAGGGGAGAAAAAAAACATGCCTAGTACTGTTTGTTTATAGGATAGCCTGTACCTGAACAATAAAAGCCTTTTCTTTCATCCAGCTCAACATCTTTTTATGATCTGTTGTTTTTATCCTCGTAGATAAACACTAATGCATTGCCGGCTCATGGCAAGATTCTATTTATCAAATAGGTTAAGAATTTTTTAAGACCATAAAAAATATACAAAAGAAATACATAGAATGTGAAGAATAGAAAAATATATATGTATAAAATGTGTGTGTGAATGTATAACTTTATTTGTAAAGTACTGTTAAGGAGCCGCAGCAATTGTACAATGCATAAAAGTACAAAAAAATATAAATATATATATATAAAAACGTATACACGGGGAAGACAAATTACACAATGAATACATGAATTCATTCAGGACAAAGAGCTTAAGTGCTATGTGGTAAGAGATACAGTAGGAAGGAGGTCCCTGCCCCTTGGAGTCTAAGGTGCAAATTCAGAGAACAATCTGCCACACTTCGCGCCACTTCGTCAGGTGCAAATTTGCTACCACTTTGCTAATAAAGTAAAATGAAAAGTTGTGTTTCAGCAGCCAAATGCTAGTGAAGTTTTGCTAGCGTTAATTTGACATTGTCTAAGGTGGTGAAGGAAACTCTGGTGAAAGAGAAACATTCTGTAAAATTCACAGAATTTGCGGAGTAACAATTGTTCTTCTGAGAGAAATTTCACCTGGCAATAGGGAGCAAAACTACACTATTGACTGTCTCTTTCGCTAGCGAATTGTCTACGCCTGTTAATGAATTGGAGATGTCCCTTTGGATGGGATTTCTGGCCAATTTTTGCCAGCTATGATCACTTCACCCTTTAGGAAATCTGTCCCTAAGTGGAAAATGCATTATTAAATATTTAGGGATCATGCAGGACACTGCATTAACCATTCATTTTAAGCCAGGTTGCCGTGAAAAAGATGTCCATATACTTCAATGGGTGAAAAAAATGGTTGTGCGTCAAAAAACCTTTTGCACTCGTCAAGAAAACATTTGTCGCCCATAGATTTCCATGCATTTGATGCATTTGTTTGCCATTTAGCAAAGCGAAACAGGTCAGATTCACCCATCACTACTGCCCATTGGTAATTCTTGCGCTGTGTTATATGTTACAGCAGGAGTTATTTGACCACATCCTTATATTTTAGAACAGGGGTCCCCAACCTTTTTTGCTCGTGAGCGACATTTAAATATAAAAAAGAGTTGGAGAGCAACAGAAGCATGAAAAAGTCCATGTGGATGTCAAATAAGAGCTCTGATTGGCTTTTTGGTAACCCCTATATGGACTGGCAGCAGTGTAATGTGCCTCTGGAAACACTAGGAACCCAGGAGGCACTCTACATATATATTTTTTTGTTTATTTTTTCGTTTATTTTTTCATTTTTTTCTTTTCATTTTTAATCATCATTTTTTCGTTGTAATTTTTCAATTCACAACTTTTATTCTAAATCTTTTATCTGTTGTGGGATTGGTGTCACTGAAATTTTCGATGAAAAGAAGGAATTTTAACACGGTGTGACGTGTAACAACCAATTGTTAATGATTGTCAATTAACACTTAAATGTATGTTGGCTAATGTGGTGATTGAATTATAATCACTAGGCACTACAGCTTGGGAGTAAATCACTTTAAATAAGTCACTATAAGTTTTGAAAATACTACAATTATTTTTTCTGTTTATTTCTCTCCCTCTTAAAAGCTTATTTTGGAGGTGTCCAGCAGCGTGATTGTTGTTTTTGGAAAATTTGGAAGCAGGTGGAGGAGAACCTGAGTGCTGCTGGATTTTTGAGGGAGGCCAGTGCTTCCACGGACTCTAAAATTACACTGAGACATTACTGGGAGCAACATCCAAGAGGTTGGAGAGTAACATGTTGCTCGTGAGCTACTGGTTGAGGATCACTCTTTTAGAGGATCAGTGTACTGTATTTTATTTCAAATGGCTAACTCAAAATATGTGTGACTATTTCAAAGCAACAATATTCTGCATTTTCTATCATGGCAACTCCACCTTCTCATCAAATGAGCCCCTACAATATATTCTGTAGTTGATTATTTTTTACATTCCAGTTTTCAAGTTTTTTTAGCTTAAAGGGGTTGTTCACCTTTGAGTTAACTTTTAGTATAATGTAGAGAGTGATATTCTGAGGCAATTTGCAATTGGTTTTAATTTTTTATTGTTTGTGGTTTTATAGTTATTTAGCTTTTTATTCAGCAGCTCTCTAGTTTGCAGTGTCAGCAATTTGGTTTCTAGGGTACAAATTACCCTAGCAACCCTGCATTGATTTGAATAAGAGACTGGAAAATTAATAGGAGATGGACTGAATAGAATGATAAGTAATAAAAAGTGGCAATAACAATACATTTGTAGCCTTACAGAGCATTTGATTTTAGATGGTGTCAGTGACCCCCATTTTAAAGCTGCAAAGAAAAAGAAGAAAATTGCAAATGATTAAAAAACTATGAAAAATAAATAATGAAGACCAATTGAAAAGTTTCTTAGAATTTGCCCTTCTAGCATATACTAAAAGTTAACTTGAAGGTGAACCACCCCTTTAATAAACACCAGACATTCAGTTTTTGACAATACATTTCAAATTTGTGAGTTTTTGTACAAAAAAATTGAATTGTGGCAAAAATTTAAATTCTAGCTTTGATAAATCACCCCCTTAATGCAACCCTTTGTTAGTACACTCTCTTAAATAGCAATTAACCCTCTGCAATCCAGGGCCCTGAATTCCCTTTGCATGAAAGATACTGGGAACTGGAATTTACAGTGCAGCACATCCACTTACTGAGCCCTGAGGATCACACCTCAGGGGAATTCCCATAGAAAAATAAAACACACAGTTTGCAGTAAACCAATATAACTTTATAAAGCAAGAAAAATAAATATCCAACCCCTGGCACAGTCTTTCAAAGTCCAACACTCAACTACAGGTAGAAAATGTCAGTTGGCACAGTTCAGTCCATGGCCTTCCCCAAGAGCTCTTATGCCCCCAAGTGGGTGTATCTGCCCCAATGTACCTTTCCCTTTGGACTTAGTAGCTACTCCCAAGTGACAAGTACATGAGCAAGACTTGTCCTTACACTGGGGAATCACACATGGCCAAATTATCCATAGAGGAGGAAAGAGGGGGATCCAGGAATCCTGGGTTTAAAATCAAATCCACAGGGTTGACACAGAGAGAGAGCTTATAAAAGAGCCCCTACTGCCAGTGAGAGACAGAAGAAAGGAGAGTAAGAAGGTGAAACTGACCAGGTAGAGAAGCATGTCCTGCTTTGTATAAGCCTAGGAGTGCCAGCTCAAGCCTGAACTGAAGCCCAGAATGGGAGCTGAATCGAAGCTGCCTAAAGGGAGCCAAAATTAAGATACTAAATGGGAACCGAAGAGGAGCTACCAAATGGGAGCCGAATGAGAACCACTGAAAAGAGCTGAAGTGAAGCAGCCAAATGGTAGCCGAAGCACAACTGCCGAATGGGAGCTGAATGAGGAAACTGCAAAGGATAATTAAGAAGCCAAAGAGTCCTGCCTGCCAAATTTTAAAGGTAAGTTTTCACTGAACACCAGTGGTCTTTGGTTTCCTAATCCCTGGCCACAAATGCACTTTTAAACTTTTATGGGGGGAGAGCCCTGACCCCCAATGTTTTATTTACTTTAATGGGGAGATGGGGGACCATGGACATCAATTATGTTTAACCTGGGGTGGTGGTGACTAATGTTTTTATTTAACATATCTGGGGGGGGGGCTGACCTCCCGTGTTTTTTAGCTTTATGGGAGGCCTGACTCCAGGGTTTTTTTTAGCTTTATGGGAGGCTGTTGTTACTATAGGCTGGCATTTAAGTTGCCAACACATTGTGTCATTCTGGAGAATATTCCCCACAGTATCACAAATTTACTAAAAGGAGATTTATCTCTGTAATAATAAAAAAGTAGCTTGTTCTTGAGCCAAGCTAAGTTATAATGAATCCTTATTTGGGGCAAAACCAGCCTATTGTGTTTATTTAAGATTTACATGATTTTCTAGTAGACATGGTATGAAGATCCAAATTACAGAAATATCCATTATCCGGCAAACCCCAGGTCCCGAGCATTCTGGATAATAGGTCCCATTCTTGTAGGGAAAGATCCTTTATCCAGAAAGCACCAGGTCCTGAACATTAAGGATAACAGTTCAACAAAACACACTAATTCAGACACAGGCATGGGACCTATTTTGCCTCCAGATTCCTACATAGGGCACTACGCTCCAGGCTCTAAATTAGTACTGTACTCATGTTGCAATTGGGGAAAATAGAAACCCATGATGGTTAAAGGAATACTGTCATGAGAAAAAAGGTTTTTTTCTAAAAGCATCAGCTAATAGTGCAGATTTTTTTATATATAATTTTGAAATCTGACATGGGGCTAGACATATTGTCAGTTTCTCAGCTGCCCCACGTCATGTCACTAGTGCTCTGATAAACTTCAGTCACTCTATACTGCTGTACTGCAAATTGGAGTGAAATCAACCCTCACTTTCCCCCCAGCAGCCGAACAACAGAACAATGAGAAGGTAACCAGATAGCAGCTCCCTAACTCAAGATAATAGCTGCCTGGTAGAACTGCACTCAATAGTAAAACTCAAGTCCCACTGCATTACATTCAGTTACATTGAGTAGGAGAAACAACAGCGTGCCAGAAAGCAGTTCCATCCTAAATTCTGAAAGCACATAACCAGGCAAAATGACCTGAGATGCACCTACACACCAATATTACAACAAAAAAATACACTTGCTGGTTCATTAATTAAATTTTATATTGTAGAGTGAATTATTTGCAGTGAAAACAGTGTCATTTAGAAATAAATAAATACATAAAAATCATAATAGAATCCCTTTAATATACTGTGAATAATGCAAACCTAGTGCAGTCTAAGGAATGACCTATCACTTAACTGTAGTCTAGTAATTGGATTTCTTCATTCCCTCTTTACTAGAAGCCTACTAACTGCTTCCTGGTTTACCAACATATTAACTCCAAGAGAACACTGTAATGGAAACTATATCAACACCTCCCTTGAAGTCTAATGGGAATCATTACTGTTGCAGTTGTTCAGAGCTAGACCAACTGGGTCTTTATTTTCCTGTTAAGATTAAGAACTCCTTCACTTCTTATAAATAGGAAGGAAGGACACTAAGGGAAGATGTATTTAAGTGCAACACCCATGGCAGCTACTGTAAGTGCTGAATCTATAATAAGATACAGAAAATAGGCTTCACTTACATTGGGTAGGTAATTACTATGTCCCTACTATCAGACATATATGTTATTTACCCTTGCTGTGTGCATGTGTAGTCCTCAAGAACAGCATGTCCCTTTAAAGCAGTGAAGTTAAACTAACAACCTTTCAGCTCATGTGAGCCTCTATTCCTAGCAGTGTTGGGCAATGGGATTTTAGCTCACATCAGCTGGAAGCTTGGGAATTTGACATCCATGCTTTCGACTATTAGAACAGAACAACATCTATTTTAACCCTGGTGAACCTTCAGTCACTGTAAGAGAGGGGGGGTCTGTATAGACAGCGAGTGTGTGTCAGTGAATGCAAATGAAATTCCATCCGCGGTGCTGACTCAGCCAGAGATAATGAGATATGTAACAGAACCCTGTCTTACAATGGCTTGCAGCATATTCATTTCCCATGCAATTTTGGTAAATATTGTCTTAATCAGATAAAAAGCCATTAATAAGGACTTGCAGGGTTGTAATTTATGAACAATGTGAAGCTCACAGAACAACTGGCTTTAGAGAATGAAAAAGGCAGGCTTTCTAAACAGGAGGTGCAGGTGGGGAGGGGTTTTCCTAGTAAGACTACTATACCCCCAAAATGAATGCTTAAAAGGCACCTGTTTGGCCAAAATATTAGGTGCAGCCTGCACTCCGGTTGGGGATAACAGTAGTTTTTTTTGTCTTCCAAAAATTGTCCCCCGCCGACGCTAAGCCACCTGCACTAGAAGGGAGCTCTCGATATGAGCGGCCATGTTGGGGCACACATATGCGCATATTAAGAGAGTCAACTTGCTCATTATGAGCATGCTCGCACTGGGAGGGAGCTGTTTTATACCGTACACACACGCAAATCAGCACTGGTTTGGACCAAGACTTCGCACACACAATTTTTATAAAGGGCACAACATTTTTTATATTTTTTTTTCATTTTAAATTACATTATATTGTGCATCTGGCTAACTGGAAGTTAAGGGTAATGGGTAATGTTGAATGGCATCCCTATTACCTTTCTCTCAAGGATCCTCGCTCACAGATTTATTTTCTTACTATTTTTACCACACTAGGGAAAATAGTTTGATCAATGTTTTCAGTGTTATGAGTGGCTTCCTATCAGTGATTCTAACTCAGGATGGGAGCAGGCATGTAGGTGTCCCCTTGCAGTCGCCTACCAGCCCCTTAACTTGCTTAATATTCAGACCTACCAGTTAGGGTAAAGCTGGGCATTGATGCAAAGATCAGCTAATTTGGTGACATCGCCAAACATGTGGATCTTTCCCTGATATGCCACTAACTGGCAGGGCTTTATCAGGGTAATCTGAACTTTTGGATTATGACTAGAGCAATGGACTTTCGACGGGTCGGTCGGAAGAAAATCCAACCTTCCCGAAAGACGCATTGGAAACCCCCATACACAGGGAGATAAACTGTCAAATCAGTCTAAACGACCTATATTGGCAGCTTTATCTGCCCATGTATGGCCAGCTTTAGTCAGGGTCTGACTCGGGCCCGGATTTGTGGAAAGGCCACCAAGGCCCAGGCCAACGGCAGCAGGATTTTGGGGGCGACATTCTGTCCAACCACACCGACATTGGTTCAGAAACACTGGGGATGTGCAAGAGATACAATAGTTTTTTTTTTAATTTCCTATACACCAATCCCCATTGCTCCAGTCCAGATTATGAAAATTTCCTTGAATAAAGGGGAGGAAACAGGGGCGATTAATGGCAGTGAGCCTAGGAGTGCCCACTATTTGAATCTGGCCCTGGATGGACTGGACCATTGGGGGCCCACTGGGACTGCAACCAAAAGGGCCCTCCAGGAAGCCATCAGGGGCCCCTATAGACTTTAAAAGTATGTACCCCAAGCACATGAGCAAACAGGGGTGCTAATCTGGAAGCAAGTCTGGGCCGGTGGGGGCCCACCAGTTTTTTTCTTGGTGTCCCCACGACCTAGTCCCACCCTAGGGTTATGTGATGGAGACACAGGCTGAAATGGCATTCAGTACTTACCCCTTGCCCTGTGGCTGACTATAGGGGCTATAGGGCTAACCTGTGCCCACCGATACTGTGATCTGTACCTTGCACTAAAGATTTTATCCAGAAACATGTGGGTTTGAATGTCAGCCCTCTCCTTGATTCCCCAGATGAGAGATATTCAAAACTTTAATGACAGCAATGCATGAGGGTGCATCATACAGCATCATACAAAGAGACCCTTTAAATACTGAATAGTATTCACTGGTGCCGATCTCCTGGGTGTTTTCATTTTCGAGTAACTTTTGAGCAAGCTGGCACTTACAGGGTTAAATTGTAGACATTTGCAGAAGATGAATTGGATCAATGACAGTAAAATAATCTAGGTAAGGGCCCTTAATTCCCGACCCAGGTATAGATAGTAGATCTTGGCACATGAAAGAGCTACTGTAAATGGCTAATGTCTTTCATTAACATTTTAAAAAGAGAATAAGCAGAAAATATGCAAAGTAAATTACAGTAATTATAAACAAGTCTCACTTGATATGTATACCTGACAAATAACCTCGGGATGTTTGGCAGGTGTCTATGAAATGATAGGAACCTTGATTTTAAAAGAGGATTCAACAACTCTTTATTAATTTCGCCCGCCAAATTAACAAATACTGTATTTAATTCTCACAGAATGAACCAGTCTCACACATTTACATCATAACGAAAACTATTTGATTTCATAGATACATGCTTACTGACAGTTGCAAAATCAGTGCCGTCTTAGATAAATGTAGCATATAATTCTGATATACTGATTAGACTATACCAAGTGCCGAATGAAGTGTGTATGGGGGGGCTTGTTTACTAAGAAGAATATAGATATGTGGCACTCAAAAAAATGCCCTTGATTGTCTGCTACTGTTTTTCATCGAAACAAGGGGAAAAGTCTGAAGGGGAACATTCATACTTTGGTAGATGGTGTTGGAGACAGCAGGGTCAGACTGGGCTGGCAGGACACTGGGAAATAACTGTTGGGCCAACCAGACCCTGGTGGGCCTCACATAACCAAGTCTTATGATTGGGGGCAGACTGGTACAACTGGTACAACTGGTACAACTGAGGAATGGTGGTGCACATCATGCACGGTACTAGAGGAGTGTAACAATCCCTCACCCTGGTGGTCTAGGGGTTACTGGGGCACACACATCACATGCTTTTTATAGACTCATTGACACTGGCATGATTACATCAGCACTCAATAGCACGAAATTCAAATCCTATTTAAAGGGAATTCATTCCTGCCTGATTGACTTTCCTGATTTCTCTGATCCTGACCTTGGCCTGTTATCCGACTATTCTCAAACCCTTAACCCTTCCTGTTCCCGTTTGACCCTTCTGATTGATCTCCTGGTTTTGACCCTTGCCTGCCTGACTCTGTTTGAACTCAGCCTGAACCGACCTCTGCCTGTCTGACCACACTTTTGCCCATACCATTGTATCGTAACCTTCTGCCCAAAGACTTTGCTATATGATCGTGCCCCTCTGCTGGTCCAGAACCCTTGCTTGGCTCTTCTCTTTATAAGATCTGACGGCATCCAATTAGCTGAGGGCTCCTCCCGAGGTGAAAGGTGGCTGTTAGTGGCAGAAGCAGGAGTTTGGGTGCCGTTCATGACAAGGAGCTTTGTATTCTGACATCCCAGGACACCAAATAAGTATTCAGGTGAAATTATCCCATAGCTTTGGCACAAACCTGTTATCCAAAAAGCTTAAAAAAAAAAAAAAATTAAAAATTATTTCCTTTCTCTCTGTATTAATAAAACAGTACCTTGTACTTGATCCAAACTAAGATATAACTAATCCTTATGAGAGGCAAACCAATCCTATTGAGTTTAATGTTTTACTTATGTAGCGCTCTAATACATTGACCTTGCTGTGGTCAGTTTATGCTACTTTCAAGGTGGTGTGATACAACAAATGAGACCCGCTTTCCTCAGGGGTAAGCCCACGCAACAGGGTGGAGGCAGGGTGTAGTGTAACTGTAAATAGATACTATTGCACAATAAATGGGTGCCAGTAGTTCTTTGATGCTTAACCGGAAACAGTATATTTATTTTCAGGAAAAAGTATCCACAATGGAGTATTAGCAGCAGATAATATAAAGGAAGCACATATGTACTCACAGCACCATACATTGATCCAAGAATAGGAGAAGGAAGAGGAACTCCAGCAGTATTACTGCAAACAACTTTTTTATCCCAGGGAGTGGCAGTGGCGATTTCCACTGCCTGGAATAAAATGTTGTTTGCAGTAATACTGCTGGAGTTCCTCTTCCTTATCCTATATTTGGATCTTTCGCAGCAGTTGCAGCATAGAGCAACTAAAAGCTGTGCTGACCACCTTCCCTGTCTTCTATTTGAACACCATACATTGGGCTGGATCCCTACAGGCAAGGGCTCATTTCTGCAGATTAAGCATTGGTTTGGAAGGGCAACCTGGTTTCAGCCTTTTCCATATGTGCACACAGGAGATTCCTAATACCCAGAGTTTAAGATTTAGTCCCTACTTCTGGGTTATTACTGAAGGGGATCTTAATCCCTCTATCTCTCCTCGTTGGAGCCTTGAGCTGCTCAAGCACCTGTTTTCTATCAATCCTAGACTGATCTATGAGTATTGCTATTCTCTTTACTAGGACCAATGCTCCTAGGGACCACTACCCATTCAATTCTAGCCTGCAAGATTGGGCTAAAGTAATGGACCCAAACCACATTGTTCCAGGACCTTTATACTATGACAAGTGCCATCTGGCATACACTGTGAGAACAACAGGGGCTTACATAAGCAGAGCATTTACATAAGGTCCCCATTTGGACCCATTTAGGTGTCCATATTGCTAGAGATGTGCCTGCCAATAATATATGAGGTTGTCTAAATGTTCACATCCCTACACTTATTTTATTAGTAGACTTAAAGGTATGGAGCACCTAATTATTGAAATTATTGAAATCCCTTATCCCGAAAAGCCTAGGTCTGAGCATCCTGAGCATTCTTGATAACAGATCCCATACCTTTATATTATGCCAGTTACTCCTGGATTATAATTTTCATACACTACAGTCTATGTTTAATAAAAGTGATCATGTAAGTAATCTTAGCTTTTTAAAGAAGAACGAAACTCCCCTCATAAAGATAGTCCTCACCAGGCCTGGACTGGCAATCTGTGGGTTCTGGCAGATGCCAGAGGGGCTGCTATAAGTCAGTATTTAGTTGACTGGTGGGGGCTGATTGGGCTTCTGTGTCCCTGAAATGACAGGGCCTATTTTGATTTTCAGTTCAGACCTTGTCCTCATCTAATAGTCCCCATTCACCCCCCATTCAATTTAAAAAATTGTCACAGAAAGTCACACAGGCCTCCCCATGCAGAGTATTTAAAATTATTTAAAATTATTTACTTAAAACAGAGTCTTTGGGGGATGGCTGTCATGTAATTCAGGGTTTCTGGATAGTGGGTTTCCAGATAAGAAATCCCATATATGTAATTTTTTCAGTATTCAGTTCCTCAATCACCCTATCTTAGCTGTAGTGTTTTTGTCAGTTTTACAGCATTTTCCTTCTGTTAACACCTTGAGCTCTCTGCTTATTACTTCACATTCTGTTCAGCCTAAGGCTGTCTTTTTCACCCAATTTCCACATCCATTCTCAAGAATGTAATAAACAGGTGTAAAAAGTAACATCTATATGGAAATAATAATGCTAAACTTGCCTGAATTAAAAATGTTTAATTATGTGGAACCTAATTATCATATGCTATTTAGATGATACTGTACCTTCAGGGAAATTCAGTCAGGCATACTGCTATATTCACACATATATAAGAATATAAGAAGTGACAAAGGGAATAAATCCCAGTATTTTTTTTAAAGATTTCAGCAAAATTGTCCTGTTTCTGATAATGCTTTTTTTTGTGGTTCCATAATTTAGAATAGGGGAAATGAAAGAAGCACCATGGAACCATCATGCCAATAAGAAGTGATAAAGCACCTCCAGCCCTGAGAAGCAATTATCTTGGCAGTTTCATATGGAAAGAATAAAGGAACTGTAAGTCAAGACAATAGTTTTAAAACACTCAAACAATGTACAGTAGGTCTCCATAAAAAGATATTGCATAAAACAGCTCTTACGTAAAACCCTGTTTAATGTAAATAAACCATTTTCATAATAATATACTTTTTTATTAGTATGTGCCACTGGGTAATCATAAATAGAAAATAGCCATTTTAAAAAATAAGGGCCGCCACTCTGGAATCGTATGATTCACGGTGCACACAAACATACTAAGCAAACTATATTGTTACAGTAGGTCACATGAGCCAATTAATAGAGAGTTGTGTCTTTTGCTCAGTGGCATAACTACCAGGGGAGCAGAGGGTGCAATTGCACCAGGGCCTGCTCCCTCTCGGCGCCCGCCAGAGAGGCTCGGTGAACTCCAATGTGCAATTCATAGGGGGAGAGCCCGAAAGGAGGGCCCAGGTGCCCATCCTGCACCCAGGGCCCACCAGCGAGTAGTTATGGCACTGCTTTTGCTTCCACACTTCTTCAGTGTAGTATTTCTGGTCAGGTGATCTCTGAGGCAGCACACAGACCATCACAAAATGGTGGCTCAAGGCAAGAGATGTAAAAACACAATATTTACTTAAATATATATACCAGTTTGATAAGATTCTTTAATTTTCCACTTAATTTGATATAAACTTTCTGTTGCTCAAGTATTCTTTTTGGGGGTATAGTTTTCCTTTTAGAAAGCCCTAGATTCATAGCTGTCAGGATTAAATGACTTAATTGGTTAATTGATTCCCAAGCTTTTCCAACTTCTGTCAAAAACAAGAAAAAGTCTATTTTGAGGGGTGGTTTTAATGCATGGTTCCTGACCAATAAAATTGTCAAGTGTTGTGAATTAAACTGGAAAAGTATATTAATGAATACATCTCTTACTTCTCTTTGATACTTTATTTAATCCGCTGTATTAGAGTCCTGCAGCGGGTCGGGTACCCGCAGGTTACCCGCAAAATCCTGCGGTACCCTGCAGGTTGTACGTAGAAGGTGCGGGTATAGAAGCGGGTCGTTGGTTGTGCGGGTTTGCAGGTTTAGGGTTGGGCCGTGGATCTTCTCCATAGTGATTTTTACTCCTTCTTTTCTGAGCATCTCTACTTCCAATTATGTCACTTCTGGTTTACAATGACAGCACTTCCTGATTCTTGATGGTCAGCGGGGCGGGGGTCCGGGTTGCGGATAAGGTATTTGCGGGTCGGGTCGCGGGTCCAAGCGTGTAAGAATGTGGGTCGCGGGTCCGGGTTGCGAATTGCAGGTACGGGTCGGGTATGTGTCCCAAAAAATTGACCTGTGCAGGACTCTACTCTGTATATTTAAAAGGTTAAAAGGTAAATTGGTTTTCCATATATCACATGTTTTTATACAGCGCTGGACTGGGCCAGTGGAACACCAAACAAATCCCCATGTGGGCCTCACAACCCCAGACCCTCTGCCTGCCTTGTGGGAAGATTAGATGGTTATAGTTAGGCCCAGAATTGTGGGAAGGCCACAAAGGCTCAGGCCTAAGGCGGCAATGTTTTAGGGACAGCATGCTGCTCTGTTGCTTACTACAAGAATAAATGGAGGCCCATTGGGCAGGCAGGAGATATGCCAGTTTTTTTTTAAGCTTCTGCCCACCCAGTTTACAGTGTAGCTGATTTCTTGCTTTTTACCAGTTGGATGGCAGTGGGGATGTGTTTTGTGGTGTTTATACAAATGGCTTGCAGATGTCACTGTGCATACACAGGACTTTCTGTACCGCTTGAAAGTGAAAGTAAGACTTACTACTTTTATGTAATGGCTGCATGAACCTGCTAATAAAGCATTTATACCCTGCTCCTCCTCGGCTACCAAACACAACAAATGGCGACAAGGATGTCTTTTCTACCTCTGCAGCAACCTGCACCTTTTCTACCAAACCCTGGTGAACCTACCATACCTTTTACTGCTTGGATTCGTATGTTTGATAATGACATTATTGCTGCTGACCAAGGGGAGATTTCTGCAGTTAGAAAGCATACTTTACTTATTCACTGCCTGGGGGCAGAGGGACAGCGTATATTCCATACATTACCATTACCTGATGATACTTATGAAACTGCTCTTACTGCTATAAAGAACTTTTTTGTGCCAAAAGTAAATGTGGTTGCTGAAAGATATAAATTCCGCCAACATGGACAGCGTAATGGTGAATCCACAGAACATTTTGTAGCAGCTTTGAGAGAGCTGGTTGTTACCTGTGAGTTTGGGATTCTAACAGATGAAATGCTAAAAGACCAAATAGTGGAAAAAACAAACTCCCTGCGCATTGGAGAGAGACTGCTCCTAGAGCAAGATTTAAGCCTTGCAAAGGCTATTACAGTTGCTTGCCAAATTGAAATAGCTGTGGCAGAGGCTAAAACTCTCAGTCAGGGAACTGCTGGGAATGTACAGATTGTGAATTCAAAACTGTGGCCTAATAATACACAGTCACAGGAAAAATACAGTGCTAAGGAAAGGAATTCACTGCAAAACCATGCAGCGAATACAAATAATGCTAACCTTGTAAACTATGCTAAATGTCCAGCAAAAGCTATACAGTGCTGCAAATGTTTAAAGCCAGGTCACTTTGCTATGGTCTACCATAGTTCAACTAAATATGTTCATGAACTTACTACTATAAATGTTACAGTATTAAGTGTGGATAAAGCTGGTACATTTATTCCAGTTTATATGCACACTGTCAGTGTCAGTACTGCTTCTGCTGACAAGGGACATTCCATTAACCTGATGCTTGATACAGGTTCAGCTGTTTCAATACTACCAAAGGATGTTTTCTTAAAATACTTTGCAAAAGATACTCGTGGTGCACCTGCCCTGAGACTGGTCAGTTACTTAAAGGATCCAATCCCTGTGCTTGGTTGCTTGCCAGTGAATGTACAGTTTAAATCAAATACTGCAAAATGTGACTTTTACATTGTGAATAAAGGTACTGCTATACTTGGAAGGGATCTCTTTGCTGCATTAAACCTACAATTAGTTGATGGTCTCATTACTACAGCACCAGTGCCTGCCACACAGCCTGTGTCTAAAATTTCAACACAAAGCAACACGTCACTGGGCTTGGCAAAGAACTTTGTACACAGCGTTAAGATGAGACGAGATGTAAAACCAGTACGCCAGAAATTGAGGCACTTGCCCTACTCTATAAGGGAGTATAAGTTTATTCCCAACTATGCTTCAGTTGTGGAGCCACTTCGAGCACTACTACGTGGAACTTCAAGTTTGGTTTGGTCAGAGACTGCTCAACATAGCTTTGACATAGTGAAGCAGTTAATTGTGAACAGTCCAGCGCTAGCTTTATTTGATCCTGCACTACCCACAATGGTTACTACAGATGCTTCAGACTATGGCATTGGTGCATTTCTCACACAGATCCATGCTGATCATTCAGAGAAAACTGTCGCATTTGCATCCAGAACACTTACAGAGACAGAGCGTAAGTATTCAACTGTTGAAAAAGAAGCTCTAGCGTGTGTTTGGGCAACAGAAAAATGGAGAACCTTCCTATGGGGTAGATAATTTATCTTATGCACTGATCATAGCCCTTTAACTACACCAACAAAGGGACTAGGAAGAGCTGGAATGCATATAGCTAGATGGTCAGCAAGGCTACTGAATTTCAACTACAAAATGCAATACAAACTAGGTTTGAAAAATGTTACTGCCGGTTGTTTGTCACGTTTACCTTTACCTGCAGCTTCTGATACACATGATGAGGACATGGAAATTGTAGCACTGACTGATATATTATCATCTACAGTTACAGATGCTAATTTTAAGCAAGCTTGCCTCACATGTCCAATTCAAGTAAAACTACGGGATATCTTACAAAACAAATGGCCAAATGCTGAGAAGAAACTCAGTCCTGATCTTCAACCTTACTACAGGATTAGACACAAACTGTCCTTAGTAGATGGCTATGTTGTCCGTGGAGCTCACCGTTTATTGGTACCAGAAACCTTGAGAGAAAAGCTCATACAACTTGCACATGAGAGTCATCAAGGAATTGTACGTACAAAACAAAGACTGCGAGAACTGTACTGGTGGCCAGCAATGGATGCTGATGTGGTAACTGCCATTCATTCTTGTGTTACTTGTCAGAATCATGACAAAACAGCTATCACACATACACCATCACTTCAGCCAGTACAATTTCCTGATTCAGCATGGGAAAAACTTGCTATTGATATTGTGGGTCCTTTTGCAGACGCTCCTATAGGCTGCAGATTTGCTATAACCTTGATAGACTATTACAGTAAATGGCCTGAAATTGCATTTGTTTCTCATGTAACATCAGCTACAGTAATAACATTTCTGTCTACAGTCTTGGAAAGTGAAATTAGGAAGTACTACAGTTGTGTAATGACTGCATGAACCTGTTAATAAAGTACTGTTATACCCTCCTCTTCCTCGGCTACCAAAACATAACACTATTGGTTTCTGCCCAGGTGCAAATTTTGCCTATTGTTTATGAATGAGCCCCAATGTGTCTTCTGCAGTATTGCTGCCAGAATCCATTTATGTGATTGCTGGGCTGCAGCTCTCATCAAATTTTACCCATAAAATGCTTAAAAATTCTAGGATCTGTAGTCCAGCATCATCTAGATGAGCAACTCAGTTGTAAAATACCCACTTCTCCTTTAAAATGAACTGCAAGTGGAGGTGGGGTACAGTGATTTTTAAAATTCTTAAGTAATTTTAATAACGTTTTAGTTAGCAGCAATTGTATGTGCAGACTTTTGCTATCTCCTATACAAGAAGAATCTCTGAACCTCTCATTTTTTTCTAATAAAGAACTGTAAATGGGATTTCACTGCTCTAAAATACAAATTAATGTGAAGGACCTGCTTAATGGATCTTATAATAATAATAAAAAAAATATGCAGCTTATAATGCCAGCTACAGGGATGGCTTGAAAGAGAGTATTGATAGCAAAAATGATGTATTCTTACTTTATCATTTAATTTTTAATAAAGCTACGCCCATGTTAGTGATTAATGCAATGCTTTGCAGAATAAAATGCAAATACTGTTATTATAATGATGCCCAATGTATATATATATACTGTATATATATATATACATCTTCAATCTCTATGAGAAGCTAATAAAGCATTGAAGAATTTTATATGGGAGTGCTGGTTCTTTGGAGTTATATATACAAATACATTTAACCGTGCACCCCGAGATTATAATTGGATAAGCTGCAACAGCAACTGCTTTGGAGTGCGGACACTCACTGGACTTAATATATATATATATATATATATATATATATACATTGGGCATCATTGTAGTAGTAGATAGGATGGTAATGTGAAGTGTGCTGTAAATTCTCTGATAATCAAATGTTGAATCAGGGCCAGACACTACAGGAGAAATGTGATAGTGAGCCTCCAAACTAGGGATGCACCAAATCAGCGCTACGAAACAAGTTGGCGCTATAGAAATACATGTTAATAATAATAATAATCCAGGATTCGGTTCGGTATTTGGCCAGGTTTTGGCCATTTTCAGCAGGATTCGGATTCGGCCGACTCCTTGTGCCTGGTGAACTAAATATGAATCCAAAAAATCATGTGACTTTTCGTCACAAAACAAGGAGGTTAAAAAAAATGTTTTGCTGCACATTTCGTGTGTGGCACACTTTTGACCTCCCCCTTGCTAATTTGCATATGCAAATTAGGTTTCAGATTCAGTTCAGTTCAGTATTTGGCCGAATCTTTCACAATGGATTTCAGGGTTCGGCCGAATCCAAAATAGTGCATTCGGTGCATCCCTACTCCAATCAAAATGATACATGGCTCTTAGAAAGACAGATAAGAAAAGAGGTCATTAGGAACCCTCATGGAAACCTAGTGAATAAGAAATTCCCAATTTAGGAAGTCTTTGAGGGAACATATAACATGCTGGCTGATATAGTCACATACTTGTTCATAGTTTGTACCATCTACTTGAACAACAAAAGTCAGTTGTTGATTTGCTGGAAAGTATATTTGTTTGTGGATAAACATTAATATGCATAACAAATACCATATGTAGAAGAGGCAATATATATCCTCTGGTCCAGTTACCCTTAACCACTAATAAGCACTCAACTTTCTCTTGGTAGCTGCCTCATATATAAAAAAGGGAGAATTGTGTTAAAGGGTTTTTTATTGTACCTCCTCTGCTTTTATCTCATGGGCATTAGATGCTTGATTAAATAAGGAGTGGGTTGCAAGAGGTACTGCTTATTATGCTATTATGTAATAAACCCAATAGGCTGGTTTTGCTTCCAATAGGGATTCATTATATTCTAGTTGGTGTCAAGTACAAGCTGCTGGTTTATTATTACAGAGCAAAAGGAAATCATTTTTAAAAATTTGGATTATTTGATTATAATGGAGTCTATGGGAGATGGCCATTCTGTAATTCAGAGCTTTCTGGAAAATGGGATTCTGGATCAGGGATCCAATACCTGTATTTAACAAAAAAACTATTTCTCATGTAACCTTAATGTAATAAATATCTGAATGAAAATCATGAAACATGAGGTTGGTTTTGACAAGCTGTTTTTTTAGCAATATCTTGGGATCTACTGATCACCAGCTAGGTCTACTGGTAGATCCCGATGTACCTTTTGGACACCCCTGACCTATAGAAATAGACATTTCTTCATCATAAACTTTTTGTCTATAGTAAGAAAACAATACCTGGCATTTGATGGAAACTAAACTTCATGAATTCATACTGGGGCAAAACAATCGCATTGGGTTTATTTAATGGTTCAATGTTTTTGATATGGTGATCCAAATTACAGCAAAACCTGGAAAAACTGGAAAATCCCAAGTCCAAGCATCCTGGACAATAGATACCATACTGCATCATTCATTGCAATCATAATATAATTACGGCTAATTTTGAATACATGACCATTGATTAAAAAAATGTAGTTCTCTGTCAAAGTTTTGCATGTGCTCCTAAGATTAAAAGATTAAAATCTGCTGGCTGATAAGTTTTTTGAGGACCACATGCGACAAACAGCTTGTGTGCGAGGCTGGCAGTCATCCATTAGCTTTCTGGTTGGCACAGGTGCTTGGATGAGCCAAGTTTCAGGTAAGCCGATAAGGGATCTTTTAAGGCAGATGCAAAGCAGATGATATAGCAGCAGCTCTGCCTCATTACAGGATCCTGCTATTTACTGCTGGAGTCAATCCAAATAATCTGAACTTTCTTATTTTCCATTAATTTTTTTTCTTCTCCACTGACTTGCAGATAAACATGCTGTTGTTTGACACTTTTGAGGCAAACAAATGCTTAAAGAACAGAACGCCTGTCTTTCACCATTTTTCTAAACTATATTTTGCTTTTTCTGTTACCTGAGATTTTGGGAGAAGCACTTTCATAGATGCTGCATTTGTACTTAAAGGGGAACTCCACAAAAACTTAAAGAGATGGTTCAACTTTAAAGAGATACTGACACCTGAAATTAAACTCTTTTTTTTTACATCTATGATAATATTGGCTTTGAAAGCTACGTCTGACTTTGCCATAAAGTATTTGCATGATGATTTTACATTACCTGTCTGATCCCCCATGTTCCTGTATGAGGGGGCTGCCATATTTGTGCAGCAGGAGTCCGTTAGCATTAGAAACTGTAACTAACAGACTGAAATGGGACAGTCAGGCTGGCAAAGTCAGAGAGTCAGACTTAGGAAATCCAACTAATAATTATATACAAAAACAAACCTCTCAGCAAAAAAATGATCAACATGACTTATAGGTAACATGCAATGTACATTCATATGTTAAAATATTTTTTTTATGTCAGTATCACTTTAAGGTAACTTTTCAGTTTGTTATAGAATAAAGAAAGCAACTTTTCAGTTGGTCTTATTTATTAATTTTTTTACAGTTTGTTGGTTCCTAATTAGCCTGAGGCCTGAGGTTCATTTCTATGCAATCCTCCATGTCTTATACGGAGTCCCCCTCCCCTGATATTCGCACCCTACACCCCTGTTCTCCAGCCCCCTCAAATAAAAGAAAATTCAGCATCAGTAGCGCATTAGATTTTGTTTGTACTGGAATCTGTTATTTGAGTGACCACTAATTCTAATTCATCTGCTAGGAAAGGAAGCCCCTCCTATAAGCGGATATAATTGATTATTTCAGAAGTGATGCAGAATATTTAACTTCTTGTTTTAGTGTAATGAAGCTTATATTCAATTAAATTTTTTGCGATAGTTCCCTTTTAATAATGGTTTCAAAATGCTGCAATACCACTAATATTCAGCCTTTAATAAACTGGCCTCAATATTTCCAGCATATTAGCCGTTATCTTCATGAACTGTAGTCAAGAAAATCTAGAAAGCTTATGTTGGACATCCCAGACCCATAGAGTCATAGAATCTTGCCAAGGACATTTCTGGTCAAGAAAACATTTTTAAAGCAGATGTCCTCTATGGCCCTCACATCTAGCCCTAGTAAGGATCTGTCATCCCCAGATAGAAAAAGCTAGCCACAAACCTTTGTTCCCCATGAAATTATATTGTATTGTATACACAGAACTCTACAGTTCTCTTTGACCTTTAATCTAAATGTTTCCTCTTCTTTGCTATAGTGTTTCTTGTTTACCTGACTTACTGACTCACCAGAGGTCATTTTACTGCCTCAAGGCAGCCAAGGCCAGAGAGAGAAATGTAGTTGCATTCACAGATAGCGTGGGTTATTCATGTCTATAAAGAATGTTGATTAAACTGTAGTTTATAGTCTTTTGATTTGGAATTAATTACAGCTTAGTCACACAATGAGCATCATAAACCTTGAAAAACAAATGGTATATATGCTGTAGATATATATATATATATATTTATATATATATATATATATATATATATATATATATATATATATATATAATTAACATTTTCCAGAAGTGGCTTGTGTTTGTACATCAAATAAATGATCACACCTGATGAAAGAATGATTCCTACGGAGTATAATTAATTACCTTTGAAATATTTATTACAACATTTTATTGCCTGAATAATTATGGTTGTCTGTGGGGACATTTGTAGGTAAAATCAGTGATAATATATATATCACATATGAAAGGATCCAGCTATGCTGTATTACTGTATCTAATGGAGATAAAACCCATTGGGTTGCATCATTGTTCTCAACTATGATCTGTATAAGAAGAAAAAAAATAAAAAGTATTCATTCCATTAAACTAAAGAATACTGATATATGAGTCCAAGGTCCTATCTCTTACAAACATCTGTTCCTTCAGTGGTTGCTGTATGGGCATCACCAGTAGTCATGGGCAATTTGTCCCATTTCGCTTTGCCGAAAAATGAGTGAATTTCCCATGAAAAACAGCAAAAAATTCACATATATTAACTTCACAACCAGATTTTGCTTTAAAGAGAGGCCCTAGTCTTGGATCTATGTTATCACCAAGTTTGTATACTGGTGCCCGATGCATTGGTTGAAGATCAAGGGCTCCTATAGATGTGGAACCACTCGTTGTGGCACTTGTCACTATATGCGACCATCAAAGTTTTTTAGGGGGAGATTGAGTCAAAGGATTTATAATATCAATTTCTATGCCAATTGTAGTACTATCTGTTTATCTAATCACAATACAATATGTAGGCAAGACGATTCGTCCGTTTAGAAAGAGACTATCAGAAAATTTGAGTTGTGTTTTGCTTAATGATTTGAGCTCAGCCGTAGCAAAACATTTGATTGAATGTCATAGTGGCAAAATGTGTGTGACCACTCAGATTATCGACAGAGTAGTAGTGAGTATACGTAGGGGTGGAATACATTCATCCCTACTTACTTACTTAATACAGTCGTCCCAAACGGGCTTAATAGAGAGTGGGAATTGAGTTGTTATATTGATCTATAAATGTATAACCTACTCTCCTCCTTTTGCTTGATATTGTATCTTTGTATATAGGAGTCAGAATAATATATATATATCCATATATACTTTGTGTTGAAACTTTATGTTCTGTGGTTGAATACAAGACTGTGATTATATAGAGAGTATAATTTATGTATAAAATATAGATTATTATACATTGTAAGTAGATATTGGATGTAAAGTAACCGATTCCATATATATACTTTCTAGTCTACTACATGTGATTGTAAATGTAACAACTTTAGTATTTATATCTCTCTTAGGAAATACATGTTTGATACTTTGTTTAATCCAGCATAGACATATGTTATCGTGACTGTTCTGCCCTGGTCCTAAACTAGTATTTGGGCATGTGTGGCAGTGCTTTGGCCTGTTTTTGCATTAAAAACTCTGGCCAGTGTTCGCCTGGCAATTTGTATTTGTAAGGGTGCCTGGTGGTCCAGTGGGCTGCAGCACCACTTTCAGGTTTTTATGGCTTGTGCCTTTTGATGTTATCGAGGTTTGCCAAAAAATTCAAATAAAAAGGGCTTAACCATTCCTATTTTGCTGTCTGTCCTGAAGCTTGCCTGTTACTTATATTGGTGTGTTTGACCCGGCCTGTGACCTTGCCTACTCTCTCATCTCCTGAACTTGTACTGCTTTACCTGACTGGTATCAACCTAGCCTGTCCTTTAACAATGTTCCTTGTTCTCCATCCCTTGGTCCTCTCACATCTTAGTAGTTGAGGGCTCCTCTTCAAGCAAAGGTTGCTGTTATAGGCAGAACAATGAGCTGTGACTGGGACCTTGGCGTTAGTTCTGGGTTTGGAATTTTGTTCATAACATTATTGCAGCAATAAATCTGTGTTTGAATGTGCTAATTTTACACTTTTGAATATCACTAGTACAAGCTTTCTACAAGACTTTTGCAACAGGATATTATGGTTCATGCCACTTCAAGACAAAAACAATCTTTTAGTTTCCCCCTAATCCACTTGTGAAAAGGGATGCAATAGACCCCTTTAGTACTAATTTCACCATGCGACTCCATTAGTATGACATTTTAATTAACGTTTGGTGTGAATACAAATCAAGAAGGATTACATGGATTTTTAGTTATGGGCAACGGCAAATGGGCAGCGTAAGGGGTATATTTACTAAGTGGCGAAAATTTGCCAGCGACGGCTTTGCTGCCATTGAAATACTTTGCCAGGTGTAGATTCGCTGCGACAATGCAAATTTACTAAAATGCAAAGTTGCATCCATTGCACCGAACACTGGTGGCATTACTTCGGAAAGCAAAGCAAAGTTGCGCTAACGTTAGTTAATTTGAATACAGCGGGACATATATTTTACAGCAAATACATTACATTACACAAGTCCAGGGAACTTTAATAAAATAGTGTTATTATATTGCCCTACAAATGAGCCCAGTGTTTACTTTATGTGCCATATGTTAGGAAATGTAGGGGGGAACCCGGTTACCGAAAAAAAAATTACGTTTTTTCGCAGGCTTTTATCCTGAAAAAAGAAGACGCCAGTTTTTTTTGGGACATAGAAAAATTTTCAACAAAAATTTGAGGAAGTCCTATCCACTCTATTACACTTCACCTGGTCTGAGGTGCCGAAGCCGTGTCTGGTGAAAGAGGTAACGTTCAGTAAAATCTGCATTTTACTGAATTTGCGCAGTTATGTTCTTTTGCCAGAGTGAAAATTCGCCTGGTGTTTGAGTGAGCAGAAAGTGAATCGCGGGAGATTCGCCCATCACTACCCGTTAGTAAATCGCAGAAGTTCCGAAATGACATCACGCTGATGAATTTTCACCAGTATTAGTCAATCTGCCCTTTAGTAAATGTGCCCCTTTGGAGTAAATTTACTAAGCAGTGGAATTTCGCAAGTGACAGCTTCGACAAGATTTGCTGGGATTATTTACTAAAATGCATTGTGTCCAGGGTGCCGAACGCTGGCGAAGTTTTGCTAGTGTTACTTCGGCAAGCAAAGCGAAGTTGCACTAATGTTGGCTAATTTGCATACGGCGAGAAGTTAAAGTTAAAGCAAATACATTACATTACACAAGCCCAGGGAACCTTAATAAAATAAAGAGTTGTTATATTACCTTACACATGACCCCAGTGTTTACTTTATGTACTATATGTTAGGAAATGTATGGGGGAAGCTGGTTACCCGAAAAAAAAAATTACGCTCTTTTGCAGGCTATCACCCTGAAAAAAGTAAAAGACCCCAGCGTTTTTTGTCACTTAGAAAAATTTTCAACAAAAATTTAAGGAAGTCCTATGCACTCCATTCCACTTCGCCTGGTCTGAGGTGGCAAAGGCAAGTCTGGCGATAGAGGAACATTCAGTTATATCTGCATTTTACTGAATTTGCACAGTTACGTTCTTTCTCCAGGGATGAAAATTAGCCTGGTGTTAGAGTGCGAAGCAACGCTAGCGTCTGTCTCCTTCGCTAGCAAAGTGACACCTGTGCCCGTTATTAATTTGGTGAAGTTCTGAAATGACATCACGCTGGCAAATTTCCACCTGCGGTAGTCACTTTAGTAAAATGTGCACTTAAGTGCTGCTTTTATATTGCCTGAAAACATCATAGACAATTTTCTGGAACAGCCTCCAATAAAAAAATAAACAACAACCTTTTAATGAACACCATTGATGGACGTGTGACTTAACAATCCCAAAGACAGACAGGCTGCATAAGGTATTTTGCATCAATGGCTCTCTTTTCAATAACTCCATACAACGTTGGCTGGGATGTTCATGCCCACTGGGGATGCCACTTAGAGGGCCCTTTTCCCCAGCCACGAAGGTTTCCGACACTGACAAGATTAGGTCAGCAGCAGGGACCCCCTTTTGCATGAGTGCTTTTGGCTTACTGACATTTACTTACCACAGATGCTAAGTTGGGAATTGATGTTTACTAAAGTCCCACACTATCAACCCCTGATGGATGGCCTTTTAAGGTTGTCGTGTCATTTTTTTTCTATATTGTTCCATCCATAAAATGCACCTGGTGTGAAGCGGAGACTGCAAAGAGGCAAACATTTGATAAACCTCTTATGCATTAAATATAATGCAAAAACACAGCAACATTTATCAGCTCTGCCAAGAACACAGACGTTAATTCATCTCCTTTGTAGGTCTCCAATGAACTTTTATAATCTATAAGAGGTAGCACAAAGCAGAGATCTAGAGGTTTAGCAGAGGTCAATGGAACAAGTGACTTTTAAATTATTAATAAGAAGATCATCAACCGCATTTTATTTATGGCATAGAGCTATATCAAGGAGACTTTTATTTTAACTTGTCTGAAGCAGAAGCAATTGGTCAGCATACATTTTCAGTCCTAAATTCACAAGGGTAAAATAAGAGGTTTAACTCAAACAAATTTTTTTTTGATAAAATCATCATGGGCACTGTAATATATTGCGCCTAGTCATTGAAATACTAGGATAACTATATATACACATTTAACTTATATATATATATATAACTCCTACATCACCGGCACTCTCCAATCACGATGATTATGGCTGGGTGCTATCCTTAAATAGCCACTTCCAATTATTGAAAGCACTCACAGCTTAATCCATCAATGTAAAATAGTGAAAATCTTTATTTCATGCTCACATCTATGCGTTTCAACCCTCAAGGGGTTGTCATCAGGATAGTGTACCTAAGTGAAACACACCTATTTAAAACATATTAACCAGTATATATATGCTCAACACACACTCTCTGCAGTTGGACTTTTTTCCTAGTAGCCACGCTATGGGCTAAATCCTTATAATACATGGCACACACAAGGAGCATATGTCAGGCAGAGTATGGCACACACACGGTAAGACTTGTAAAATAAAACCATGAATATTCTATAAATTATATTGTTATAAATGATGCATCAGTGCTAGGACTTTCCCCACCCTCACAGCCTGCTTGCTGTCATTGATGGAAGTGATAAATCAATTGTGAATAGAGGGAAATGTACATGGGGAAGAGACAGTAAACAAGGGAAAATAACACAGGGGAGTGGAGTGAAGGGTGCAGTAAAAAAGGGGTAACAGACACAAAAAAGAGGAATAGATGTAGGAGAAGAGGGGAATGGGCACAAGAGGAAGGAGGAGTAGAACAGATCAGGACTGGAAAATGGAGAAAATGTTCTAAGGAAATGGACTATGGATGCTAGGAACCCCCTCACCATCCCCACTCACAGGGTCCTGTAAATCAATGGGTTTATCTGGTGACTTTTAAATAGTACATTGTATTGATTTCTCTTAGTAAATATTGCTATTAAATTTCCAGGCAGTTAAATGGCATGTAAAGGCAAAAAAAATAAAATCCTATTTTTACTTTCATTAATGAAAAATAAATCTATCTCCAATATACTTTAAATAAAAAATGTGTACTGTTTTTATTAGAAACCTGACTGTATGCAGTGAAATTCTCTCTTTATTTACTGCTGTGGACATGAAATATCAGACGGTTCCTAACTGCTGTGCAAGGAAACAATCATACTTGTGAACAGCAGGGGGAGCCCCCACCTTTGTTCCCAGGCTTTCAGAACTCCAGCAGCTTTGATTCCCTGTAGAGAAGTCAGCGACTGTGAAGAGATTTGTATTGGATTTTATTTTTGCCTTTACATCCCCTTTAATGTTTCCAACTCCAGCTGCAGGGACAAAGATGATGGAGCCAGATTTAAAAAGATAAACTGGGATTTAATTTGGAAGATTATTTCACTGGTTGTGTAGAGTTGGAGAAAGTTTAGATTACATTAGATTGCATGACAACACAGGACCCAGTGCAGTCTGTATATTCTGATTATTAATCAGTCTTGATGTATTGGCTTCTGGCAGATATTATTTGACTTGTGCTGTTTTGATCATTTTTGACATTCCCTAAGATTAGCTAAGATCACACTGAGCATGTGCACAGTCTTGGTCTTGCAAAGATGTATAACAAAGTTACAAGATGACAGCCCCCGGTGGCCAAATTTGAAAGCATAAATCATTAGTTTGATTAGGCTTCTGGTGCAGTTTATGTTTAGTATACAAAATACAGCATTTCTAGATTTATTTTATTTTAGACTTTCCTTGTCCTTTAAGACCGACTACAGTCATCATTTGTGCATGAAGAATGAAGTGCGTAGTCTTCCATGACAGAACAAAAGTACTTCCACATGCTCCCATATTATTACATGCAGACTACTGCAACACATTGTTTTATGGATTTTGTGTTCCTATCTAAACTTACCACCAATCATTCATGAACACTGCTTTACTGCTTTTCAAGTGCTGGCCTTCTTTGCACTGGCTCCATGTACCATACCTCTTCTGATTAATTACAAAGTACACCCACAGATGTAACTTTCACTCTGCACTGAATGTTCTCCTCTACTACTCAGTATGGTTGTATTTCAGTTCAATGTTACCTTAGGCACCACACCTCAAAATGCCTTTTTGGCTCACAATTGATGCACTGGCATTAGTGCCCACTGTATTATGCAAGTGCAGATCATAGAGGTTCAGGTACTTCTTTGCATTCCTGCATCTAGGTCTGTTTAGGTGCCCCCCCCCATCTTTGGAATTCACATCCTCATCTCATTAGATGTTCCTAGAACCTCCAGGCCTTTAACATTGAGATAAAAACAACTTATTTTGCCAAGCATACAACTTAGGTCTTCAACAAATTAGAAATATTGAAAGAGAGAAGATGAAAAGAACTCATGTAAGTCAATGCATTTATAAAATTGAAAAATAAATGAAATATAAAAAATGAAACTGAAGCAAACGCAATGCCACTGCCCCTGCTCTTTGAACCATTAACAGATGAACCATTTGATAAAAAGACAATTTAGACAAACCACAATCTGTATGCTTGCAAACAAAGAGTGAATTGATTGTGTTTTACTTCCGATTGCACTGAATCCCCAAACAGTTCCATTTTTTAACTACTGGAGCACTTTTAGTTAGAGGACATGTTACCTTCAAACATACGTCAATTTTTTTTTACTCTCATAAATTCGAATATACGCACAACTTGAGTGGGAGGTTATCTGAAAAAACTCGATTATCTAATATTCGATCAAATAGTCCTGACCTGAAAATTCAAATCAAATTTGAATCAAGTTTTCTCTTAAAAGAAATAAACTTGAATGTGAGGAAGGCAATCAACATGTTCAAATGGTGAACGCGGCAGGTTTTAGATGGAGGATATTTGAATTAGAACTGTTTCCATGGTCAAGGTGTGATAAATCTCACATTCAAATTTACATTCGAATTACATTTTAAATTGGATCACCATTTGAACCTTAAAGGACCAGTAACATCAAAATATATATTTTTAAAATGTGTTCATATACTTAGAAAAAAAACCAACATTAAATATTAAACTTTAAAATTGCAAATGTCTTTATTAAGAAATAACTTACTGAAACTCTGCTTGAACCCCTCTTCAGGAGTCCTGTAAGGAAGGCAGGTAGGAGAAATTCGAGCACCTCACAATGGATCATTGCCCTGTCCCCTTTTACTGGTCCTTTAATAAATCCCAATAGTGGTGGTCAATATATTTAGTATTATACTATATTGGTGTTTTGTTGTTCTGTTTCTTTTTAGCCTATGGCACTGATCAGTTGATGGTAGGTCCTTATCAACCCTTACTTTCCTTCTGCACCTAATTACTGGTATGCACATACTATATGTAGACTGACAGGACCTCTACCACTACATAGGCCTTATGTTACACCCCTTGTAAGAATGTAAGGCTATTCTCCCTGCTGTCTTTTAACACTATGTAAACACTACAATGTGTACCTGCGTCTGCCATTATTTGTTTGTGGGAGATGATGGGGCTGTAAGGATTAAGGTTTACCATGGTGGTTCAGTGGTTATCCCTGGTGGTCTAGTGTCCGGTGGGGGCACCCGCCGCATGGGCAGTGGTCACGCCTGCTGCATGCATCCTTCCTCCTCCAGTCCTTGTTCCCCTATGGCGCATGTGCTGGCACGCTTCCTGGTTTATTCGCCGGCATGATGAGGTCACACGCAATGGCGCAAAATTCAAACTGTATAAAAGGGGATTCAGTGCTCTGAGTTTTTGCATGTTATAGGTTATTTCTTCTGAGTTCCTGGTGCCTTGTGCTTAAAACCTGCCTGCATCTTGATTACCTGTTGTGACCCCTGCCTGACTACTCCTGACTTCTGTGATCCTGACCTTGGCCTGTACCTGACTATTCTACATTCTGGAATCCGACCCTTACCTGCCTGACCATTCTGATCTGATCTCCTGGTTTGACCCTTGCCTGTCTGACTCCGTCTGTACTTTACCTGTCCCGACCCGGCCTGATCTGACTACGTTATCTGCCTCCGTCTTGTCCTGTGACCTTGTGCCCTAAGAACTTTGCTTTACAGTCATGCCCCGTTGCTCGTCCAGAACCTTCTGTTTTGCGCCCCTTTTAATAAGACCTGGCAGCATCCAATTAGCCGAGGGCTCCTCCCATGGTGAAAGGTGGCTGTTATAGGCAGAAGCAAGAGCCTAGAACAGGGTGCTTAGCGTTGGTTCTGGATTTAGGGTGCTGATCGTGACAGGTGCTATATAAATAATAATAATAATCTAAATGGTAAGGACACTCTGGGTCTAAGGAGTCAGTTGTAAGTTACTGCTTACAGTGTTATAGACATTAAAGGGCCATGTTTGCACCAAAAGTCTTAACAATAGCATTTCAGTTATGTTGAAGAGATCCGTGACCTTATAAAAGTACATGGCTGCAGGTAGTGAATACTTTTATACAGGCCATGCAGCCATGCAAACTTTCCATATACTTTTTACTTTCTTTATTGTGGCAATTACCCAACAAAGGAATTAAATGGCACTTGCCAAATATATATACAGTATATATATATATTGAATAATCATGACCATTTTGGTTTCTTATTTGAAAACTTTCCCAAAGGAGACTGAAAAGTCATTAATTGTTTTACTGTATTAACTTTTTAGATTTCCCTAGTCCTGTGAATATATTGTATTGTGTAGCTCTATATCATATAGAAGATGTCCAAATATATTTCCTCACATTTTCAGGGCTTATGTTCCATGTGTTTGTTCTAAAAATAGTGTTTTATGGTTCTACTGTGCTCTTTATGCTGTGTTGCTCTCTAGCACATTATGGTACTTCGGAAGACTCGAGGCTTTATTTTAGTGGACAGTTAAAAAAATTCACAGTCAGTTGTGCAGTCAGGTTTAGCTCTCATGGCTCTCACCCACCCAAGGTGTTGGATCAACAAAACATACAGAGAAATGTGCCAAGCACTTTTGAAAACCCAGTAGCTGTCTACATGGCTGAACAAGGAATTATGAGGAACATTTGGGGGACATTGCGATAAGCCTCTGTGATATTATTAGGGAACGTACATGTGTACTTGTCCTGGGCAAGCAGCCTATAATGGTGAAGCATATAAAATGAAAGTACTGTTGGATGCACTATACGATGCTTTCAAATATTTGCTTTTGTTGCATAATTAGTTCCTTTAACAACTTGGCAAGGGGCACATTGATATACAGTAGTCATCTGAATTTGACTTACAGAAAATAGAATATACAGCATTTTTAGCTAGCAATTCACAGTTAAACAGCCAATGCAATTTTCTCATTTGGCAAGAGTTTTTTTGTAAAATAATCAAGGGATTATTATACAAATACCTTGAATATGATAATAATTCAAATAGTTTTCCTTAGTAGAAAACATTTTCTTTCTTAAGAGTGGCTTGCATGACTTCTTGGACATGTTTAAAGGGGACCCGTCCCACAAAAAAATATTCTAAATCCTATTTTATCACTTTAGTCAAGAAAAATTTACTTTAATTACTTTATACAAATTATTTGAATCTTGTTTCCTTTGGGCTGGGAATTCATAATTATAGCAAACAGGCAGAAGCCATTTTGTGGACACTAGTATTAAGACAAGCCAATCTTGTTTGTGCACCAGAATGGGTGACCTGATGTCCATCCCATTGCACAAGTTACACAATCAAATGGTGAAGTGAGCAGGGGGAATGTGGGGTCCTTTTCCATTATGGATTTGCCTAGTGCAGTCCCATTAAGGGTTTAAGTGGCTTACATATTTTTACATCCCAGATTTATGACTTTACATTTATCAACATTGAATATCATGTCACAGATTTACTGTTTGTCAAGATCCTTTTACAAGAATGCTGCATCTTGAATGGAATTAATTGGGCTGCATAGTTTTGTATCATATGCAAACACAGATACATTACTTACATTACCCTCCCCTAAGTCATTAATGAACAAGTTAAATAAAAGTGGACCTAATACAGAGCACTGAGGGACCCCACTAAGAATGTTACTCCTAGTAGAGAATGTATCATTAACAACCACTCTCTGTACCCTATCCTGTAGCCAGTTTCCATGTGCAAAAGACTTCATTAAGTACAACAGACCTTAGTGTATAAAGCAGTCGTTTGTGGGGTATGGTATCAACTATTTTGGCAAAATTCTAATAGATCACATCTACTGCTCCCCCACTGTCCAATATCTCACTTACCTCATCATAAAAAGCAATCACATTTGTCTGGCATGACCTATCCTTCAGAAAGCCATGCTGAGAATCCGGTGGCATATGCAATCTTGCCCAGGTGACTTGTTAACATTAATTTTTATTAAAGATTTATATCCTGAGTTATCCATTGACAGTGAAGTGAGTCAGGAAACTCGGACTCCTCTACTTTATAGACTGAAGAAAATAACTGACATACTTTAACACTCTCTACCAGCATAATTTTACTATTAATATGATAAAAAAAACTTTTTGGGGTTAGTCTTAGCCTCTGCTGCAATGTAATTTCCATTGCTGTTTTACAACATTTATTATAGTGTTTATTTTCATCAAAAGCAGCTTCTGTCCCCACAGACCTGTAGTTTTTATATCCCTTTCTTTTCTTTCCTACTTACATCTTTACTTCTATGTAAAGCCACATAGGATGGTTCTTGGTGCTGATACATTTACTTCTTTAAGAGATTTTGACACCTGAAGTCAAACTCTTTTTTACCTCTATTATAATAACTGGCTTTGAAAGCTACTTCTAACTTTGCCATAAGGTATTTGCATGATGCTTTTACATTACCTGTCTGATCCCCCATGTTCCTGTATGAGGGGGCTGCCATATTTGTGCACCCAGCATCTGTTATCATTATAAACTGTAACTAACAGACTGAGATGGGACTGTTAGGTTGGCAAAGTAAGAGTGTCAGGGTGTCAGAGAGTCAGGCTTAGAAATTTCAGCTAACAGTTATATACAAAAACAAACCTCTCAGCAAAAAATGATCAACATGACCTATAGGTAACAATTAATGTACATTCATATGTTAAATTTAATTTTTTAGTGTCAGTATCACTTTAAGGGAATAAACTGAGAACAATAACAATTTAATCTAATTTTAAATGACAACCATTGGCGTTTTGTTTTTAGCAGTTCAAATGTTTGTCGAATGCAGTACAAATCCACGGCAGTAGTCTAAAGACTGCTAAATTCCTTTATTGGGGAGTGAGCATCCAATTATCACTGCATGTTTCAGGCTAGGCCCTTTATCAAGTGTATAAAAAGAAACAAAGGGAAGAACATTTAAACCTGCAATAACCTTTCACCTAAACACAGTGCATCCTGGGTGAATCTTCATTATCCATTAACTCTTAATAAGCTGAATAAACTGGGGGAACACCAATGTGCTACAGCATAGTCCTTTAAAGTCCAATTTAGTAAACCAAAACATATCATCCTGGTGCAGAGTGTCCATATAGTGTCCAAATTTTAAATTCCACTTGTCATCAGGCTACTACTCAGATGGTCTAGCCTGTACGAAAAATGAGTTGTGTTGTGTTTTTAGCAGAAAACATAATGCCCCAATCAAAGTTCTGAAAGGAAGCCCTTAAGGCACTAAAATCAGTTATTCTTAATTCATGGTTTTTGCTGCCCCAGTGTATATTTGTTTTTGCACCAGCGATTAATTGAGATCACATTATGGTCTCTTTTACCCAGGGATTCAATTACTTTTGCTGAGTTTTGCTGCAAAAATGATGGCCATAGACTCAAATGGGTGAAAAAAAAATTGTTGAGTGGCAATAAAATATTGTGAAATGAGTCAAAATTTGCCCATCACTACTTCTGAGTCATTAGCGATCACTAGATCCAGGTTTTCTACTGGTTGGCTCCTCAACAACTAGTGCCTAGTGATGAGTGAGCTTTTTTATCCATGCTTTGCTGAAAAAATGACAGTCATATAGTCCAATGAGTGAAAAAACATTCATAGATGTCATTTTGGCAAATTTTCGCCATTTTAAGAATCTTTGGCAAAGCGAAACAGGTCAGATTAATCCATTTCTGTCCTGGCATTTCTGTTGCTCCAGTCAATATCTGGGTAATGAAAATCACCCATTATTACTACTTTTCCCAAACTAGCAGTATTTTCTGTTTGCATCAGGAGCTTAGCCTCCTCCTCTTCACTTACATTAGGAAGAGCTCCACCCATAAGACTTTAGCCCTCTCATTTTCTAACATCAACTCCTCTTTTATGTTAGCTTTTAAATCTTGCCTAACATATACTGTAGACATACTTCTCCTCCTTTTCTATTGTCTCTGTCCTTACAAAATCACTGGGAGTAACTTGTAGGGGGTTACACTTGAACTTATCTTTTTCTAACCAAATTAACTGTGTAAATAAATGGATCATCACCGCTTGTGCTGATCAGTTGTTTGGCCCTTGAGCAAACAATTATACACTATCCAAATATGGTGGTCACACCTTTGAGCATATATAGTGGCTGCCTTATGGCCTTTCACTATTTACTTTTTAGAAAATGCAAGGTAAACTCTCTGAAGATCATTTTCACAGAATCATGAAGTGCCTAAACAACATGGGAAGCAGGGAGCATCTAGAATATTCAGAGCTTCATTTACTTGGTCACATTTCACTGGATATAATCTGCATAAGCCTTCAAATAAAGATTTCTGTTTCTTTCATTTATCTTTTTTTAAGTTAAATTCTATTTCTCTACAACTGATGGATGAAACATTCCATTAAAACGGTGAATTTTTTCTCATGAAATGACATTTAGAAAAATGTACTTGAATTTTTAAAGAACAGAGTAATTGACAATATCTCTTTTGGTCAATGAAACCCAGTTAGATATAGACCTAATGTAAGTCATAGATACTGTGTTCATTATGTTTAGCTTATTTTTTCCAGCGACAGTTTTTTTAAAATACTGGGCCCTATATAAGCATCAAGGAGCAAATTTTATAAAGACTATTACTATAACCACATATAACTTTACTGAACAACTGCATAAGGTTTATGACACATGGGATGTCTTGTTTCCATAGCTACCACAGGTGACAAAACCCTTGTTTCCTTTCCACCAGCTAAAATGGAAATCGGTGGGTTTTGATGACCACGGCAGCCATATGGCACCCCTTTACCTCAGGCCATTGCCTGAAAGGGGTAGAAGAATGTCTTATAACATAGATTGCAGTAGTCCAGCGTTGGTCTGGGGGCACCCACATCACCTACTCCCCCTCCCATCACAATCGCAACCCCCCCCCACCGGACCCATGAGAACTGGGGCCTGACCTGTTTTGCTATAAAGACATTTAATGCAATAATATGTCCTTATTTTCTAGAGCATGAACAGATGCTTTACATTTGCTTGCTTGCTCTCTGAGTCCTGGCACACAAGCAGGGGTTCTGACTTTCCCTCACAGAGAAGTGAGATTATTACAAGCCCTAGGTTAGAGATAGACATATGTGCTGGGATGACATTTCTGTTATACATGATGCCATTAAAATAGGATAAGAATGCTATTAACATTAATAATCCTTTTCACTGTTGTATCATTTAGAGAGCAAAACAAGTCATTAAACATTACAGAATCATTCCTCTCTGATTGCTGAGAAGAAGGAAACATTTAGTTGTCATTATGTATATGCTTTTTTTTATATAAATGAAACCCTATACTAAAAAAAAGTTTTATGAGTAAATGTCATGTTCTTTCTTTAAAATGGATTTCTCTGAGTGTAATAACCAGTGGATGTGTTGGGTTGATGTAACTAATTCAGCTTAATATTGCCTATTATGCAGACAATTACAGATATATGCAGGGGTCCTCCAAGGTCAAGGAAGTGTTGACATGATTCACTGGGGCTGAGGATGTGCCGAGCCCCCACCACTATGCTGAGACAGACAGGTAGTAGCCAGGCCCAGAGCAGGACCCCCTACCCTCAGTTACTAGCTGCCTACACAACAGCAGGCCAGCAATGCCACCAGTCAGGCCCTCAGCTCAGAACAGGCCAGAAGGCCAAAATCGGTCAGTTGCCCACACCTTGGGCCTGACTGGATCCCCACAGCACCAACAAAAATGTGTAGATTCATTACAGATCGCCACGCAGTACACAGAAGCACAGGCCAGCATCAGACATGATATTTACATGCTCCCATCCCAAATAAGTAATGTCAAGGAAAAGAAAAATTAAATCTGAGTGCAGGATATTCAAACAACAGTGGACCTATGATTACTTTTTTATGCAGTCCAAGGAGAGAGCTGTTTGTCTGGTATGCCAGGATTCAGTGACTGTGTTCAAGGAATACAATTAGCGTCAACACTACGAAACTTGACATAAAGACAAATATGTTTGTTAGGTCTGACAAGAGAGAAAAGACAAACTGAAAAACGGATTGACAATGCAGCAAAATACTTTTGTGAAGCAAAAAGCAAGTTTGCCATGCTAATAGCATAGACTGGCAGACCATTCGTGGAGGGAGAATTTGTTATAGAATGACTTCTTTCTGTTGCCACAGAGATGTGTCCAGAGAAGGCTGATTTATTTAGTACAGTTTAAGGAGTCTTTCAGGACCTAAAATTACACAAAGGATTGAAGAAAGGAGGGACAATTTGTATCAGCATTTGTAAAACTCTTAAAAAATAATTGCTATTTTTCGTCGTTTCTCAACAAAAGAAATTAAGTTTGTGATTCTGCAAATGATCAATTTGAATTCACAAAGGAGCTTGCTGCACTGAAAAGCATCAAAAGAACAACAACAACAGGAGAAGATATCTATAAAAAGGTTTGCCATGATTTGGAGCTGAACTGGGCTAAACAAGCTAGTGTGATAACTGAAGGTGTTCCTAGCATGGCACGGCCTACGAAAGGATTGGTTGGACATAGGTGGCAACCCTAGTTGGACACATTAACAAAGAAATGGACAAACACAACAATTTTTATTCAGTATCCATACACTGCCTCATCCACCAAAAAGCACTATGTTGTTCTAAATCACTGAAGTGGGAAAGTTGTGGTGTCCTGTGTTGACTTCATTAGGGCTCATGCACTAAACCACAGGCAGTTTCAGGAATTTTTTAGCCGGCGGCGAAACATGGCAATTCACCCATCACTAGTCACAAAGAGAAAAACAATTTGCACAAATAAGCTTAAACTTTCTCATTTCATAATGTAATATTCTTCCTTAAACTGTTATTGCATTACAAATTTTAATTGCACATTGCCCACTTTTAAAAAGTGCTTGAAGGAGTCATAATCTTTTGGAGCAAACATAATATAACCCTAATTTGGTTATGGTCTCTTTGAATAGCAATTGACCCTTGGCAATCCAGGGCCTTTAGTACCTTTTGCGCATTAAAAGTACTGGGAACTCGGATTTACAGTGCAGTGCTTCCACCTAGGGGACACTGAGAAGCATACCTCAGGGGATTTCCACTAGGAAAAATAAAGCACACATAGTTTGCAATAAAACAAATAGAAACTTTATGTAAAACTGTATTTAGTAACTGTAAATACAAAACACACAATATCACTTCACTCTGGGGAACCTGTGTGGACCCTGGCAATGGCCAAAGTATCCACAGGTAGGAGGTGGAAAATAGCTCTACCTGATAGTCAAATACTTTCTCAAGCAGAGCCAAGCTCAGTCTTTCCTTCTCCTTCTTCCTGGAAAGGCCCATCAAGCAGCACTGTCACTCTCCACAGATCTGGATCTCAGTGGCTGCTGCAATAGAGATCCCTTTATAAGCTCTATTGGAGACCCTGTACATTTGGCTCCAAAGTCAGGCACACCCCCTCTCCCAAGGATGCACTGGGGCACCCAGCCAATTGGATGGCTCTCCAGCCTGTAACTGGGCTGGATGATGTCACAGACAGAAAAACAGGGGAAGGGTTTGATACCCTACAATAACATTTCTAATAAGAAGTTTTATTATATTTGCGGTGCACTGGTGGAAACTATAACATTTGCAAACATTATTCCACTGCCAGAAGTGGTCACTAAACAGTTTTGAGGTTTGCAAAGGTATATGAAATTTGCACAGAGGAAAATTTGTTCGAACAAAGGCATAACTTTTCACATTGTGAATATTTTTCCGTTACTGACTTTTATTACATTCCCAGACTAGAGTGCTAGAGTACGAAAGGTCCCAAAATGGAGGCCTTTACTGGTTATCTACATCACTTGCAGCAGGTGATTTTTATGCAGCCTGTATTTGCACCTTGTGTTAGATTTAGTGCAAAGTGTACAATATTTACTTACTTCCAAAGTCACAATGCAGCCCTTTCCATACCATTTTCCATAGGATATTGGCGCTTCTTAACTGGTGAAGATGACCCCCACAGCCCACGCCTCATGAATCATCATGTCATCCTCATGAGTCATCATGGATGTGACTTTATGTAGAACAGAGTCCTGTGCCTACAGTCGATAAGCATGGTACAAGGTACAAAGTGCAGTTTGTCTCCTAAATGCAAAAATATATATTTTTAAAAAATGTAATTCATTCTTAAGAATCAATTATTTAGAACTGCAATTAAATAGAACCCAATGCTACCATCAGTTTAGAAATGCCATTAAAAATATAGCATGAATTACTCTTCCAAAGGTGAAATCTGAATTAATATTTCACGTGGCACGGAGTATTGCACTCACTTGTCAGCTGTCATCTTTTTCCTCATCTACAGCCCAAATAAATAAACATGCAGATAACCTTCCATCATATATAATTTTTACATCTTTCATGCCAACTCTCCTAAATCCCTCTTAAGAATGAATTTCAAAGCTCATCTTGATGATGGTCCATTGTCTCAGAATTTTCATTCGCCCTGACGTATTGCAAGGCAGCTGACCTTTGCCGCTGCAGAAGAAATGAGAAAGAAATCCTTCCGCAAATAGCATTCGGTTTGTCTTTATTGGAAAATGTTACATTTGTTATGCATCAATGATCAGAATTAATGGCAAATTTGCTGGAAACAGGTTAAAGCAGTAGACACAAAAGGAACAAATTAATTTTGACTCATAGGCGTCTGATCTGGTTTCCTTGTTTTACTCTGAGTTTATTTTGTTAAGTAGGAAACACTACAGGCTGACGAAATATTAATATGATTGTATTTGAGATGGCTGTACTCATGCCAACAATATTTCCACAAAATGCACTGTAACAGAAGGTAAGTATGCTGATGATGGCAACAAATCCACCCACAAACTTTACAAGTGGATCATACAAGATGCTTCATATACTTAAGAATGTTTCATACAGTCACGTTAAATCAATGCAGCTTCATTTATTGACTGGTCTTGTATAATGACTCATCCTGAGATGGACATGATAGGAAATAAAACTGGACAATTGAACTGAAAGATGTTAAAAAAAAATCAAATATTTGTGACAAGCACACAGCATGCCGCATTGCCATTATATTAATATAAATAAAAAAGGAAATCATTCTAACATTATTATTTGATTAAAATGGAACCTTCCATTAATTCAGGATAATGGTTTTCTGGATAACAAAATTCCATACCCACATGGGAGACTATAGCTCTTTTTGTAGTCTCAGAATACCCGTGTCTTATTGAAAGGTCTGGGAACAACTTGAGTTACCTTTAAATATATTTTATTTAGATACACACTGTATTCTGACAATGCAGCATGTAATCTCCTGGAATATTGAGATTTGATGTGGCTGAATAAATGGGTTATCCAACTACAAATGGGACTTTTTTCTACATATGCTATATGTCTAGGAAGCAACACCACAAGAACATTTTTGCTCTGTTAAATTGAAGCCATCTTTTACTGTAAAAAAAATAACACAGAAGGCAAGCATTAGTGATGGGCGAATTTATTCGCCAGGGGCGAATTCGCGGCGAATTCCCGCGATTCGCCGCTGGCGAATAAATTCGCGAAACTGGCAAAAAAATTTGCCAAAAAAAATTCGCCGCGCCGCGCGACGCGTCGGAAATGACGCGACGCGCGTCAAAAACGACGAGCGACTCGTTTCGCGAATCGGCGAAAAATTAGCGAATTTCTCTGGAAATTCGCGAATTTTTTGGCGAAGCGAAACGCGGCCGTTTCGCCCATCACTAGCAAGCATGGATACTGCAGTTTACGTTAACAAAATGAACATTCTTTAACATTTCCAGTTATTGGGCTTATGTAAATGTAATTAATTGCCAATGATGGCTTTCTATAATCATTCAGCCAATCATAGAGGAAGGGAGATCAGAATTGCATCCTTGTGTCTTTGTCATCCAAAAAGATCTTAAGATACAAGTACTTACTATGTGTATGGAAAAGGATCATGCATGGGTGAAAATCACAGGAGGAGAAAAAAAATCATAGTCTGCCAGTTTGACAGTGTCTGCTACAGTGAGCTATTGCAGTAAAGGAGGTATTGGGGATATAAGTGGGGCAACAACATGTACATTTATGTGCCATAATCCTTCACTTTGATATATATCAAATGTCAAACATCTTCAGTAGTCCCGCTATATTCATCAAGTGAACTATAACTCCATTTAATGAGCTCAGGGACAAACTTTCTGTGGGAAGCATTGGGTGGCCAACCTGCAGGTCTAGTATTGATCATAAATGTTGTTTATATATTATAATGCATTAATAAATATGGTTTTAAATATGAATTGAGGTTGTGTTTGCATGATCTAGTGCACCACAGACCACCATATATGGTTGCCCCCTGTCACAGTTTTTTAAATGGCTGCCCAGGTCAAAACTGCCTGCCTGATTTTCCAAATAAGGAAAACTGGGAAGGATTTCCTAGTATTGAGCAGTTGCCAATAGCCACATCAAAGCCCCGTCAACTGATGCAATGGCACGCCTGCATCACATCATGGGCTCACCCCTATTATGTCATGACCCACACATCATGGCGGAGTTCGGCACTAAAGAAGGTGGCGACCCTACCACCATAGCAAATTTAAATCATATTGAAAAAATTCTGAAGGAATTTATTGAACGACGTGGCGCTAGTTGGATCTGTGGTTTCTTTCTCTCTAATATTTATCTATACATATGATATAAAAAAACATTGATACCATAAGGGGGATTGCTTGCCAAAATGCAAAGGGACTAGTACTGTTTATGGTGTGGTTTAACCTCTTTGGATAATGGTTCAGGGAGATGGTAGTTCGGAGTGAGTCCTGCTTATGCCTTCACTTGCCCATGTTAGCACAGTGCAGCTGGGTGCCTGGCATAGAAGGGGGCCCCGTTCACTCCAGTGGTGTAGACAAGCATTCCCGGAACTAATGGCCAATTTTAATCCATCCTGTGATACAAAGGAATTGTTAGTAAATTTTGTGAATATTGAATTAAAATGTTTCTTTTTTAGTAACTGAAAACCAATAGTTATAAATTTGTGGGTTTTTTGTGGCCGATAGGACTTTTAGCAGGATGGCTACAAGCAAAGATTCAATTGAGGAGTGCCCTGTCATGGTATGAGCAAAGTGGATAGTGTAGGTGCCACAAAAGGAATAACTAGAAATGATTCCTCTCGTCTATAATCTTTCCTTAATTTTAAAAATCCAATTCACTCTTCCCCAACCAGAACGGGGCATTTATTAAATTAAATAGAAAAAAAAAATTGAAACTCATTATACTGTATGGAAGGTGTAGTTAAAACTAAGCAGAATTGTAACTTTTAAGGAAAATGTTCTATTATGGCATTTCATTGATAGCAGTATGGGTGGTGTATGTAATACCTTCCAGGAATTTTGATACCGCACACATTCATTGCTTTGTAACTAACATTTGAGGGCCTACTTACAGATCCTGTTGGAACGAGTAGCTTGTTCTTGTTATGTGTTGATTTGTGCCAGAACAAATAAGGGTGAATTGAAGATACAGCTGTGCCATTAGATCTGCTTTTCGCATGTAAATATAAATACAGGAAATCACGCAATTTGCTACATTGTACCTCCAGATGGTCTGGAAAATTGTTTGCTGTTGTAGTTGGCATTTGTTTGGGCAACAGCAGATCTTTCCCAGTTGCAAAGGAGTGGAAGCAATAGACTGACTTTAGCCCTAATCACTACAGATTATAGACTTAAAGCACTCACATCATGCAGTATGCTCAGTTACAGTTTACAGACTTTAAAAAAAGGGACTTGTCCCTAATACAGCTGCATCAGTTGCGACATACTGTACCATCTACTGTATGTAGCATTTATTGTACAGTGCATGTAATATACTGTACAAACACAATTTACAAAGTGCTAAAACAATTGTAAATTGTCATGTTTTTACTCACAATGAAGAATTATTACCCAGAATTCCAGAAACCACATCGGTGGTGTTTACATTTTACTTGGGTTGTGGGTTGTGTCAATTCCTGCCATAAACAACAAGTCTAGTGTTAATTTCATGACACCTCTGTACCTTTTTGTCCTATACTTTGCACAGCACTTTATGCAGTAAAGCCGGTGCAACTGTTAGTGCATAAAGTACAGTAATACCAGGACAGAGCAGCAAAGGCATAAACACAGGTATAGACACATGCTATAGACACAGGCAACTCTGTGTATAGTACACAATGCACATCATCTTGCAATTACTATCTATTTTCCATGTGGCTTTATCCAAAAATCTCAGAAATATGAAAAAGCCCTCTGCCATGGACTCCATTTTAAGAAAATAATTAAATGTATTTAATTAATTTTACCCTTTTCTCTGTAATAATAAAACAATACCTTGTACTTTTTTCCAAGTAAGATGTAAGCAATCCTCACTGGAGTAAAAACAATCAATTTAATCAATTGAATTCAATCAGTGTATATAACGATTTTTAGTGGACTTATGCTATGCAGATCCAAACTAAGGAAATACTTCATACTGGAAAACCCCATGTCCCAAGCATTCCGGAGAAAAACAGAGTTGTTGCTGCTGCAAATATAGAAGCATATATTCCTTTGTAAGAATGCAGTTGCAGTGAAATATGTAATAAGAATTTTTTTAGTGGATGTACAGTAGGAGTGATACAATATGATACCATAAAGAGATGGACAACCTAAGATTGAGGAGGTGTGTAGTCTCAAAATCAGTATAAACCTGCAGGAATGGAGTATAAGAGTTGTGTGGCTTTAAGATGTGATTCTACAAATGCATGGGTTCCATAATTACAACAATGGGGTGCTATTGATGTTAGTTTCGAAAGGTAGAAGGGTGCCACATTTCATTCTGCAGAGAGTCAGAGAGACACAAGTATTTTATGAGTTCATGCTGTGAGGATTTCAGGCAGCAGGATGATGGTCTCCTGGGGCAGACCAGACTCACTTTTGCTCAGAAAGCAACACAAGTCTCAGCGACTCTAGCAAATTTTCACTAGCGAAGTAGATAGACTAGCGCAACTTCTCACCCTAACGCCAGGCGAAGTTGCGCACTGACGAAGGCTCGTAATTAGGCAAATTCACTAAGATGAACATTTTACTGAACGTTACCACTTACGCTAGATGTTCCTTCTCCAGGTCAGACCTGGCGAAGTTCAATACAGTAGATAAGAGTTTGAAAAAAAAATGGAAATCCCAAAGTCCCAAAACGCTGTTGTGTTTTACCTTTTGTAGGGTGATTGTCTGAAAAAGAGCGAAATTTTTTGGGGGGGTTACCCTCCTTCCCCCCTGCATTTCCTAACATATGGCAACTCAACTATACAGTGGGCACATGTAGGGCAATAGGACAACTTTATTTTATTTATTAAAGATTTCCTGGGCTTGTGTAGTGTAATGTAGTGGCTGTAACATATACTTCTATTACACTTTGAAATTCGTGCCATATGCAAATTAGGCATCGCTAGTGTAAATGTGCTTTGCCTGGTGAAGTAACACTAGCACAACCATGCTACCATTCGCCGACTTGAGCGTAACTTCGCATTTTAGTGAATTTGCGTAGCGCTGGCAAAAATTCGCCTGGCGAAGTGCGGCGAACGTTAGCGAAGGCAACGCTAGTGCATTTTCGCCGCTTAGTGAATTTGCCTCTCTAACTGAAGCTCTATTTAGCGGGGATCAGCGTCTTCTGCACACATGCATGCTAATGAAGCAGCTACCTGGCTGATCGGCTGCAAAACTCTGTTCAGCATATAGAACAAAGGGGCAAAATTCACAATGATCCGAAGCTGAGCCAGGGACAACTTTGCGGTACTTCACCACACTTCACCAGGCATAGTTTCACCAGTGCTATGTAAATTCACTAAAATGCGAAGTCGCACTAAGGGAGGTGGAGCGGTAGCGAAGTTGCGCTACCATTACTTCGTCAGGCAAAGCGAAGTTATGCTTTCGATGCCTACTTTGCATACGGCACCAAGTTAAAGTATAATGGAAGCATATGCTGCAGCCACTACATTACACTACACAAGCCCAGGAAACCTTTAATAAAGTGCTAATAGTGCCACTTTGAATGGTGGTAGCCATTTTTCCAAGTAGTGACTGGGATAAAGGTCCCCATAGATGCAAAGATCTTTCTCTGCCGAACGACGATCTTAGGGAATTCCGACCAATCTGTCAAATTATCAATGGAATACCAATGATCGTACATTGGACTGAAAATTGATCGGCCAGGTTAGAAAATCTTTATTGGTCCCCATGCAATCTACCTATGTTTGCAGGGCCAAGCAGGCAGCGACCCTTCAGTTTTGCTGGCAATATCACCTGAAATGGTCTTTTTAGTTGATGGACACATTGGACATTTTAACAATCATTTTGAGACGATCGTGGTCTCACGATAACCATTGGATCTTTCAAAAACTTTATGTCTATGGCCAGCGTAAGTCGAGCATAGGTAGGACCAGGTTTTGTCTTCCTTCTCTGAGTTTTCACCACTGGGGAGGAATTTAGAGAGTTGTATGAGCATTATCCAACTCTACTGGGGAAAGTTTGCAAACCATAATCTCTAGTTCAACCCATCTTGTGGACTTTATTATCCATGTGGCTTTCTATGCAATTAACAAAACAATGTCTGTCATTTACTCTGTTGATAATAGTGTTTGTTTTAGTTGTTAGAGGAGTTTACAGATGCTTAAAACCAATTGTTATAGAATGAGCCAACAATACAGGCAATGCTTGACATTGCCGGTAGATGTTCTTTGGTTGGCAGAATGTCCAGGAACTCTCCTACACAGGCCAGGGTAGGACTTTTCCATGTGGCCTTGGCCATCTTTGTCTGGGTCCTGTGTGGGGTTGTTCTCATCTTATTTGGATGATAAATTAGGATATATTAGGATTGGGGTACCCAACTTTTTTTACCCGTGAACCACAATCAAATGTAAAAAGAGGTGGGGATCAATACAGGCATGAAAATAGTTCCAGGGGATGACAAGTAGTGGTGGTGGTTGGCTATGTGGACTGGCAGCCTACAGGAAACTCTGTTTGGTAGTACACCTGGCCTTTATGCAAAAAAAAGTTTCCAAGCCTGGAATTCAAAAATAAGCAGCTGATTTGAGGCAACTGGGAACAACATACTGTACAAGGACTTGGTGAGAAACATGCTGATAAAATGTCTTTGGTTGGGGATCACTGTATAGAGGTCTGTTTCTTCAGTCATAATTGTTCAATTGTGGCTTGTCCATTTTGAAGAGAATCATTTCTTAATGCTGATTGAATGCTTTGTTTCAACTGAGCTCCTCAGCTTTTTCAGCTCCACAACAACAAATTAAGTTTTAGGCCCCCCACAAACAGTGACATAACAGGAAGTGCAATCACATCCACTGATCTTATCTTCATGTAACCCCGTTTTCAGTTGTATTTTTCCAATTAGCATTAACGAGAATTTGGCTGAATTTTCAAGTTGCCAGATTTTTCAACATTTTCCCCTATGAATTCTTTTCTTCTTAACTTTACTAATGCACTGTTGTATGGACACAATACATTGGTGAATATTTCTGCAATGGATTGCATATATTAGCATTATTAAACCTCTTGTTGTCAGATTTCATGTAAAGTGTATTTACAAACTATCTTCTGGTTGATAAAGGCATATTATATTGAAGTGTAGCCTATCTGGAGTATTGAACTGGTTTTGCTTTTCATTACAGCTGTATGTTCTGAAGCTGTTGATTTGCTGGCTACTGTCTCCAAGGCATTTTAAGTCAGCAGGGTGTTAATGTGTAGCATGTGGAATCATCAGCTCATCATTTTGTCCTTGTTTGTTGCAGATTAACCACCCGATGCTCCCAAGAGTCCCATCTGGCAAGAACCAGATCATCAAAGGTTGGATGGCAAACCGACAAATGTACTTTTTCCTGGAGGCAAAATGATCTGGGCACTGCGGCATTGACACCCTAAAATTAATTAATTCAGAATCCGTTTCAAAGAGTTCAGTGTGTGCTTCAGCAATAAAGCTGTATCATCAGGGATAAAGAAACACTTTATTCAAATCAGAATTGGAATTTCTTGCTAGAAATTCGTTCCTGTACAAAAGTACAATTGCCCACAGTATGTATGCAGAATGCTGTGCCTCTCTAAGAACAGGGATAGTAAAATTGGTCATATGCAATGTGTATTCAAGTACTTTGCACTTGGGCTTCAAAACCAGTATTGTACAGTATATATATTTAAAATATAAAGATTTATATCACAGTGTATCAATATACTGTGATATAAATCTTTATATTGTAAATATATATACTGTACAATACTGGTTTTGAAGCCCAAGTACAGCTTTGAGATGTTTTTGGTAACACATGCAATAGTGCTTGTACCAATATTAGTGGGATCGAAGACAATAATTAGTAATATGTCTGTGCTTTTCTTTTCAAATCTTTAATTATAGAGAGTGCCAGTCTCATGAAATTACTAACAAACATCGGAAAGCTTGGCAGATCTTATCAGAATCAGATACTGATATTAAAATTAATGATAGGTCTAATATGATTTTCTGCTATTTGTGTTTTAAACAAGCAAAGAGTTATTTTTTTTTGTTACATAGTTAATTTGGTTTAAAAAAAAAAAATCAATAGTCCATAAAATTCAACTTAAAATGACTCGCTGCACATATATACATATACTGTAACTATGTAAGCCTATCAATACAATGAATATAAATATATATATATATATATATATTATATATATATATTAAACTAACTGTACATTTTAAGATAACTATAGCTTTTTATACTAGGATTGTCCAATAACTCATCTACAGCACTTTTGAATCTACCATTGTAACATCACCCAGTAGGCACAACCTAACTGCCCTCACCATAATGAACCACTTCACTGATTTAAATTAAAGTTCAGATCCTCAAGTTTTAAGGGGTGGCCTCTGGATTTTTGCTCTTTTTTATGTGGAAAATCTCTCTGCTATCTGTCTATAATGTCCTCTAATGTACATGTACAGAGTAATTATTCCTTTTCACCACAGAAAAAAAAGTTATTTCTTGAACTCCTTTTACCAGTGTTCTGTAGCTGTGCATCTCTGCACACTCTCCAGCTCATTATGGACTGGAATCTAAAACTGCACTGCTTACTCCATACAAGGTTTTACCAGGGATCTATAAAGAAATAAAATAGTTGTTTCATCCCTCAATTTAAAGCAGTTTTTATGCAAAACAAAATCCTATTTGGTTTAGTAGCCACTGAGTTGCTCTGCCTAGAGTTACACATTTTATTATCCACAGAAATCACCAATTTTTTCTCAGTTACTATAACTCATTGAATTGAGGTTTGGAATGTATTTATATATTTTTCAAGCTTGGGTATCATTTAATTTACAATCAGTTTAATTTGTCCGTTGACTGTTACCATTTCTTAGCACTAAACCTCACTATCTATCAATGTGTATCCTTGTTTATGAGGGACCCTGTATATATGTTTTATTGGACCTTTCAACTGATGGCATATGGAAAAACTACAGGTAATGTAATAAAAGAAACGCCATTGTATAGTACTAATTACCAATAGCAACCAATCAGATGTTATTTTTTAAACAATTGGCCAGTTAATGGTAGTTGCTATAGGTAACAGGACCAGTAGAAAACATAGCACTTTATATTTTATAATCGTCTACTCATATGGTGTCACCAGACATGCGTGTAACACTGAACTTTTGCGTACTGACAGGGATGAAATGGGCAGTTGACCTGATTTCCACCCATTCGTATTCAGCCATCTTCTCCTAAGGAGCTCTAACACTCTAATTTGGGGCTATATGTTATAATGGTGGCTAACTAGTTTTCTACAATCAAACTTACATCTACTTTCTCATTGGTGCTTCTATAACCCAGGCTGCTCCTGGCCAATATCTTCCACAATTATAGGAAGAAGGCACCCACAAATCTTGGTGGGTATATTGTCCTACAGTGTTTATTGCAAAGCAGAAACTGAAGGCAGGATTAGACTGGGGGTCCAGGGCCCACCAGGTCTGCCACCCCAGGCAAATCCACAAGAGCAATGTGTCCCCCTCTGCAGAGATCAATGCTCCAATGCTGCACTCCAACCCCTCGAGCATACCTATGCTATCTTGCAGTCATCAGAGGGGAAGTCAGGTTCCAGGAAGCTCTGGATCAGTGGGGCCCACCAGGTTTTCTCCTGGTGTCCTGCTTGCCAAGTCCAACACTGACTGAAGGCACATGTTTTTGAGGCACAATCCCCCTTCGTTTGCACCTGACTTTGAATGTAGAATACTTGCCAAAGATTATTGACCCCATCAATCAGATAGGGGCAGATTTACCAATGGTCGAATTTCAGTGAAAAAAAAGTGAAAAAACTTTGAAATTCAAAATTTTGGGGGTAATTTTTGATCGAATATGGTCTCTTTGTTAGAATCGTTCGATTGCATCGTTCAAATCAAAAGATTTTGCACAAAATTGAATTCCTAGGACAGGTTCATAGGCTAAAATGGCAATTTGGCAGCTTTAAAGTGGTGAATAGTTGAATTCAAAGGATTTTAATAATAAATAATTTTAATAATAAAGGGCCAGTACTTCGAAATTTGAAAACTCAATTTTTTTCAATTCCAAATCGAATTTTGGGCTACTCGATAGTCAAAGTAGCCAAAAATTACCTCGAAATGCTAATTTTTTTCAATTCAAATTTTATTTGAATATTCACGTCGACCCTTTGTAAATGTGCCCCATAGTGTTCTGCATTTTAAGAGGCAAAAAAAAACAAGAGAAAAAAAATCAAACTGAATATTCCACAAATTTCAGTCTGTGTTAGTCTAAAAGTTAATTCTAGCATAATCCCCCCTTTAATATTTTTAGTAGAGCAGGCAGTGAAATGAATGTGTATCCCAAGCAACTCTGTTGTGCTTGAAAGTAATGCAACATGGAATGCTCCAGGCTGCCAGATGGAAGGGAAGTGAGTTACAGCTCTGACAGATGTGCTTTTCTGATATCGAGTATTATAAATGCTGAACAGGAGCACATCAAATTCAAAGCACAGTCGAGTATTATAGTTAGATGGGGTAGTGCATAATACCTGTTACACATTTTTATGCTCAGGGAAAGCTGCAAACATTAATTTAAAAAATAACCTTTAAAAAAGTGACAAAGCCTGCCTATTGTTTCCAAGATTCAAAAGGAAGTGTGTGAAAGCAATCCTCACGCATTTCTACAAAGAACAAAGCATACATATTTATTAACCAAGCAGCTTACAAATATTTGGAAATTATTCCCCAAAAGTGACGCTGAGATTTAATGCACCTGGCTCTAATGATTCTGAAATAGGATGAAAAGGAAAGGCTTAGATATTATCTAGCTGCCTGTAATGCAATATAAGAACTGTGGAGACCTAAGTTAGGGTGGGGGGAACTTACAAATTCTAGGATGTCCAACCTGCTTCCTGTAGGATCAGCAACTGTCAAGGGTTCATTTACGGATGTGGGGAAGGGTACGAAGTCCAAAAAAAAGGTGCAACGACCTGCACTCCCACCTATGAACAGTGCTGCCTACATTTAGCCTCAAACTTTGTAACATTAAGACACACTGATCATTCAGGGTTCTATTCAGGTGAACTGGTTCCAATCGTGCTCTGCTCATTCAGGGTTGGCAGGGATAAGGTGCAAAAGAGCACTGTTCTTACAATCTGCCCAATGGCAGGTGGTAAGTGTGGTGTGCTCTCTACCCCTGCACTTTACTCCTTGCAATTTTGCATCCACGTTTTTAGCATGTTTTAGCATTTGAGTAACAAATGCACTCTATGTTTAATCCTAAAACTGACACAGAGGCCCAAATTCAATAAAGCGCGAAGCGTCTAACGCTTGCGCTAATTCGCCAGCGTGACGTCATTTTGCAACTTCAGAAATTCACTAACACTGACTCTGGCAAATTTTTGATAGCGAAGTAGATAGAGTTGCGCAACTTCGCACCCTTACGCCAGGCGAAGTTGCGCACTGACGAAGGATCATAATTACGCAAATTCACTAAGATCAAAATTTTCCTGCACGTTACCACTTACGTTAGACTTTACTTCGCCTGGTCAGACCAGGCGAAGTTCAATACAATAGATAGGAGTTTGAAAAAAAATTGGAACATTTTTCTAAGACCCAAAAAAACCCTGGTGTGTTTTACCATTGAAGGGTGATAGTCTGAAAAAGATCGATTTTTTTGGGGGGGTTACCCTCCTTCCCCCCTACATTTCCTAACAAATGGCTACACAACTATACAGGAGGCACATGTAGGGCAATAGGACAACTTTATTTTATTTATTAAAGGTTTCCTGGGCTTGTGTAGTGGAATGTAGTGGCTGTAACATATACATCTAAGTTCCCGCCGTATGCAAATTAGGCATTGCTAGCGTAACTGTGCTTTGCCTGGCGAACGAACGGTAGCGCTAACGTTCTAGCGAATGCTAGAGATTTTTCACATATTAGTGAATTTGCCCCAGAGAGTTAATATTAAGTTCCATAATATATGTTATAAAAAACAGCAGAACAAAAGTCCATCATACTGTAAATGATTAAATAAGGCAAAGTAACGTGTTTCACCCAAAATGTACCTTGTTCCATGAAGCAAACTAAAGTTTGTTGTTTTTCAATTAACCCTTAGCAACTAGTCAATAGGTAGTATATATTGGTCTGCAAGCAGGATCATACTGGGGGGCCAGTGCTGCTGTTTGAGGGTTGTTTGAGGGTCCCCCCCACCGCAACTCTAATTTACCATCAGCAGAACTAGCAGCAGGAAGCAGGGCCAGATTTACATAGCATGTGCCCCTAGGCCCACTGCCATTCATTGCCCCCATACTCTGCTCTTTATCCACAAATTTTCAGCATCGGTACCGGAGCCATGGGGGTTGGTGCATGGTAAATTTAAAAACCTATAGTATCTCCTGCTTATGCCCAGTGTTTCTGAACCAATGTGGGTTTGGCTGGGCAGAATACCGCCCCCTACAATCCTGCCACCCTAGGCCCGGGCCTAGGTGACATTTCCACAAATCCGGGCCTGGCAGGAAAATGACTTGATCAGGGAGCTGGCCCAGTCTTACCCTATCTGCAAACATTGGTTACTAGATCAAGCCAAACTCCCAGGAACTCCAGTATGGTTGGCTAAGTTGGGGCACATGTATGCCCATAATGAATACTCAGATCGCTCATTGAGCACAAGAGTGTAATGTAAGTTTGCAGATGCGTCCACCTTTTCTGTGCATAATGAGCAAACAGAGAGACTCACTTATTATATGAATGTACGTCAGCAAACATGGCTTCCCGCACTGGGGCCTCTCTCTTGGGGGCAAATTCACTAAGATGCACAAATTCGCTAGCGTTAACTTCGACTTTGCTAAGATGCACAAATTCGCTAGCGTTTACCGCACTTCGCCAGGTGAATTTTCTGCAGCACTACGCAATTTCACAAAAGTGCTCAGGTCGGTGAACAGTAGCGTAGTTGCGCTAGTGTTACTTCGCTAGGCAGAGCGCTGTTACGCTTGCAAAGCCTAATTCACATACGGCGGGAACTTTAACTTATGATAGAAGTATATGTTACAGCCACTACATTCCACTACACAAGCCCAGGAAACCTTTAATAAATAAAATAAAGTTGTCCTATTGCCCTTCATGTGCCCCCTGTATAGTTGTGTTGCCATGTGTTAGGAAATGTAGGGGGGAAGAAGGGTAACCCCCCCAAAAAAATATTGATCTTTTTCAGACTATCACCCTCCTATGCTTCAATACGCCAGCGTTTTTTTGGGACTTAGAAAAAATGCAAAAACATTTTTTCAACCTCCTATCTTTTGTATTGAACTTCACCAGGTCTGACCAGGTGAAGTAACGTCTAGTGTAAGTGGTAAAATGGTCATCTTAGTGAATTTTGTGTAATTACGATCCTTCGTCAGTGTGCAACTTCCCCTGGCGTAAGGGTGCGAAGTTGCGCAAGTCTATCTACTTCACTAGCAAAACTTCACCAGAGTCGGTTAGTGAATTTGCGAAGTTGCGAAATGACGTCACGCTGGTGAATTAGCGCTAGCGTTAGACGCTTCGCGCTTTAGTGAATTTGCCCCTTGATGTTGGTAGATAGCAACAGTGAGGAACTATTTGAAAATGATGCGACGAAAGCGACATGGGTCGAAGACGACGCGACGCGTCAAAGTTGACATGAGGCGCATAAAAAACGTTCTGCGACACGTTTTGCGAATTTTTTCGCCAATTCGCGAATTTTTCTGCGAAGCAAAACTGGGTAGATTCGCCCATCACTACTGAGAGGGAATAGGGTTAATCTTTACAGCAAATGCATGATAAATTCTCCATTTTCATATGAATTAATTTATGGAGTTTCAGATCCAGCTGCAGAGCAAATCACAACCTTGTGCTTTTTCAGTTCTTCAACAGTAATTGGTAAGAATCAAATTCTGGATTCCCACTGAACCTTTACCAGCTTATTCTTAGCAAAAACCAAGCAAAGAAAGAAAGCAAGGCTGAAAGTGACAGGGCTGAAGTCTCCAAGACTTTCAGCCTTATGTTTATAAGATGCACAGTGTACTTAAACCCCTATGTGTGAGCAGAAATTCAGCTAATTCTTGTTTTCAATTCTGCCCCTCGCTGTTCGCCATGAAACTGATATTCCTTGTGATTATTATCTTTATTTGAAACCATTAGCACAATTTCCCACTGTGAGGAAATGTCATTTTATCCTTTTACATGATTAGCTTAAAATTAGATTCCCCCCCACCCCAGTTTTTATTATTTTTTTGAGCGAGACTGTCTGGTAATTAAGTAAATTATAGAGCACAGCATTGCATTGTTGATTTGAGCTGCAATGAAGTTCAGTGTAAACAAAACTAGCCAGGATCTATTCTTATCAGAAATGACCACTGAATTCCTATCTGGCTTTCTAATAATTCTGCCTTGAGTTTGAAAAAGGATTTTCTAAAAATGTTGTATAAATTCAACTAAAAGAAATACATCCTTTAGAACTTCTGCTAGTACCATAATACACTTTAAAGGGAAACTAAAGTCTAAACAGAATATTGCTAGAAATGCTGTATTTTGTATACTAAACATAAACATGAACTACTGCACCACAAGCCTAATCAAACAAATGGTTTATGCTCTCAAAGTTGGCCACAGGGGGCTGTCATCTTGTAACTTTGTTATACATCTTTGCAAGACCAAGACTGTGCACATGCTCAGTGTGGTCTGGGCTAAGCTTAGGGATAGTCATAAATTAACAAAAGAGCACAAGTCAAATAATATCTTCCAGAAGCTGATACATAAAGACTGATTAATAATCCGAATATGAAGACTGCACTCAGCCCTGTGTTGTTATGTAATCTAATGTGGATTTTATAGTTTTTGTACTGGTTAATAAAAAATTTCTCCAACTCTCCAGAACCAGTGGCTGCAGCAAACAAAAATCATAGAATAGAATCCCAGTTTATCTGTTTAAATCTTCCCAGAATAAACAATTGCTATACAGAAAATGGACCCATGACTATATCTAACCTACAGAACCAATATGATCTTCTGACATTAGAGTTTTAGAGCTATACAAGTGATGCACTACATATCATCATTAAAGGCTCACTGGGAGACAGCCAAGGGTAACATATCCTTTTTTGAACGATGGTCTCCATTTTATAATCATCCCTTAATAACATATCTAATGCTAGGGAACATGCATATGTTCTGGCATGGGAAAAAGACCTGAAAGCCAGTTATGAAACTGAAACTTGGAAAAAGTGTTAGGCAATTACATAAATCTAACACATATAAAATTTAGTCAGGAAAGTTAGCGGAGATCGCCCTTCTGTTAGTGTAAAGTCCCGCCAGTCTCTGCTCACAAACCTTATTCGGGATTTCCAGCACCCGGAAGTCAATCCATGTCAGTATACTTGTGGTGTAGCGTTGATCAAAAACTCGCGGGGAAACGATCACTTTCTTCTTTGAAAAAGACGGCTTTATTGGAACACAATAGTGAGTACATACAGCAGTGGTGGGTGGTCAAACCACTATCCCGCTATCTATATGGTATCACAAATCTAGCCATCAATCAACAATACTTAGGGGCTGATTTACTAATGGTCGAATTTCGAAGGGAAAAAAAAAACTTTGAAATTCGACCATCTAATTTTTTTTTAAAAAAAAAATTAAGTTTGAAAATGGATCTATTTTGATAAAATAGGTCCGTTTAAAAAATAAAAATCATTTGAATAGTTTGATCGAATCGTTCGAATTGAATGATCCTAACGATTTTGCGCAAAGTCCTTCAAATTCCTAGGACTTAGAAAAAATTTCAGGACAGGTTCTAGGAGGTCTCCAATGGCAATTTGGCAGCTTTAAGGAAGCAAAGTGTCGAATTCGAAGGATTTTAAAGGGCCAGAATTTTTTCTATTCTAATCAAATTTTGAAAATATGAAATATGTACTTTGAAATATGTACTTGGGGATGAAACTGAAATTTGGGGATTATCATTTTCCTGGAATACAAACAATAAAATATATCAAACTTCTTTTGTTAGGGCTTTGTATTGTAGTTACTGCCCCAAACCTCTTCTGAATGTTATAGAGATGTCTCTTGTGTTCTGTCTGTATCTCACTGAATAAAAGCAACTTATTTGGCCACTGTTTGTTTTCAGCACCCACAGGGAATGTAATATTTTCACCTCAAACAATATAAAACCCCTATTAAAGGAGTGAGGCAATTGATCATAAAACAAGTCATGAACAAGTCATTGCCTTGTCTGCTTTCATCATTTGACATAGCACCTGTGGATTTACCGTGAACACAGAAAAGAAACAGAAGTTATGGAACTCTGTGTAAAACACCAGGTTTAATAGCTCGAAAAGGTTTAGAAACAGACCCCCAAGTGCAGTAAATTTCTCTCTTATTAAACTGGCTCCACAGCAATTTTGTCCTTTACACACCAAGTCCCCTATGACTTTGAATCAATATTTACAATGGCCCATTTCATGATTATGAAGTGTTTTAACTCTGAAGAATATATTAGTTTACATACCCACAGACAGGATGAAATCAAAGATGTTCTGTATAATATACAATGTATGGAGGAGGCGATAAGCCACTGATTTATGATACTGGCACAGTGATGTAACCTAAATAACCAATTGCAAGCTATCAACAATTTGCTTTAATCACAGCATAATAAAGTTTGCTTTCATGTGGCAGTGTTGCCCAGTGTAAACGTTTTTCTTAACCTTTTTTTTCCTTTATTAGTCGTGGGGTATCAGTCTTCTTGAGTGGCACAAATTGATGATGGAGCTGCTAGAACTACTCTTGGGGACAGGTTTACTAAAGCGCGAAGGGGATAAGTGGATAATGCTAGCAACTTTTTGCCATAAATCTCATCTGCAGGGACATTGCCAATTTACTAATAGACCTAAGCGACAATAAGCTAGCAACATTCACATTCAAACCCCAGGCAGCTGTTCACTTTGGCCAATGGTCGTTGGTCCACAAATTCACTAAATTGCGTATTTTACTGAACGTTACCGCTTTTGCCAGAGTTACCTTCACCACCTCAGACCAAGTGAACTGCTGAAACAAAGCGGCATCTTCATCAATCTGATGTCGGTGACATCAAATCCTGTACCCTGGAAAGTCATAAAAATGTTTAAAAAAATGCAGACAACGTTTCTATTTTTAAAGCAGGATTGCCCTCAAAAGCCCACACTATTAAAGATTTTGGGCCCCTTTGAAGATTCTTTTTTGTAACACCACTGACAGAACCTTTGTAGAAGAGGGGAGGGGCCTTTTTAGGGCTACAATTGTGGGTTTAGACCTACAGCTTGGACTGCCAAATTTTGGGCTATTAGAAGTCAAAGTATCCCAAAATTACTTTGAAATTAGAATTTTAAAAATTAAAATTTTATTCGAAAATTCACTTTGCTTCTTAGGGGCAGATTTACTAAATTTGTGTGAAGGATTTAAAGCAGTGGTCCTCAAACTTGGCCCTCCAGCTGTTAAGGAACTACAAGTCCCACAATGCATTTGCCTGACTGTGGCTGTCAGACTCCATCATTGCATTGTGGGACTTGTAGTTCCTTAACAGCTGGAGGGCCAAGTTTGAGGACCACTGATTTAAAGTTTGATAAAATTTTCAAAAAGTTTCAAATTCGAATTTTCTAATTTTTTGAAGACCAATTCGACCAGTGAATTTTGTAAATTCAATCGAATCAAATGATTTGAATAATTCAAATAAAAATCTATTCAAATATTCGACTATTCGACCGTCGAATTACTTCCCCTTTAAATTTTTATTCCACTGCCTAATTTGCCAGTTTCAACCTACCAAATTGGGATTCAAAAAGTTTCAAAGAATAAAAATATTCGATTGAATGGTTAAAATCATTCCATTTGATCGAATCGAATTATTTTATTGATCAAATTTTTATATTCAATCGTTCGACCAATCGCATTGTGGTAAAAATCCTAGAGTTAAAATTCGAATAACTATTCACATGGTCGAATGTCTTTCAATTCGAAATTCGACCAATAGTAAATGTGCCCCTTAGTAAATGTGCCCCTATTAGAATTTTCTCAGGAATGATGAATATATTTAAATTTTTTCTTCCACTTTGTGTAATGAACACAAAATAATTTTTCTCTTGCTTTAGTTTCTCTTGCTTCTGCTTGCGGCCTCAGTTGCCATTATTTTCAATGTCTCTGAATCCAAAAAAAAAATTATACAATTAAAGCTAATAACAAGACATACAGTACAATTCATTTCAGGACAGCTGAAAGCATTGATTATTAAAGAAAAGGTTAGATTTTTTAAAAATAATAAAAAAAAACTTTGGAACAGACAGTTTCCCTCTTTCACTGTAATCACTCCAGTGAGAATAGTTTTGGAAAGTAATTTGGCAGATTTTGCCTCTCTAGTAGAGAAACACAAACAAGTAAATTGTATGTAATTGTTTGAATACTCAATTTGTATGATTTTTGGACCATGTGTGGAGAGTACCAACATTACCACGGAGATCCATTGTTTGGTTGATCATACAGGTTTAAAGATCCCTGTCGGCTAACAGTAATATCTCTGCATGTATTGCCAATTTGACAATTTCAAAGGGAGCTTGTCACTAGAATTTGTTGGACATAACTTTGGTACAATTGCTGTCACTGGCAGGATATCATCTGATTTGTTCCCTTTGTTGCTTTTACTAATTTATTTGATCTGAATGGTTAGTGGCAGGTCGGAAGATGGCACTGGACGATTGTTCGTGCGATATGAAGGCTATATCTGCACGTCTGTGGCCAGCTTTAATCAAGTTCCTCAAATATATGAAGTAGATCTTGCCTTGAACCCTCTAGAATGGAAAGCAAGAGAAACAATATTCTTGAAATCTAGTGGAGAAGATAGGCATATGAACTGGCATTAAACATTTAGGAAGCCTCTATGGATGAATCAGTTCAATCCTTTACCGATGGTGATTTCACAAAAATGAATCAATGAAAAGGAGTTTTGCCCAAAAATTTAATTATGGCAGCTGCTTTGTTTCAGACTTTAAACTCCGCTCTATTGCTGATGTCTGGGGATACAGATTTTAGGGTTAACAGAATGTGCCACCTTATTGACTTAGAAGTGTTCTCCAATTACATCAGGTTTTCATTAACAGATTCCAAAAAAGAATGCATTCAAAAAGCATTTTTATATACTGATATTACTTATGACACCAGGTAGTCCGCTCTGTTGTTTCAGGCTACTCCTTACACTGGGATCCAAGAACATAGGAAGACCACTACAGGATCTTCATTATTAAGGGCCTTGAATGCGGGTTTAGTAATTTGAATTTGATTCTAGAAGAGATTGGGAACCAGTGAAAGGACATGCATATGGGAGCAGCTGATGTTGAGCCGTGAGATCGATGAATGAGTCTAGCGGCAGCATTTAGAACAGATTGGAGTTGTGAAATGTGACTTGTTGGAATACTTGCAAGGAGTAGGTTGCAGTAATCCAGTCGAGAGAACTGTTAGTTCCGCCCGATGCATTTCGCTGACGTCATCAGCCTCTGATGAAGCGTCGGGCGAAACTAACAGTACTGCGGCCGACAGCACGGTCCACGAGGAGAGACGAGAGTAAAAGAACTTGTGCCGGCAAATACCACCAATCTCCCCACTCCCGGACCCATCCTGGATAAGAGTCTGCAATACTGATAAGTGATTGAATCACTTTTTAAATATAAACTGCTGGAGGACGAATTAAACCAAGATTTATTACATGCAATATTCCAAGACTTGGTCTTATAAGTAGGCACTTCTGCCATATTATTGCTGGTGTCTGGAACACGTTTGGGGTGACTTTGTGGACTTAAAGGAAATCCCTCCCTCAGATATTGGTTTCACGTGTCAATCTAAATGCACAGTTGGTGCTTCATTAGATACCTGACTTACTACACTATATAGTGCCTTTTCCTTGATTTCTCCGTAGCCTTAGGCGCTGATCCATATCTTGGCTTTCGAAATACACTAGCAGAGATCCTATCCCTTCTGAACAGCAATCATGCCACTACTATTGGTAAAATAGAGGAGCTCCAATCGAATTTTAATATACTCAGGCATGATATACATTATGTCATGGAACACACCCAGGAGGTTGAAAGACATGTTGGGGAGCCAACATGGAGGCAAAAGCAGATGATCTTGAGAACAGACTACAACGTAACAATATCAGACTGCTTGGCATGCCGGAGAGTAGAGGGAGAGCATACCTAGAGCCATGGCTACAGACCACCTTCCCGTCCATAACCTCTTCTACATTTGCAATTGAACGCATCCATAGGGTGCCAGGCAGACCTCCCCTGCCGGGAACCCAGCCAAGGGCCATGATAAACTTCTTAACCACAGAGACCGAGACAAAATTCTATGAGAAGCACTGAATAAAGGAAACATCATGTATGAAAACTTCAGGATCTCCATCTACCCAGACTACCTGATTGAAATACGAAAACAACACATGAAGTTTGCAGATGTTAAGAAGAGGCTAATCCAACTACAGCTACCATATGCAATGCTATATCCAGCTAAACTGCGGGTGGTAGACAAAGGTCAAACCCACTTCTTCACAACAGCTAGGGAGGTGGACACATGGTTGGAACATCGGCCCAGAAGATATCCTTGCAGATAAGTATAAATTCTAACACGGTCTGGGCAAGCTGCTCATCAATAGGTAAGCAAAACAATACATTGGGATGCACACATCTATTTATTGTGAGGGTGTTTGAGAGGGGCCACTACCTAACATTGACACTGGACAACTTGTCTGATCCTATCGAGACTCTGGTCTTGTCACTTTTACTCATTTGAAAATTTTTGGGAGTCAGATCCACTGCAAGTTGGGGATGGTGGTGGATAGGGAGGGTGATCGGGAAGTTACACACAGCCATGAAGACTTTGGTTATGAATCACCAGGACAGACTTACTATCACTACAATTAATCATAAACTGCACTACAATGGGTGGTGCTATAGGAAAATTGATAATACGGGGATGAGAAGTTACCCTGCATATCATTTTATATTTTTAACTAGCAAAAAAGTGTCTCAATTTGCACTCAGCATCAGCAGGTTTTCCAAAATAATTAATTACATTTATTTGAGAAAAATTTCAGCAATTAAGTCACTCATGATTAAATATTACAATTCATATTAAGCAAAAAAACAATCAATTCATCCTATATACAAAGATCTAATTTGTTTAATTTTATTATATTGATTGTATAAATCATTAACTTAATTTAAACCTTCATAACATCAATTGTTGCATGGAATAATGATCCAAATATGAAAAACATTGTTAAAATAATCAGTCTTTGTAATGGTGGGTTGGAGAAAGTTGAGCATTAGTACACGATTTGCACTCCATTAGTTAAGATAGGATCCAATTTTTTATCAAAAACTTGCTTGGTTTCCTCGAATCAATAATTATGTGCATAGCCGCCGTATGTTGTTAAAGGTACTCCTATATCAATGCCACAGTCTTTCACACCCAAGCTTGGGTTCATGTTTAGTATACAAATACAGCATTTCTAGCCTTATTCTTTTTTAGACTTTCCTTGTCCTTTAACACAGTTATCTCACAAATAATAGACATAGATCAATCAGGCTTTATCCCTTTGAAGACCACAGATATTACTATCAGAAGGCCCTACTTACAAAGTATAGTGCACAGGTTACATGGTGCCCGTATGTACAAACAGGATGTGATGTCATTTCCACAGTAGGTATGTTAATTAGCATATCAGTCCAATTAAGTCCATCCTAGGTGTATCTTAGCACATCCAAGGTTCAAAATACAATTGTTCATATATATATATATATACTAAAAAATACTTGGTAACAACAACCAAAAGGAACTGCCCTTGGGCCTACCAAAGAGAACTTGACATTACAAGCATTACAATAAACAGTAGGAAGAGTATGTCCCCTTTCTTATCCTTAGCATCACTGGTAACTGACCGTAATGTTCAATATACTCTTGCTTGAAAAATTGGGCATACAGAAAATTAACTCATTATTTGTAGGGGAAAAAATAAAGGTTAATACCTTATATTGAGATCAACCTAAAAAACATTTCACACTCCAACTATCATTTAAACCTTTAGGTTGAAGCATGTCTAACTTTTAATCCAGAAAGCTTCTCTCTGCATTCTATATTTTTGCATATCACCTCCTCTAACAAATGGTTGTATAACCTCTAGGACTGTCCATTTGAGTTGGGAAAGGTTATGGTTATGATTATAGAAGTGTCTTGAGACTTTTGTATCAGTGGCTGTACCATGTTTGTAATTCCGTATACTACCCCTATGTTCTTTTATGCAGGTTTTTATTGTTCTGGATATTTGACAGACATATCCAATCCCACAGGGGCATTTGAGTAAATAGATAACATTAGGTGTGTCACATGTAGCAAAGTGATTAATTATATTGGGGTTTCCTACAGATGCAGTCACTGGGATTCGTGAGTTAAATGCGTCGTGACTCAGGGCTAATTGAAGAAACTGTGTTATCTAAAGTTATCTTAACTCATTTAATGCATTTAACCTTTTCATTACCATACCAAAGCACCATTGTTTTCAATGGTGAACTCTTTAATTGGATGGGATTCTGTGACACAATATTCTGTGCTAAGTGGGATAAATGGTATAGATGAGTTAAGTTTTTCTGTGTCAAATGTACAATCCAAAGTGGCTTCATCTGTATGTGGGATGTGTTAATGTGTCTCTAGTAATGGGCGAAACGGCCGCGTTTCGCTTCGCCGACAAATTCGCGAATTTCCAGAGAAATGCCCCCCAATCTCAGTTGTAAATTGTATGGTCGGGTGCGCTGTATTAGCCCTTTCTATTATCTCATTAAATCTCTCAATCGGGCCATCCCATATCAACAATATGTTGTCCACAAATCTATAATAGCCAGCTATATGTTTTGTATATGGTTCCTTTAAAAATAGCTGTTTCTCCAATTTATGAACAAAAATATTCACAAATGATGGAATGATGGGGCGACCGCTGCCCCCATAGATGTCCCTTGCCTTTGCCAATAGAATTTATCTGCAAAGCGGAAGCAGTTTTTTTTTCAGCACAATGTCTAAACAATCCAACAAGAAATAAATTAGTTGTGTAGGGGAGAAGAGAAAGCCTTCCCCTGTTTCTCTGTCTGTGACATCATTAGGCCTAGTTACAAGCTGGATAGTGACCTGAATGGCGGGACACCTCAGTGCATCCTGGGAAGAGAGGGTGTGCCAGACTGTGGATCTGTATGTATAGGCCGTGGATCTGTTTGTGCAGGCCGTGTGACAGAGTTGATCCCAGCCTGTGGAGTGAACGATTCAGCCACAAACCAAGAACTGTAAAGCTGTTCAAGCTGTAAAGCTGCAAATTCGCCTATCACTAGTCAGCACTTTTCCCACTAGACCGACTACCTGAGCCTATACCGGTCCAACCTGAAGGTTTACTCTGGACGAATTAAATTCAAATACTTGGGCATCAATATTCATAAAGACCTGGGTAAATTTGTGGAGCTAAATTTAATGCCCTTGATACAAGGATTGGAACAGAAAATTAAACAATGGATTGACTACCACTGTCCCTAATTGGGCGCATAAACCTGTTCAAAATGGTAATTCTTCCCAAATTTACTTACATATTTAGAAAATCTCCTGTTAGGATACCAAAGAACTTCTTTATAAAATTTAGGGGACTCCTTATGCAGCTGTACTGGTATCCTTCTACTCCAAAAAAAGCTATGGTAAACCTCCAACTCCCAGTGCAGGCAGGAGGGCTGGCAGCCCCAAATCTTTTTTTATATTACCTTTCTGCAAAGCTTGCTACAGCAAAAGTGTGGTCAACCCTCATCTCCAGACAACCCAGCCACAGGCCTAGAGGTTTAAACCATAGGGTCTTATGACAATAATGCAACCCCAGATATAAGAGAAGTAGTGTGGGCATGGCAAATAGCCCAGGGTCTCATTCCCAAATCAGAAGATTACTGCTCAGGGCTCACACCCCTCTGGTGTAACCCCAAACTACTCCACTTACAAACTATACCAGACCCTCAAGTGTGGGCATACCATTGCATAAAATATTTACAGGATATAATGGTAGAAGGTAAACTGCTGGACTTTCAAACCCTAAAAGAGAAATATGATCTACCCAATAAAATGTTTTTTAGGTATATCCAGCTCAGGCATGCCATTCACTCCCAATTTCGTGGGGTGACATTAACTACCTCGCTTACCCAACTAGAGGTAAGGGCGATAGCTAACTTGCACACAAAAACCCTGTCCAGTTTTTATGCCATTCAAATAACTGGAAAACCCCCACTGGGTAAACTCTGTGAAAAATGGCGAAATGATATACCTGAACTGGAACTTTAAGACTGGAAGGAGGTCCTGGAATCTTTGATCAAATGGTCGCATCCAAAGACAAAATTGTGCAATATAAATTCCTACATATAGCTAAAACATCCCCAACCCAGGTAGATGAATGCCCCCGATGCCACCTCTCCTCAGCAAACTTCATACACATGGTATGGTCCTGTACTAATTTACAAAGGTTTTTGAGGGCGGTGGCACAGTATGTTTCCGATATGAACGACATTCCAATTATGGTAGAACCCAGGGGTATGCTACTGAACCCAGTAACAGACCTAGCGCACCAATGGTAGCAGAGAAAACATTTATCTCCATAATGTTTGCCTATTCCTGTAAATCCATCACTATAAGATGGAAGGCTTAATCAGCCCCAAGCCTACAATTTTGGGAAACCCAGATCATACATGCAGTACCACTGTACAAACTTTTATTTGCAAGAAGGAGATGCCATGGATACACATACATGATGGTCATAATTGATACACTAGCACCAACCTTAAATGAATCCTAAAGACATGAAATAAGAATGCTCACTATCCCTCCTAAATTATTTCTTGTAGTGAATAGAAAGTAACATATACAAAGAAGCAGTGCACAAGTTAGGTTAGTTTAATTGAAGTTATTTTAGCAACATAACAGAAAACACACAAAAAGAAAATGGTACATGTATGCAAAAAATTGTCTAACAAGCTGAGTGGGTTGTCAACTGTGTCAAAGGCTGCAGAGAGATTTAGAAGGAGGAGTATGGAATAGTGGCCTTTAGACTTTTCCAGTAGAAGATCATTGGTTACTTTGGAGAGTGCAGTTTCAGTTGATGTTGGGTGGAAGTTAGATTGCAGGGGGTCAAGAAGGGAGTTGTGAGTAAGATGCTGGATCAGGTATTTGTAAACAAGCCTTTCCAGTAATTTGGATATGAATGGTAGAAGAGAAACCGGATGATATTTAGTGGGAGAGCTGGGATCAAGGGAAGGTTTTTTTGAGGATAGGAGTGATTAGTGCTTGTTTGTATAAGGATGGAAAAGTACCAATAGTGAGTGAAAGTTTGCATAGGTGGGTAAGTGCAGGAAAGAGTGTATCAGAGATTGGACAAAGGAAGTGAGAGGGTATGGAGGCTAGAAGCAGGAGCAGGCTAGAAGTTTCTAACTTCATCTAGTGTTGCAGGGGTGAAGGAGTGCAAAGTGGATGTCAGTGGACTGTAAGTTAGTATGAGATTGTCGTCTGATGGAATGCTCAGTCTAATGAGATAGATTTTTTCATTAAAGAAATTAGCAAGATCTTGGGCAGTTACATTAATGGGTGGAGGGGGCATAGGAGTGAGTTAAATGTGGAAAACAGTAGCTGTGGTTTAGAGGACAGAGTGGAGATTAAAGAAGAGACGTATTGTTCTTTAGCTATTGATAGAGTTCGATTGTAGCAAGAGAGCATGAATTTGAAGTGGATGAAGTCAGGATCAGTTTGTGACTTTCTCCACTGTCGTTCAGCTAATCTATTACATCTTCTGAGGTACCAGGTTACACTAGTGTGCCAGGGTTGGGGTTTAGCTGGTCGGCTGTGATGGGTGATAGAAGGAGCAAGGGAGTTGAGAGCTGTTGAGAGAGCATTGTTTTTGAGTGAAGCTGCCGCACTTGGACAGGAAATATTAGTATGAGAGATGGACTGTGGTGATACTGTAGATAATTGTTTGGATCAATTGCATTAAGGTTTCTATACGTATGGATTGAGAGAGATGGTTGTGGTCCACTGAGAGAGACCAAATGACGTTAGAGAGAGGAGTATAGAGGTGGCAAGAGAAGCAGTTGTCAAAGGGAATGTTGAAGTCACCTAAAATGAGAGCTGGTATTTCACTGGAAAGAAAGTATGGAAGCCAAGCAGCAAAGTGATCCAAGAAAGTAGAGTAGGGATCAGGGGGCCGATATGGGACAGAAACGCAGAGAGATTGGAGAAACAAAAGTATCCTGTGGACTTCAAAAGAAGTGAATGAAAGAAGTAGGTGTGGTTAGATCTTGAAACCTACATTTGGGGGAGAGAAGAAATCCAACCCCACCACCATGACGGCCATCTGGTCTAGGGGTGTGACTAAGGGAGAAGCCTCCATAGATGAGGGCAGTGTGTGGGAGTTTCAGTAATAGCCAGATGGTGAAGAGATTTGGGTTTAAAGAGATCATGGACTGCTGCAAGTTTAATGCAGATTAGTGTTGCCACCCAGCCGGTATTTTACCGGCCTAGCCGGTAAAACACCAGCCAAGGCCGGGGCCGGTATTACAAATTTACCAGCAATGCCGGTAAATTTCTAATACCCCTGAAAAAAGGCCCTTGCCTTGCCTTAAGTCCGAAGAAAACTTACCTTTCTCGCGTCTTCAGCCGATCGATGACGTGGCTCCGCCCCTTTTTGCATCACGGCCCGCCCCTTTTACATCACGGCCCGCCCCCTTTTTGATAGGTTGAGAGGGTTTAAGAGATTTAACAATACAAGACAGAGTGCTTAGGTTGGGAAAGGGTGATGGGAGCAATGAGGAGGAGATTACAATTTCAGGATAGTTTAATGGATGTTGGAGTGCAGAGGATACATGCAGAAGTGTCGATGAGAGAGAGAAAAATAAGGTAATCATATTTAACATAGTTCAATGGTATAATCATCTTATCTTGTTTAAAGAAGAAATGATGAGCAGTGATGCCCTGTTAAGATGTTAAGATCCAATGTTTACTTGAAGTTTCCAGTCCAACTCTGATCCAACTGCTTTTCAACTCTGTCAAACTCTATAAGCTTACTTAAAGGGAAACTGTCATGGGAAAACATGTTTTTTCAGTTAATAGTGCTGCTCCAATAGACTTCTGCACTGAAATCCATTTCTCAAAAGAGAAAACAGATTTTTTTATATTCAGTTTTGAAATCTGACATGGGGCTAGCCATTTTGTCAATTTCCCAGCTGCCCCAGTCATGTGACTTGTGCCAGCACTTCAGGAGGGAACTGCTTTCTGGCAGGCAGTTGTTTTTCTTTCTCAATGTAACTGAATAGTACGCAGTGGGACATGGGTTTTACTATTGAGTGCTGTTCTTAGATGTACCAGGCAGCTGTTATCTTGTGTTAGGGAGCTGTTATCTGTTTACCTTCCCACTGTTCTTTTGTTAGGCTGCTGGGTGGGGGAAAGGGAGGGGGTGATTTCACTCCAACTTGCAGTACAGCAGTAAAGAGTTATTGAAATTTATCAGAGCACAAGTCACATGACTTGGGGCAGCTGGGAAATTGACAATATGTCTAGCCCCATGTCAGATTTCAAAATGAAATATAAAAAAATCTGTTTGCTCTTTTGAGAAATGGATTTCAATGCAGAATTCTTCTGGAACAGCACTATTAACTGATACGTTTTGAAAAAAAAATTTTTCCCATGACAGGATCCCTTTAAAATTCCTGTACTTTATCTTGCTGGACTTTAAGTTGTTAGATCTACCATAGCTCTCCTGCCATGCTTCCCCTAAAGTGAATGTCCTGATATACATGGGTGAGGGAGGGGAGTTGATTAATTAACGCAAGTTTAAAAACCCAAGAATATCCTAGTCTGGTTATCTAACTGAACATCAGCAATTAAACAATAAATAGGACAGAACCAGATAAATTGGACATACCAACTCTTATCTCAAGCAAGTAGGAAGATTGCTAGATAAAATTAAATCAATAACATTTAACACATACCCCATAATTGAATAATTAGCAAAGGTAATACAAGGTTTTGCAGCTGATTAATATGATGAGTTGCAGAATGCAAGGCGTAGGAGAGTTGACTTAGCAGGAATTCGACATATCTGAAAAAGATGGGAAGGAAAGATGTAGTTCAGCAGGTATGGATCCAAGTTCTTAACCCTGTCTAACTCTATACATTGTACTTAAAATTCCTGTGCATATATATATATTATAAAACATTTTATTCCTCAGGGGAGCGCTCAGGGAGTGCATAATTTTTTTGCTATATACAGTATATGGTGTTTTATTCCAATTGGGGCACTTACTCATAGCCTATGAGTAAGTGTCCCAATTGGCACGAGACATATTAGGCCTCCTCTTTATGTGCTAATAAATGATTTTGTACTTTTAATTTATTTTTGTTTTGATTTTTTGCAGGGCTCTAGCTACACTTTTCAGTTGTTGGGACACACCTTCAGATTGGGTCTGCTCTACTCTACTCCAAGTCTACTCTGTGTGTATATTTTATATTTGATATGTTGCAATTACTACATTTTTTAATGGGAATTTCTTGCACTGCTTACTTCTTAAAGGATAAAGGGCATCACAATGGGGAAAATTGATGGACAGATTTTTGGTTTATTCATTGACTTGGTTAATGAATATTAGGTTAACAGGCTTTTTTGTCAACTCTGAAGAGACAGGCCAGTTAACACTTGCTATTACCTATTGATTTAAATTGACAATAAAATGTCTAAGATGGGTGAGCTGAACTTAAAATTTTAAGACGAGAACTGCAAATGGTTTCTGCTGTTCTGAAAAGCACTATATTGTAACTTATCTCCTGAACCGGGCTCAGTTTTCATTTTGTTCCATAAGTACAGAAATAGCTCTTTTTTATTTAATATTTTTTCATATAATAAAAGGTATGTATTATTACTTACAGAATGGGAAGCAAGTATCCAGCTCTCGGGAGTTAAGTGGTGCTCAGGATGCGTGGTCATGCTAAAATGCCAACTCTCTCTACAGAGTTAGTAGCAATTAGTGTCATTGGTGATTGTTATTTTATTCTGCCTGTCCTTGGGGATCTGCACAGCTTCTTTCATGACTAACTATTAGATGTGGAAGGTTTGAGAGCCTCCTCTTCTATCCTTTAAAAAAAAAAATGCGTGTAATTTATACTGAGAGCCATTCAGTAAATCATAACTAAGCTTATTTCTGAAAAAAGCTGAAAGTTTTTCAAGTATTTATTTATGACAATGATACAGAATATATGGAGGAAAGGCAGGATGAGTCTGATTCCCCTGATATACTGTAAATGTACCTTTGCTTTGTTCTCAGGTAACAAAAGTATTCACTATTATAGTAATTCATAAATAGCCAATAAAAAATTACATTTCCAACTAAAGTGAATTGAAAATGGAGAAGTGCTTTGTGTGTAGCTTGTGTGTTAAAAAAATGTGCTCATTTTTAACTTTGAAAGTAAAACTCTGAAAAAAATTTAAACTAACATGTTTTATCCCCGAAACCTCACGTGATTTTCTGAACTCTTTAATTCCAAGGCTAGAGCAGTGTTAAACTATCCCCTTAATGTCAATATTTACAATTTTAGATTTCAAGCATTCCAAATTCTGAGATTAGTAGGGGCAGCAAAAAAAAAAAAGAGCAAACCTGAATATACTGTACTCACGAATATTCTTTGGAACCTCGAATATTGGATTAATGGATTTACTAAAGAATAAAACTGCAAAAATCCTCCAGAAACAAAATGTTATTTTTCATTACAAATAAAACATTTGTTAAGAAAACTGTATCTTTATTAATATTTTTAAGTTTTTTTGTTCTAAAATACTCACAGTCTTCATAAAACAATATGTTCAAAAATGGCACAACAGTAATATCTGTAGCCCTTAATAAAACTAAATTGTGCTGCAGTTTTGCACATTTTCCGGGGAAATTAAAACTGTAAAAAGGTAGGAACATAACACTGAGCACAGTTGGATTTCTCTCCCCAAAGGAAAATCAACAATCTAGAAACTCAGAATAGTCAGCAAAAATGTTGCTAATGCTTTATATTTAAAGATATAATATGATTCAGAGTACAGGTTTACCATTGCTTATTTGCCATTTTCATGTGTTATTGGGGGCTAAGTGAGGATATTGAGGACTTAACTGTATTGGGAGCTGATATTCTTGTAGTGTCTATACCTGTATTGTATAATACAATCTTGAAGTCTGTGTGTAATGTAGACAGACTTTCTCTCCTGTTTCAAAATTACAGATACAATTTTTTTGATTACATAGTTTAAGTGGGCAAATCAGAGTTGTTTTTTCTTGAAATTGTGGAACTGCCTGGCTGTAGGTGAAATATTTCCATCACTGTTCAAAAACTTGCTTTTATCATTTTACCCACTGTTGCCTACCCTCTTCCTGTTCCAAATAAAGATTTGATGATGATGAAGAAATGATTATAGCCCATTGTTCCTTATTACATAAAGTCCAAGGTAATAGAAGCTTTCTGTCCTTTTATCCACGTTAGCCACACAGATGTATTGGGGCAAATTCACTAAGATCCGAAAATTTGCTTGCGTTGGCTTCAATAGCGTTTGCCGCACTTCACCAGGTGAATTTTCGGCAGTGCTACGCAAATTCATTAAAGTGCAAAGTTACACTCAGGTTGGCGAACGGTAGCATAGTTGCGCTAGTGTTTCTTCGCCAGGCAAAGGAACTTAAGCGTATAATAGAAGTATATGTTACAGCCACTACATTCCACTACACAAGCCCAGGATACCTAAAATAAAATAAAGTTGTCCTATTGCCCTACATGTGCCCCCTATATAGTTGTAGGGGGGGAAGGAAGGTAACTACCCCCCCAAAAAAAACGATCTTTTTCAGACTATCGCCCTAGAATGGTAAAACATGCCAGCATTTTTTTGGGACTTAGAAAGACTTTCAATTTTTTTTTCAAACTCCTATCTATTGTATTGAACTTCGCCTGGTCTGACCAGGCTAAGTAAAGTCTAGCGTAAGTGGTAACATTCAGGAAAATGTTGATATTAGTGAATTTGCATAATTATGATTGGCGTAAGGGTGCGAAGTTGCGCAAGTCTATGTAATTCGCTAGTAAAAATTCCCCAGAGTCTAGTTAGTGAATTTGCGAAGTTGCTAAATGACGTCACGCTGGCGAATTAGCGCTAGCATTAGACGCTTCGCGCTTTAGTGAATTTGGGCCATAGTCTCTACTTTTCCCCTTTCAAAATAGCTCAGCAAATTTTAGACCAGTTTTGAAATGAAATTCTGTAGAAGGACAAATGTGAACATTGATGCAATAATACCAAGTTAGAGGCCTCTCAGAGATAAGTTGACCCTGTTAAATATCCTCAGAGAACTCCCAGAAAGTAGAAAAAAGTGTGAAATAAAATATGCTATATTTTTGTTTTGATGAACATTTTAAACATATTAACACAGCCATAACACATTTACACCAGAAACAACATTTTATGTTGTGTATTGTGCTTGCATTGTTATTGAAATGTGCGTATTTTTTAAAACCAAAATAGTAAATTATTATATTTACTGGACAAGACCTGAAGGCAATATCTTCATAGAGAAAAACCTAGTGATCAGTAGTCAGTACATTCACCTCTATAAAGCAGTAATCAACCCATTCAGCAAGCTACCATAAGAACACCTACAATACAGATTTCCCACACTTCAAACATACTTTTACAAACCTTTAAACATGCAGATTTTTCATTAACTTCTTCTATGCTAAAGTCTTGAACAGTTGTGACTAAACAATTTTCATGTGAGATACCTGCTGAAGAACAATAATTATGCTTTTCTGTTCTAGACTTGTACACCATTAATTAAATCCTCTCTCTCAGAATGGGAATTACACAGAACTGATTAACCCCATTCACGATACATAAAAAGGCTAAGATGTGATAGTTTCAGATAGACAGCACATTAACACAGGCGCTAACACTGTAAAATATTAATTGCTTTCAGTTATAGTTAGGTAGACATACTTGTTGTCAAGCTCCAATGCTCTATTCAAACACTTTGTGACTTTGGCTTAATAATTTGTGCTGACTAGACAATTGCTTCAATGGAGATTAGTCAATGGGGCAATTGATGACAGAATCTCCAATATCTCAAATCATTTACACTCTGTATGCATCCATAATTGATAGTGTTACTGGCATCTATTTAGTAGACATTTGCAATCCCAATACAAGTGTCATATGCTAGCATTGAATGCTATCAGCTGCTGTCTTGATGCCATCAAGCTCTCTTTGCTCAACAGATTAGCAGATGGCTGGAACTGTAAAATTCATTGAATCTAAGTTACATAAGTCAATGTAACCCGAATATGGTTACTGTCTCTTTAAATAGCAAGTTATCCTTGGCAATACAATCCCTTTTGCGTATGAAAAGTACTGGGAACCCACCTCAGGGGAGATTCCACTAGGAATAAGAAAACACACACAGTTTGCAAATAAAACAAGTATAAACTTTATATAAACTGCAGTAAAACTTGGGCAATTTAATACACCATGCACTCCTACACTGGGAACATGTGGGACACTAACTAAATCCCTATTAGGTACTTAACTGTTGCTCCAACACAGTCCTTTTTAATATCAAAGTCCAATCCTCTGGAAGGGGTTATTAACCACATAGTTCAAATGAAATGTCCCTTCCCCTGAGCTCTTATTCCCCAGGTAGCGCTCAGAGGCAGTCACACTGTAGATTACAGGCAGATCTGCAACAGGATCAATCTCAACAGTGGCACCTTTCTCCTCAGTTTCTAGTAGTTTGGAAGGGGACATTCTGGGCTCAATCTGTACCTCCGCAGATTCCACAGATTTAACAGCCTCTTTATGCTTGACAATCTTACAGCTACTCGTGCTGGCTCTGTTGGAGACCCCGTACATTTGGCTCCATGGTCAGGCACACCCTCTCTCCCAAGGATGCACTGGGATGCCCAGCCAATCAGATCACTCTCCAGTCTGTTAATGGGCTGGATGATGTAATTAGCAGAAAAACAGGGGAAGGATTCCTCTTGTCCCCTACATTAAGTTGGGTTGAAAAATGATGAAAATTAAGTTCAACGTTTTTGACGTGTCGTGTCTTTTTTGATGCGTGTTGCGTCAAAAACGACGCGCGACTCGTTTTTTTTCATGAATTTTCACCAGGTGAATTTTCGCTGGTGTTTCGCAAATTTATTCGCCAGCAGCAAATCGTGGGAATTCGCTGCGAATTCGCCCCTGGTGAATAAATTCTCCCATCACTAGCACAGACTCCTTCAGCATCTGTTATAAAGTTTAATGTGCTGTTAATGACTATGGTAAAAATAAAGGATTCTGTAATATTTTATTTTGTAAGTGCAGGTAAGAGTGATTTTCTTTTTCATTCCTTTCCTGTTTTGCACAAAGGCCCCCATATTAATGTTCAATTAATTACATGGTGTAGGCCTGTGGTTTGTTTATGGTTTGTCCCAGATTCCCCCATCAGAATAATGAAATATCTGAGCTTGTCTGATAAGACTAGCAGACTCCTTTCATGACAGCCACATAAAAAATACACATCCTTTCCACATTCTTTGCCAGTTTATTTATGTTATTTATTTTTGTAACTTTTTGCACCGCCGAGACTTTCCACTGGCTGCACAGAATGAAGTACTTGTGAAATTAATTAAGACAGCAGAGGCCTAGCGAAAGAAAAAAGTTAATTAGACACGGCAATCATTTAGATGTGATCCAAGGGAAAGAAACAAAGGATTAGAAGTGTGTCAGAGGGAGGACGGCTTCTCTGGAAAAGGGGATTACTCAAAGATTTCAACCAAAGGGATAGCTCTCCGTGGTTATTCCTTTTGTAATTGGGGATTTACAACAAACACAGAGGCTCGTTACTATGATTTTTTTTTTTTGTGAAATGGAAAAAGGAAAAAAAATGAGGATCCAAGTGGCAAAGGAAATGAGCAGCAGAGCCAAAGAAGTCAAGAGATGTGGCAGTAGAATGGCCTGTGTCAAGCATTGTCTGTAAATGCATTTGCTAGGGCTCTGGAGATCTTCTAGATGTGTAAATATAGGGGAGGATCCGAATGATGTCTTAGGTCTTATTTAGGACCATGCAGTACAGTTCCCGCCCCCAATCGTTGTGTGAATATATGCCATTTATTAAAATTAGTTAGAGCACATTTAGAGTACTTGTGCTTGGTGCCACTGCCTTCACCCTGTATCCTTTTCAGAGTTTTGCTCAATTTTTGAGACTGACGAATCATGGAGTAACCCCCATCTCAAAGGTGCTCTCAGGATTTCAATGCACTACCAGGGAAGTTGATAGATTTGCACCTAAAAAATTGTGCATAGCCTGAATGCTCTCAGACTATGTTTTTCTGAAAAACAAAAATACAGCTTCTTGCTGATTAAACTAAAAAGATTATGCTGATTGGAGTAACATTTCGGTATTTATTCCAGAAATATCTTAGTTACAAGTCATTCTGAACTGAGAAAGCCAGTTGGATGAAACATCTTGAAAAAGTCAGTTTGATGACTGGTGAAATGTCTTCAATAAAAAGCAAGTCCAGTTGATTTGACTTATTTCTACAGATATACCATGACTTGTATAAATATGAATCATCAAATACGTAATAGCTTGATTATATAAACTGTAGTACATTTTCTGAAGCAAACACAGAAGTTTTGCTAGTGCAACACAACAGTATATTATATATTCTTTGCCTTTAGGCATTTTCTTTATTTCTTTATTTTCATTAATTCAACCTCTACTTGTAAAGCCATTACACTTTCAAATGACCAATTCTTAGCAAATCTTGTATCAGTCTAATTTTTTTGTTGTATAGTTTTATAATAATTTATAGTTTTATATAAGTTTATATGAGTAATTGTTTGCCGTTTTCTTCTGACTCTTTCCAGCTTATCAATGGGGGGGGGGCACTTATATGGATATGACTTTACTGGCATATGCTTGATCCATGTGTTGCTTGGCTAATTAGATGTAAGTGAAGCCAAAGGTATGCATGGGTAGCCATGCAGAATGTGTCCATATTCATTGCCAAATAGCATTAGCATATGGATTTTACATGAGGTTTTAAGACTTGGATTTTTCCAACTTTTGCATTTGGAGTATTTAAAAAAAATTTGAAAATGCTTTGCTGCTCATCAGTGTTGCAATGAAAAAGACAAAAGAATAACATGGAAACAAGAACCGCAGGAGAAAATGGCAAAAATTAAAAATGACTTGCCCAGTTCTGTTACTGAGTAAATGTCCAAATACCTGAGCATAGAGCAACTAAGAAACCTTGGCATGGTTTAATTTTAATTAAATGTTCCCATGCCCAGTACACAGGTTACAGTAGCATGTAAAACACTGAAAGAATATAAAAGAGGATATAGTGAATAATTTTTAGTTTGTATTATGTAATCTAAAGGTATAATCAGACAATAAGATGTTACCATCCAACACAGAAGCATTTTTTCCATTGTTCATGTGATAAAAGGCAGAGCCATCAAAAAGAGTTTTTCCCATTGTGAAAAATAGGTTCCATAGAGTTATTTTATATGCCTGAATCATCACACAGTCAAGTTATTTAGATACTTTGATGAATCAGTCACACTGAATAACTCAGTGGGGTATTCTGGTTTTTCTTATAATGGGAAAATATTCCATCCTTAGAGAATATTTACCGAATAAGCCCGTGTAACAATGACATATAGTGTCCACATAGCTTGAGCCCATTGCTTTAATGGTACTTCCTATGGCTGTTTTGGATTTTTCTTTCATGCTATTGATACAGATGCAGCCACTGGATTTGTGTGTTAAATGCATCATGACTCAGGACTAATTGAAGAAACTGTGTTATCTAAAGTTATCTTAACTCATTTAATGCATGTAACCTTTTCATTAGCATACCAAAGCACCATTGTTTTCAATGGTGAACTCTTTAATTGGATGGGATGCTGTGACGCAATTTTCTGTGTTAAATGAGACAAGTATGAAGTTTGAGTTAAGTTATTCTGTGTTCGCTGACAGGAAAGGTTGCTATAAAGAAAGAATTTGCATTTGTTTCACTGCAGTCCTTTTTCTGACAGATGCTTAGAAGGAGGGAGGGAAAATGGCAGTGAGAGGAATTGGGGGGGGATGGAGCAGAGTAGCTAATTCTTCGTTTTCTGGTTGAGCTGCCACCTAAAGCTTCTCCTCCTTATCTCCTCCTTCTGTTTCACAGTTTGCAACTTTTAATTATTTTGTGCATTTCCAAGGCTCCATTTCCCTGTGAACGGTGTGAACTGTTGTCTGCTCTAGATTAAAAACCTAAGGTTATATCTGTAGCAGTCAATAAAAGCTGGGAGTGAGTGTGGTTCCCTCTGGGATTACACTTGCCTGAGAGGGGAGGTGGAAAGTCCTAAGTGGAGTTGTAATTACACTGTGTTAGCAATGAAACATTTAAATCATTTTAGCTAGGGTTCCAGCATTGTAGGAAAAAAATCAATTTCATATTGCAGGCAAGTACTGCCTCTGTATAATCAGAGCCTATTTATTCAGGCTACTATAAAAGTGTAGCGAAAGATACTTAAGGGTAATATTTGAATTTGTTAAAGCAATATGGGATTTAATCATAGCATAATATAGACACCACATTGGCCTTGGCCAGCACCTAGGGGGCAGATATACTAAATTCACATGAAGGAATTCGATCGAATTTTCAAAAAGATTCAAATTCAAATAACTTTTTTGGAGTACTTTGACCATCGAATTTCAAAAATTCGATAGAATCGAATGATTCAAATAACTTGAATAAAAATGTATTCAAATATTCGACCATTCGATGGTCGAAGTACTTACCCAATAAAAAAAATTTGATAGGCCAGTTTGCCAGGTTGAACCTAACGAATTGCTTTAAAACCCTATGGGAAGCTCCCATAGATGTTTTAAAGCATTTTCAGATCGAACAAAAAAAATTTGATCGAAGGGTTAAATTAATTCGAATCGTTCGATTTAAACGCTCGATCGAATTATTTCTATTCAATCATTCGACCAATCGAATAGTGGTAAAAATCCTTTGAATTCGATATTCAAATTTTTACTTTCCCCCAAGCAGTCCATGTCATGAACACTTAACAACACATTGCACATTACTCTTTGTATTCTGTATATTTTGTACATTCTGTATACTTGTTTATACTCTTTATATTACCCGTGTCTGTTGAGCTCTGTCACTTAAACAAATTCCTAGTATGTGAAAACATACCTGGCAATAAAGCCCATTCTGATTCTGATTCTGAAATTTGATGGTCAAGTTTGAGGGTTTTTTAACCCTCGAATTCGACCAATAGTAAATCTGCCCCTTAGTGTCATTGGCCTCTTGGCTTGGTTTGTTTTGATCTTCTACTTTGCCCCTGTGTCTTGTATGGTTAAATCTTTTTTTTTTTTTTCTATGATCATAACGAGAGCTGCTGCTTATGAAAGAGAAAGTTTGGAATACATCTTGCTCTCCATCTTGTGGCCCCATCCAACAAGATCATCTGTTCCATCTCTCGCCACACAGTTAAAATGATAATGATCCTCACTTTTAATTATTCAGTAATAGCTCTTCATATGAGATATATGCAAAGCCAGTCTTCCCCCTCCCATTCTCAAAATATTTTATCAATGCACCATCGAGAGTGTTCTCTGCAGCTACATCACGATATGGTTTGGAAACTGCAGAGTTGCAGAACAAAAATCCCTTCAACGGATTGTGAAAACTGCAGAAAGGATCATAGGAGAACAACTCCCACCCATCTCCCAAATCCACCAGAAACACATGATGCGCTGGGCAAATATTATAGCAAAAGACTATTCCCACCCATCTCATTCTCTGTTCACTCTCTTGCCATCTGGAAGGAGGTTCCGCAGCATTCAAACTAAAACTGCTAGACACTGCAAAAGCTTCTTTCCACAAGCAATTAGAGTGCTTAACAAGTTAACATTATAAAATCTGTCTGATAGCTGCACCTACCACCCTATGTGCATCCACAAATGCTCCTTCTCTTTCTTACTGCAAAGGCACTATAGTGAGGGGGCCTGAGTGAAACAGGATTTTGATACGCTATATATATATATATATATTTATATATATATATACATATATATATAGTTATATACGTTAACTATATAGTCTGTATTGACAAATAAAGGAATCTTGTATCTTGTATATATATGAGTGCTATATATATAGAGCGCTACTAAATAAGTTGGCGCTATAGAAATACATGTTAATAATACGTGGAATCCATGCCTAGTTCCCTAGGAATGAATAGATTTTATCTACTTTAGTTTGAGGAAATAATTAGTATAATGTCTGGAGAGAGCCACAAATATATTATTATCCAATGGATATTAAAAAACATCCAACCTCTGGTAGGGAATAGGGGGAAACAGGGATGAGCAAGTTCTTCATTGCATTTTGCTGTGGAAAAAAAAACACATTTAGAATTAATAATTGCTTCACAAAATTTCATCAAAGAAAAAAAAGACAGATTCGCCAATCACTGGAAAATAATTTGCCATATAGTTTACAGGTATGTGGCCTGTTATCTAGAATGCTCTGAACTTAACAATTATTTAAATATTAAATAAACCCAATGGGATTGTTTTGACTCTAATGATTATTAATTACTGCATATCTTAGTTTGGATTAAGTACAATGTAATTTTTATTACTACAGAAAAAAGGATATATTTAAGATGTTGAATTATTTTATTAGAATGGGTCTATGGGAGACGGCCTTCCCATTAATTTGACAGACCTATACAGAATTATTTGAACTGCAGCATAATGCATAATGCACCATTTATATAACCTTTGCTTGTATAATTGAATTAAAATAAGACAGCTGCCTTATTCACAAATGTAGAATAATTTCAAGGAAAAAGAAAAGAATGAATTCAAAAGTATATACCACTCATTTATGGTGGATTTAAAGACATTTAACGAGACCTCCTTCCCTCATTATGTTGATGAAATATCATACAATTATCTATGTGTTCAAAAAAATTGCTTAAAACATCATGCTAGAGCTAGAGCTCTTATCTGGTATTTCAGCCAATATGCCAATAACCTCAATGAGCTCAGCCCCAGCTGAGCTTTCTAACATTTACTCTATGGGCTGGAGCCAACTCATTTGGTTTAGAATTATAGTGCTTGAAAAAAATCAGTCTGAAAATATATTGACTCATTGCTACTATCTGTCATGTCTTCTGTGGTTGAGCTGCCGCCCTTCAGTAGTAAAGAATACCCCCTCTGCCCTTCTCTCCAAACATTGTTTTCCAAACCTTCCATACCTCCTAATTCACACACCCTTTAATGCAACTGATCCTTGTAAGTGGTGGACAAAATATTCTTGTAAGCATAGGTTCTGCCAATCCTTTGGATACTCAGAGAACAATTACTGATTTAAATAGAAAGACAGCCTAATGCAGAATACATTATAATAAACCCCTCATTAAGACACAGTACGAAGAATATAAGGCCAACTGCCATATGTGATACATTGTTTTATTATAGTCTTCAACATTCATCCTTCTTTAGTTTTATTCACAGACCAGTGGGCCGGGGCAAATGTTGGCAAGAGGTGTGACCCTCAGTACAGCAGTTGGATGTGCCAAGCCTTTCATAAAAGGAAAGCACACAAGTGAAATTCTTGAAACTACAATTCCCTGAAATTCAAGCAGAATGTATTTCCTGGTATCTAAGCTCTATTTTTTTATTTATAGTTTAGGAATCTAGCCTAAAGGGCAGAGATACTTTAGCACAATGTCTGTAAGGATATCTACAATTTATATTGACATTACAATGTTCACCCAGGGTATTCTGCTACACCATGGCACTACATGTCATTTCAAAGGAGAAAAGTCTATTCAAATAAAGTGCTATGCTGGGGCATGGTGGTCCACCTGATCTAGGTAAATTCGCGAAACGCCAGCGAAAATTAGCTGGCGTAAAAAAAAAACGAGTCGTGTGTCGTTTTTGACGCGACGCACGTCGAAAACGACGCAACGTGACGAAAACGATGTGACAAACTAAAATTAATCATATGCTCAGAGCCAATTGCCTGGCAATCATATCTAAATTGAAAACTCCACATGCACTGAATTTTGCAGAAATAGTGTTAAATTTAATTTGTATGTAAGTTAAAATGTATACATTTACTTATTGAATGCAACGTAGACAGATGTTTGTCTTAACATAGTATTTATTTTTAACTTTCTGTGCTCTGCAGTAGGCAGCACATACCAGAGAGGATTGAGGCAGGTGGTTTATTAAAGCCTCAAGTTTATTATTGGCTAAATGCTAAAAAAAGTCAAGCAAACCATAGTATGTTACTGTAAAGTGTAAGTAGGGTGTATGTAACTTGAGGACTCCCTGTTTTTGAATACAGCATTGCTACCCTCCATTACAAAATTGCACAATAATTAGATATTTGGGAATTGGACAGCTTGGCCACTTAATTTCTAACATGATTGCAACACCCAGCCATACACTAGCCTCTACCACTAATCAACAGTTGTATTGCTACAACCATGCCACGCATATAATCCAGGAGCACACATCCAAACATACAGTCTGAAAACTTGTAATGTTTCCTCATGTTTTATAACTATTTTTCCAATTATTGTTTATTCCTTTTTAATTTTTTCCCTTTTTTATTGGCTTATAGAACATCTATTAGCATAGTAGACACACCACACATGACTGGGTCCTCTGAAGTGAGGCTTAATTGAAATATGTCAGATGTTTCTCTTGCAATGTAATATGTTTTCACAAACAAAAATAAAAAAATATCTTATTTGAGATAGCTCATGTATAAGTTGATCCAGGGACTAGGGGTGCACCGAATCCAGGATTCGGCCTTTTTCAGCAGGATTCGGCCGAATGCTTCTGCCTGCTTGAACCGAAACCGAATCCTAATTTGCATATGCAAATTAGGGACAGGGAGGGAAATCACTTTTTGGCACAAAACAAGGAAGTAAATAATGTTCTCCCCTTTCCACCCCTAATTTACATATGCAAATGAGGGTTCGGATTCGGTATTCGGCCAAATCTTTCGGCAAGGATTCGGGGTCTCGGCCGAATCCAAAATAGTGGATTCGGTGCATCCCTGTCAGGGACTAGTGCGATTGCCATTTTGGGGTCAGGAAGGAATTTTTTTCCCCAGTGAGGCACATTGGAGAAGCTTTAGATGGTATTTTTTGCCTTCCTCTGGATCAACTAACAGTTAGGCAGGTTTAAATAGAGTTAAGAGGTTGCACTTGATGGAAGTTTATCTTTTTTTAACCTAACTTACTATGTAGAATGATGAAAAGTGCAGATTGTTAAGCGACCAGGATCTAACATTAGAAAAAGCTATACTAATTTGTCAAACAGCTGAAGTCACAAAACAGCAGCTCGAAGTGCTAATAGGAATGAGAAGTAAAGAGAAGGTTTCTCAAGTGAGTGAGTGCCCACATCCTCAGTCACACCAAGTGCTCACACAACAAAAAATGATTTTAAGAAAGACAAAAGGAAAATCGATGCAAGATTTACCAAATACAAAGTCTGTAATAATTGTGGCAATACCCACTCATTTAACAACTGCCCAAAAAGTTAAAAGGTTGGACTTGACGTACATGTGTCTTTTTTCTAACTTACTATGTTACTATGTCACAAAAAAGAAATACTGTACATAAGCAACAACCAACTACAGTGTCATAAAATAAGTTTTTTTGTGCCTAAAGGGAGCACTTACTCACAGACCTATTTATCAAAGTGTTAACTTAGAGCTCACCATAGTAAAATCCACTACTCTGTATTGATTTCTATGGAATTTTTTATTAATGGGTCAAAGTAAGAATTCACCATTCTATAAATATGCTCTTAGTAAACTGTCTAACCATTTATTCTACAGGCTTTTTTTTTTAATGTCATTATTGTAAGTAGTCATGGGCGAATTTATTCGCCAGGGGCGAATTCCCGCGATTCGCCGCTGGCGAATAAATTCGCGAAACGGCAGCAAAAATTTGCCGCCAAAAAAAAACGAGTCGCGCGTCGTTTTTGACGCGACGCGCCGAAAACGACGCGACGCGCGCCGAAAACGAAACGACGCGACCACGGAAACGACGGAAACGAAGCGCCGCGGACTTTGCCAGATTAAACCTACCAAATTGTAATAGAAGCCTATGGGAATCGAAGTTCGAATAGAAATCCTTTGATCGTTCAAATCATACATTTTTTGCGAACGATCGATCGTATGATTTTTTCAAAAAATCGAATAGCGCTCAAAACTAGTAAATATTTCCTTCAGTTTTATCAAATTTTTATTTGAAAATCTAATTTTTGCTGAATTTGAGGGCTAAAAGCCCTCGAATTGGGGAGGAATGATAAATCTGCCCCTTTGTGTTTAAAGGAAAACTATACCCCGAAAATGAATTTTCGAGCAACAGATAGTTTATATCAAATCAAGTGACATATTAAAGAATCTTATCAAACTGGTATATATATTTAAGTAAATATTAACCTTTTACATCTCTTGCCTTGAACCACCATTTCATGATGGTCTGTGTGCTGCCTCAGAGATCACCTGACCAGAAATATTTAAACTCTAACTGTAACAGGAAGAAGTGTTGAAGCAAAAGACAGAACTCTGTCTGTTCATTGGCTCATGTGACCTAACTTTATAGTTTGTTTGGTATGTTTGTGTGCACCGTTGGATCCTAGGATCCCAGGAGGCTGTCCTTATTTTTTAAAATGGCAATTTTCTATTTATGATTACCCAATGGCACATGCTACTAAAAAGTGTATTATTATGAAAATGGTTTATTTACATGAAGCAGGGTTTTACATATGAGTTGTTTTAGGTAATATCTGTTTATAGAGACCTAAATTGTTCGGGGGGTATAGTTTTCCTTTAAGTATATGATTTTAGCCTGCAATACTGGAATTCCCATGTTCATATGGATATCAACTAGTGATGGGCGAATTTATTCACCAGGGGTGAATTCGCGGTGAATTCCCGCAATTCGCTGCTGGCATATAAATTTGCGAAATGCCAGCGAAAATTTGCCTGGCGAAAATTCGCTTAAAAAAACGAGTCGACAATTCGCGAATTTCCAGCGAAAGTCAATGTCCCTTGTACTATGACACAATGACAGTCTAATGGGACTGTCAAGGTTGTTAAGTTGTTGGTGAAAGGCAAGGAGGGACTCTTCTGTGTCCATCCATATCATAAACAGATCGTCTATGTAGTGGAAATAATAATATCTGATGCCCAAGGAAGGGAAGAATGTCAATAGTCTCATATTCAAACATAAAAATGTTGGCATAAGATGGTGCCAGTGCATTTCCTATTGTGGTGCCGGAAAGCTGTAGATAAAATAGTTTCTCTCCTGGATAGAGTTAGTTGCAGTAGGTGAATGAGAAAATTGACTGGTACACCTCTAGGGGGTGTACTGGATAAAGCCTGTGGACAGCCCTGGATACCCTGCGCATGTGGGATGACAGTATAGAGGCTTTTTAAATCCATGGTGACCCAGGATACTGTCACAACGGATAGAGGACAATTCATGAAGCCGACAAATGACATAGCTGGAGTCTTGAGTATAAGAGGGCATGGCCTATACCAAAGGTTGAAGAAAATGGTCCACATATGTTGAAACAGATTTATAGAGTGAGCATACTGCTGAAATGATTGGTCTTCCCGGTGGAGCCGGCAGTGACTTGTCGACTCTCGGCAGTGTGTATATATGGGTGTGCATGGATATTCAGTAGTCAGGAAATGAAAGGTATCCTGATCAAGCCACCCTGCATTTCTTGCTAACTGACCTGGGATTCTGGATAATTATGAATCTGCATTCACAAACAATTAGAAATTAATTGCTAATTGTTAGATCATTATCATTCAGATGATTCAGAAATTGTATGTTTTCCTCATTTAAAATGTTTTCACCGTGATTTCTAATGAAGTGTATACAAATGGTTTGTGTCCAACAGCAGAATTATCAAGATGCATCACACTGCTTGAAAGACTGTTCAGTCAAGGCTGGGATTGTGTAGTTCTCAGGGGGTCCTGGAGTGAAATGCCTTACCTTGTGCAGGTATTGAGAAGTTCAGTTATTAATGCATATAGGGTACAAACCAGAAGGTCTTTAAATTATCTAGTTACTGGCAGTGATGTGCAATACCTGTTGTATTTTCAGCAACATATGACTGTAATATAAACTTTGAATGACCGTGTTGCATCTGGTTCATATACTAATGTATTACTTCGCTTCATGTATTATTTTGCTGTAATTGAAGTAATTGTCCCATTTTCTGTTCTTTCTGCACTGTTTAGTATGTTGTTACTTACTTTGTAAGCATCTCCATTATGCCACACAATTAGTTGGAAAAGGAAGCAACACAAATGTAACATTTAAATAATTGACTGTAGCATATATAGAAGACTAGCATGGACACATGCTTCCACAACCAAACTATCTGCAATTAAAGGAACAATAACCATTACTTTTTCAAACTTGCTGAGACAGTACCTCTTTGTAGACACGTGGAGGGAACAACACCCTTTCAAGAGAGATTATACTTATTATTTCCCCCAATTCTCATTCAAAAATTGATATGTCTCAGAACAGTAGTGATGAATGAATTTATTCACCAGCCATGGATTCTCAGTGAACTTCTAAATTTTGCCGAAAATTTGCTGTGGAAAAATTTGTAGAGAAAAAACACCCATAATTAAAAATGCCCATTGACTTTAATGCAGTAGAAAAAGACAGATTCAACTCACCACTACTGATCAGCAACATCCTTCACTCTGAGATATGCTCTTACTCCTGGTCAGATCATTCCATAGTCGCCACAACACTTTCCAATATAGTAGTCGATAAGCCCACTTCCTTTAGATGGCGAATAGATTACATTTTGTCAAACCCACAACATAAAAAATACATATAAAATTGAGTCATACTTGTCAACGAATAACTCTCCAGATGTTAGCAGTCAGACAGTATCGTCAACTCATAAAGTCTATATCCAGGGAATAATAATACAATTACACACTTGAATAAAATGGGCCAAAACCTAAAAAATACAGAAGTCTATGTAAACATTAGAAAGCTTAGAAGACCAGCACAAAGCAGACCAGAATAATCTTGAACGTAAACTGGATTTTTCTAAATTAAGAACAGAAATCTATCTCCAACTCACAGAAATGGACATACTGTAAGTAATTTACAATGCACTTGTATCGGTTTAATTCTGGAAGGCCAATAAAGGTGGTACAATGATGGTGCAACACCTCTCTAATAAATCTTACAATTCTCCATTCACCCAGACAGGAACGAAAGATGGCTCAATAAATGCAAACCCTATGTATAGTAAAAGAGTTTGCTTCCTTACCAGACGCTATATAGGAAATACTCTGACCCCATTCCTATGGGGTCCTATGGACACTGAAACTACCAACCTTAACACCACAACAAATAATTACAATGTCTAATCCTATTTCGACAGAAGAAGTCAGGGAAACAATAAAACAAATTAAGGCAAAACTAAATCCCTGGCACACAACACTGTTTTAATGTTAAAATGCATGGCAAGTGCAAACCTGATCTGGACACAACCTTCTGTAAGAATTTCCACCGATTTCCATACTAAATATAGATATAAAACTAAAATGATTAGTTAAAATGATGGCCACAAGACTGAAAACAAGTCTCATCCATAAGGACCGGGACAATTTCATCCCAAAAAGACAGGTCACAGATATTATTCAAAGGATCCTTGATCCATGTAGCCAAAAAGGCAGAAACCCATCAATGCTTTTATTCCTCAACCTAGAAAAAGCATTTAACTATGTAACTATGTAACTATATTTGACATTATTTTGTGGCCATATCTACATAAGGTGCTTAAAGTCTATAATTCCTTTTTACAAATAATTGCAGCCTTATATCATTTCCCCAAGGCAAAAATTAACCATATGGGTTTTACCTCAAGAGAATTTCAAATCCAAAGAGGCACTAGACATGAGTGCCCTTTGTCACCCCTGTTATACAGCTTAGTGATCAAGCCTCTGGCTCAAGCCCCAGCAATCTCACAACAAAATATCAGGGGTAAAAGTGGGGAAATGAAGAACAAATGTGCCCTATATGCAGATGACAGTATATTAAATCTATCTAATCCAATGACTTCCCTGCCAAACGTTTATGAAACACTCTCCACATATGCCAAGCTATCAGGCCTGGAGGTAAACCCCACCTAATCAGAAGCTCTTAATAGTAATCTTCCAGACCACTAAGAAACTACTGGAGATTAATTTTGAGTTCCAGTGATATTAAAGAAAAATCAAACATGTATTGATAAATACATCCATGCATTATGCAACACTAGCAACAGATAACTACATCAAAGCAAACCAAAAGTTACTGAAAATTATAAAATCCTGGAAAAAACTCAACCCGTCCTGCAGAGAAAGAGTAAAACATATTGTCACGGTCGGCACCCAATACCAGAACAAGTGCCAAGCACCTTGGTCTCGGCTCGTGCTTCACCAGTAGTGTGACCGCCTTTGGCTTCGGGAGGAGCCCTCAGCTACTCAGATGCCACCTGGACTTATACGAGAGGTGCAGAGCAGGAGTTCTGGCTAGCAATGGAGCACGACTGTATAAAGTCAGTAAGGCCAAAGGTCACGATACAAGTAGGAGTAGGCAAGTTCGAAGTCAGACAGGCTGGGTCGAGGCGGGCGGATAACAAGTATCGTCAGGCAGGCAAGGGTCAAACCGGGTGATCAATCAGAAGGAAGAGGCAGAATCAAAGTCAAAGTACAGGCAGGGGTCAGGTTACGGATATCAGAGTAGTCAGGAACAGGCCGGGTCAAACACAGTAGAATACAAGCAGGATACAGGAAACAGACGCACAAGGCTCAGGAAAGCACCAGGAAATTAATCCTATCACGGGCAATGAGCATCACCAGAACCGGCCTTTTAAGGGATTCAAACTTCGCGCCAATGCGCGCTGACGTCATACGTCAGCGCGCCTGTGCCTTTAAATCAAAGGCGGAAGTGCGCGCGCATAGGAGCCGGCAGAAGGAACATCACGGCAGGCGTCCCTGCCGATGGCGGCGCGGCGGGCGTCCCCGCCGCACCGGTAAGGTGCGCTTCATTACACATATCTGATGTTCCTTTACATTTATATTTATTTTCACTTAACCAACTCCTCCCCTATTATACAAAAGGCTTTCAATAGCTTTGTCTGGAATGGGAAAAGAGACAGATTGCACTTTACCATAGCCTTCCATAGCCACTATAAAGGCAGCCTAGGCAACCCAAACCTAAAGTATAACTTTTTAGCAATTCACATTGGCAGCAGACTATGGACACCCAACTTTGGGTTGAAATAGAACAGGATACCCTATCAGAGACTAACATAAACATCTGCAAAGGAGCACAAATCCAGCTCTCAAAGCATACAAGAACCCAGTAGTAGCTCATTTGGTGAAAGTGTGGACCCAAAACAAAGGATGTACCAATTATCCTATTCACAAAAAACAGCTACCCACCTAAGACTTCCCCCTCAGCAAGGTGGCCTGAGTTTTTTCCTGGTGAGAACAAGCCCATTTAGTCCTATTCATTCACTCACTGTACAAACAACATATTATTGTTTTCTCAACTGCAGGACAGTTAACGAATCAAACATTACATAAAATCAGTATTTAAAGGTAAAAATTTTGCCCCTGAGCTGCCTTTGAGAGGTTATGTATTCAACTTGCCACTAACAAGGGAGTGCTATACTATCTGTGCAACAATCTTATACATTTAACTCCAGTGTGTTATGGCTATGTTTTGATGACAACACTTGGTATTAATATTTTAGAGAGTCTGGGAAATGTTCTGTTTACATGTTAATACAAGAATTTCCCAAAAAATCCTGTTTCCAGAGACTGTCTCTATTGTATTCAACATCCTCTATGCTATGTTTCAGAGCTTGTAACCAAAAAAGGCTAATCTATTCATATCTGGTGGGACTGTCCAGTGGTGGTTTGCTTCTGGATCAGTGTACATTCTTTAATAACCAGTGTAACAGGTCTCTCGCTCAAGAAGAACCCTGCTGAAGCACTCTTAAATAAATACTTTTCAGAAGGAAATAAATACCTCAGACACCTGATCACTTACTCTCCGCAGCCAAGCAGACAATAGCACTTATTATTAATTACAGATCCATGGGGGCAGCCATTCAAAGCTGATAAAGAAGGGAAGGCACAGGATACAGATAAAAGATAACCTCAGTAGCATACAATGGGATTCTTCAGAACATATCTGTTATCTACTGTGTATCCTGTGCCTGAATGGCTGTCCCCCATGGTGCCATAGTAGCTTGTTTATATAAACTAGAACAGAGTCTGAACAAACCCAGTGTTTCATTCCAGCTGCAGTTATGCCTGTATATAAATCCTGCATACTTGCGAGAGAGGGTGTTCCTGACTTTGGAGCCAATGTACGGGGCCTCCAGCAGAGCTGAACAGGGCCAGCACCAGTAGGTGTGAGACTGTGAAGTGCAGATAAGCTGCTTTATCTCTTAAAGTACTGAGAGTGCCCACCTGCTGTCTGCCAAGCTGCTAGAGACTCAGGAGGTGAAAGGTGCCACTGGTGAGATTGATCCTGCTGCAGAGCTGCCTGTAATCTCCAGTGTGACAGCCTCTGAGAGCATCCTAGTGAATAAGCCACCCAAGGGTGGATACTGGCAAGAATAGAAATGTGGGGCCCCAATTTGAAGACAGGTCTTATGCATTTACCTGAAATGCGGGAGAGGTACTTTTAAAGGTAGCACTACATGGGGTATAATGGCTCTGGGGAAAGGGCATTCCATTTGAACTGAACTGTGTGGTTATTAATCCCTTCCAGAGGATTGGGACTTTGATAATAAAAAGGACTGTGTTGGAGAAACAGTCAGGTACCTAATAGTGAGTTAGGTAGGTCCTACGTGTCCCCAGTGCAGGAGTGCATTGTGTATTAGATTGCCCAAGTTCTTTTACTACTGATTGGAATGGAAAGGAGGGTGAGGGACACAGAAAGCAATATAAGGTGTGCTCCTCAGTGTTCCCTAGGTGGAGGCACTTCACTGTAAACCCCAGTTCCCAGTACTTTTCATACGCAAAAGGGACTCAGGGCCCCTGGATTGCCAAGGGTTAATTGCTATTTAAAGAGACAGTAACACATTATATAAGTCTAGTATAAGTACTTGCCCAAAAGTGGTACAAAGCAGGATAGTACAGTATCTGTAGTTGGGTGGTTCTAGGATTGCAATAGAAGTAATGTAGACATCTACACTATCACTGAGATTTGTTTTAATCTAACCCAGTATGCAACAAGAGATTTAGTTTTCTCCTTGCAGTTGCTGACAGCATGTGAGAGTTGAGAGTGCCTATGTTCCGTGGAGACTTGATTAACGTACTGGGGAGTAATTTGATTGTCTGGCTTTCAGAGAGTGCAGGGTTCAGTAATTGTCCCTTGTAATCAAGCTGTTCGTGTAATAATAAAACATAATCTTTTTTATCTCAATCCGCAATATAAGACACTTCAAAAGGCTTCTGGGAGCAAAGTGCTCAGCACGAGAAACACCTTTTTGTCATCTTGATTTAAAATATATTTTTACAATCTTGGCACTGCCGTTGCAGATGCAGAATTAGCTTGAAACCTTTTCCTTCTATTTCATATTTTTTTGGTCAATTAAAAAGAAAATATTTTTAACACATTGGCTACTTAAGGATAAAGTATTTTTTAATCACATCCTGGTGGGTTTATTCTACTCACCCTGTGCTTTGGATCCTAATAGGATCATCAGGGAAGTGAGGAACATGGTGAAAACAGACTCCTTTGTGTATTGATGAGACTTCTTGTGGGGATTGTCTCACCTAACATTGAACCACTACCTAACATTAGCATTAACGGCTGAGCTCTAAAAAAGGTCCACTTTTATTCAACTTGTTCATTAATGACTTAGAGGAGGGTATTTTAAGTAATGTATATATAATGGGGTCGATTTACTAAAGGGCGAATTGTTGCATTTTTCCATGTGCAAATTTGTTACCACTACGCTTAGTCACTAAAATGCAAGATTGCTTCCTAGGCACTGAATGATGGCGACTTTTCGCTATCGATACTTCTTCAGTGTGAACATTCATTGCAAACATTTGCTTGCATTTGTGCCTAGTGAAAATTCGATAGTAATCTTATGCTTAGGTCTAGTGATGGGTGAATCTGGGGCTTTTTGCTTTGCTGAAATTTCATAAATTTCTAGTAGAAATTCGAGAAACGGCAAAAAATTTGCAAAACACAGCTGCGTTTCATTTTGGACGTGGGCGTCCATTTTTGGACGTGGGTGTCCGTGTCCGAATCGCGGGAATTTGCAGTGAATTCTCCCCAGGTGAATAAATTCACCCATCATTACTTAGGTCAGTTTGAATAGGGGAGGCGCATAAAAGTCGTATACACACATTTTTTATTAAAATGGACATAGATACTCAGTAGGAGGGGGTTATTCTACCACTGTGCAGAGCACCGGTAAGGCCCCATCTTGAATATGCTATACAATGTTGGTCTCCAGCACTCAAGAGATTGTTGTAAACTTCCTAAACTTTTAACCAATATAATGACTTTATGAAATGTAATTGTCATTATATTTCCATATTTTGAAGTGTTTCAGGTGGTAAAGAACCATTCATCTGTGGGGTCTGAAATGGTTTGGATGTACAGTATTTTAACCAAGGGAATGATAAAAATACTATATATATAGGGATTATACTATATATAGAGGGATTACCACTCTGGCATAAGCACGCAGTATTCACTCTTGATGAAATAACTTTGGGCACAAGTGCTTCTTTAAAACAGCCAAACAATTTAATGAACTGGTGGTACATTTCTCAATGGTCAGTAACATATTCAAGGTGCATGCTCAGATACACTCCATGAATAAGTAGTGGCAGAAGGTAATTTACACAACGTATTACTCACAGATACTGTATGATCCTTTGTTAGTCCTTGCCTGCCTTTGGTGCACAATGCCCAATGAAGGCGAATCTCACAGCTGGTTTCACGCTCCAAGGATCTCTTTATCCCTGATCCCAACCTGATCGTTTCCGACGCGTCGCGTCATTTTCGGCGCGCGTCGCGTCGTTTTCGGCGCGTCGCGTCAAAAACGACGCGCGACTCGTTTTTGCGTGGCAAATTTTTTTGGCGAATTTCTTTGCCAGTTTTGCGAATTTATTCGCCAGTGGTGAATCGCGGGAATTCGCCGCGAATTCGCCCCTGGCGAATAAATTCGCCCATCACTAATACAGATATTCGTGCATAGAATGAAAACTCATAATTTTTCAAATTTATAGGCTTAAAAAACTTAAATTTGTGAGTATGCAAACTCGAAAACACAGATTTAAAAAAAAAAATAGCTTGAATTTTGCCTAGGACACCTCCCATTGACTTCTACATGAGCTTGCCAGATTTTAGAATGCTGTTTTTTTACATTTGAATTTTCGAGTTTTTGTTTTGCTAAATAAATACCAAACATATGAAAATATAATTAAAATTTGTGAGTTTTTGTGCAACAGAAATTTGAATTGTGCCAAAAAATAGAATTCAAAACTTTATAAATCACCTTCCATGCGTAAAAACCTAAAAATAGTGAACAAATTGCCAAATGCATTGAAGTCAATGGGTGACATTTTTGTGAATTTTTTTTTACCCATTGGAGCCTTTGGGCATTTTTTTTGTGGTGAAACCTGATAAAAAATTACATTCAACACTAAATAGAACCATTAAACACTACGGGGACGATTTATCAAAAGTCACGTTTTAGGGGCCTATTTCTATTTACTTTCTAATTTCTTTTATTTTTTTATTAAATCTCTAACATCTAAAAATGTGTGTTTGCTGTATTTCTTTGAAACTAAAAATTTGAGGTTTACAAAGTATACCATACAAAATGCAATAATTTGCTGTTGAGGTGGTACAGAAGGCAACGCGAGCTGTGCTGATCTTATTGAGCCATTTTTAATCAATTGTCCTAGTAATTGTTTAAATTTTTTTTTATATTTTTTATATTATTTAGCTTTTTGTTCAGCCTTTTTTTCATATTTTTATATTCACACATTTTAATAATCAATATGGAGATTATATTCTAGATATTAGAGGAATAGAATAGCGTTTAATAGTTGTTTTTATACCTTCTAAAACCACAAAAATTCAACCATTGATAAATGGGCCTCCGCATTCATGATTTGAGAAAAAACTTGTTAAAAACTACGAGAGTGCGAATATATTCAGGAATATTTTTTGGAGCCTTGAATAGTTTGGATTTCTTAAAGAGTAACACACAAGTGGAGAGTAAAACAAACAAGTGGTGAGCAAATTAATGGAATGATGCACAACTTTTTTTCTGAGAAAAAACACACATTGGGAATATACTTTTCTAAAATTAGTTTCACAGTTTTTATTGGAGTCTTAAACTTGAAATAGGTTAATGTAATGAATAGGCCTTTATGTCATACCAGCCAAATTTTCTTGTAGATAAAGCAGGTTAGTATATCCTTCTGCTGGCTGAAGAACATGGATTGGGAGTGAAAACAATTACTATTTACTAAAACTCCCTTTACGGGCTTCTGGAGAAAGCTGAACAAAGCTTTCCCCACTTCAATCAATCAAACACCAGTAATATGTTATTGATCTGCACATGTATCAGATCTGCTATCTGGAAACCCATTATCCAGGAATGCATCTCCCATGGACCACATTATAAGCAAATAATTATAGTTTTTTAAAATGATTGTTCACTGTATAAATAAAACAGCACCTTGTACTTGATCCCTCCTAACATATAGTTGCCTTTCTAATACTTTTTATTTTTGATACTTTTTTTCCTGTTTAAAGAATATTAAACAGAATTTAAATCCCAGTTTTATAAAGATGTTGTGTACAGTAATTCTTTTTAATACTTTGAATCCATCATATTGCTATCTTCAATTTAGTTAGCATTCACAGACCCTGTGGCAGAGAATACTTTAAAAGAAACTTCATATTAAAATATGTATTGTTAAGAGTCTGGAATATTTTCTTTCCACTTTCTTATATCTGCTTTGAGCTCAGTGCAGATTCATTTAGCCTGTTAACGCTGCAGAGATCAAACACTCTAGTCACACGCAACAAAAAAAGAAAGTCCCTTCGCTTATTTTATGTTGCTACATTTACATTTTATGTAAAGCAAAAAAAAATATACCCAAACCGTCTGTTCTATTTCAGGACTCCTGGTGAGCAAAGTCTAATTAATTGCCTGACAAATAAAAATTCAAAAAATGTGTATTTAACATAGTGTTGATTTGACAATATCTGTGAAATAAGCTCAGTGTCTAATTAGTTAGCAATTAAATTGTGCAGACATATATAATGATCTCGATTTTAGAGCAATTATTAATATTTTAGTGATGTAAATATTGAAACAAAGAGGGCATATAAATGTATAATCTGGTGTCTTTTTGGTATCGTAGTTCTAAAAATGTAAATTTAAAGAAGGAGAGAGTTGGTATAACTATTTAGCATGTTAAGGATGATAATATGCCATTTTTGAAGATGCCAACTTAGATCAGAATATGGAAGACTTTCCAAATGACCCAAACAGGGAAAATATATAGAATACAATATATAGTATACAGAAAGGTGTTGTCCCATTGTCTATTCCTATAAACATTCAGTAAAACTGAATAAACGTATCATTCTGACTAGAAATTATGTCACTTTAATAAGGTTTAGTCCGAGGTATGAGGCACATACCGCAATATGTAATAAAAGGCACTAGGTTTGCCCAGGGTCAGTGATCAATCGCAGCCAATAAGATGTTTGCCAGGTGACCAGCAAAGGCTTCCTGCTGGTTGCTATGGGTTACTGCTTCTGGGCAAACATTTTTTATTACATAAACCCCCACCATCTACAAATGTCATGACATGACTCCACTGTACTCCACTCTATATTCATGATCTAAAGCAAAGGGATTTATGGAAACAATAACAGATATACTGTATAGTTTATCTAAACATATTCTTCTAAAGAAACCTGTGGAGCACCAAATGTTCCCTCTAAAAACATTTCTGTGTACACATTTTAAACTTGTCTGTACAGTTTGTAAAAACTGTGCTGAGGTCAAAATGTTATGATTTCACTCAAAATTTCACGATAAATGTCGGGACACACCACACACGACCCGAAAATCGTATGAATCCTAGATAGCCAGCTTTAGAGGAAACATTGTGGGGCATACTGTTTTTATGTAGTTTGGGGAAGTAATTTTTGTTTACCGGATCTTTGTCGAGTGTCCAATTTTGTTAAGGCAAGCTGAATGAGTGACAATATAAAATGGTGATAGTAGAGCAACTCAATTAGCCTTTGTCTTTATATAGAAAAGTATGAGTGGTTTTTAATTATCTCTATAGCCATTACAGAAGTGGCACTTAGTAAGCAGTCGAAGTTTGAATAAACATGATGTTTTCTACTCTTACACAAAAGCATGACAAAATTACAGAATGCATGGAGTACATTCATGATCAAAGTGGAGCATTTTTATAAATATTGATTAAAGAAAGGAAGCCTATTTACATTTAAATTTCTGTTCTGTAACAGCGTGTGCCTAGGCTCACTTGAGAGATTGGCCTGTAAACTAGAATGCACAATTTGACCTTATTTATTATTACAAAACACAATTAAATCTGATAAGGTAAAACTAGAGCAAAAATCCAAATCGTACAATTTTTTTCAGATTTTTTCCCGAATTGCTCGATTTTTTCCTGAACAGTCAGAATTTTTGCAATTTTTGCTTGAAATTCCAGAACAGGCCACAGAAACTTCCAAACATGATAGCGACCTCTGTCATTATTTATATATTAATTTATAAAAATTAGAGTTTTATTTTTCCACTAAAATTTTTTTTTTGCATTCAAACTTTAATAAATAACCCCCCATTAAGTCTCCAAACCCTAAATAGTAAGTTCTCAGGACCCTCTGAATCACATTCTGATTATTCTATCATTGTATGGTGCTGCAGAATACATCAGTTATTTTTATAAGCAATAGGAGAGCACATTAAAAGATAGATTCAAAATAGAATTTAACTTTTTAAAAAAAATAATCAAACAAAATTCAAAGCCAACAAAAAATTTTTGCAGATGCATCTTGACTAAAGTGCTTATTTTAAGGTATTAAAGTATGAGGAGGAGAAAATGCTGAATTTAGGAAAAATTTGGGCTATGTAATAAGAAATACAAGTTTTGCTACAGGTGTCATATGTAGGAACCAATCAGCAGGTAGTATTTACTGGTCATCTGTTTAAAAATCTGTTATAGGCCTGTAAGTTTGAATCTGTAGTGTGTAAGCATTTTGAAGGTTTGAGATCTCATTCACTATTAATATTTTGTTCAGGAGAAATGCATGCCATGCTGGACATTTTCTAATGATGCGTGCAGAGTTTTTTTTATTGGGATATTTGCATTCAATATGTTTCTTAATTATTTGGAGCAGGTCATAGAAACCAAATGTGTTGGAAAATGACAATCTGGGTATGTATCTAAGTGACAGATTAAATAAAGCGTAATGCGATATAAGGTTATGCTCTTGGGATTTAAACATATGTAGACTATTTAAACCTTTAATGGGGACTAAAATCATTGATGGAAATACTACTGGGCATTTTAAGTAGGGTTGGCACCTGTTCAGCTTTTAGCCAGACAGCCTGGGTTTTTGAAGGGATGCCTGGGTCAAAACTGCCTGCCCTATCTTACATATTAGGAAAACCGGGCAGGATTCCCTATGAGTGACATGGAGATTAGTCAATAGCCCGCCCTTGCACGCCCCCTCCACATTAGTGCCCCACCCCTTCCATGTTATGGCCCTGCCACTGCCCAGTCTCCACCTGGCTAAAAGGTGGCAACCCTAATTGTAAGTAGCTGTAACATTGGCAGTTAGCAGCAGAAAAGTATTGTCCTTTTAAAGGGAGATGTGGGTACTGCAGTGCAGTTTTGGTGTCCAGGACTTAGTAGTCAAACTAAGGTGATAAAGGCTGACCAGTTTGGGATTGTTTACATTGATAAGATGATGAAGGAGCCATATAATAACTATGTATGAATTGAAACGGTCACCAAGAGGGACTGAATCATTGTTTTAAGATGTGTTTCATAGTGATGGACGAATCTGGGGTGTTTCGCTTTGCCGAATTTTTCACCAAAAATTTTGGACGCGGGCGTCCGTTCTTGGACGCAGGTGTCTGTTTTTGGATGCTGGCTCCCATTGACGTTGTCCAAAAAAATGAGATCCCTGTAAATTTTCACCAGGCAAATTTTCGCTGGTGTTTCGCGAATTTATTCACCGGTGGCGAATCGTTTAGGGCAAAGGGACAACTTTATTTTATTCATTAAAGGTTTCCTGGGCTTGTGTAGTGTAATGTAGTGGCTGTAAAATATACCTTTATTATACACTTAATTTCGCATGCAAATTAGGCATCGCTAGTGTAAATGCGCTTTGCCTGATGAAGTAACAGAAGCGCAACTTCGCTACCGTTTGCTGCCCTGAGCCCAAATTCGCATCTTAGTGAATTTGCGTAGCGCTGACGAAAATTCGCTTGGTGAAGAGTGGCGAACGCCGGCGAAGCTGTCGCTAGCACATTTTCTCGCTTTAGTGAATCTAGCTATCTGATATGACTATGAAGATTCTCATTCATCCAGGTCATGGTATATTTATCAAAAGGAACTCAAAGTTACTTAGTTTAGTTATTCCAGTTGCTTTGAGTTGCTTTCAGTAAATTGTATATCAAATAGATTCATAGTTTCAGAAAGTTTACAAAAGAAAATGCTACGTTTTCTGACACTAGCCCTTAGTACAAAGTTGATTCAGGGACTAATTGAGGAAGGTTTAATTGTTCTCCTATTTTGCAAATCCCATAAAGCTTCAGTTAGGGAGGTCACCTTCCTCTGGATTAACTCGATGTTTGGCAGGCTCCACTTGGAGAAAATGTTGGACATGAGGGATGTGTCTGTTTTCAGCTTTACCTACTATGTAGTATGCAACTGTGTATCCGTGTCCCAGTCTCAAGTTTCACACAGATCCTAGTATGAATTAAAGAGCAGTAAGCTTTTGCTTGTAGATGAGCCTTATCAGCTCTATAAACATGTACAGGAGTTTTTTTTAGCATGGTTTCACTGTAGTAAAGAACTATGCTGCTGTATAACACCTACATGTAAAATTATACACAGATCTGTGGAAAACTAAAGATATGTTATGGGGTTCATGTTTGTAATAAAGCCTATATATTTTCAACATTAAAATTAATTTATGTGTCTCAGAATATTCCTATAAACAAAGAAAGCCCTGGAAGAGCCTTAATTTGCACCTGTATGTGTAAATCAGAAAATCACTTAGCCCAAATGAGCAATGGTGTGTCCGAAAAAACTAAAAGCTTTACACTGCTATTGCTCATATTTTTATATTACTTCCCCATATAAGTTATTTTTGCCTCACTTTGGGACTTCCTTAAAATAGTCCCCTTGAAGTGGAATTCAAATTACCTTCTTGGAAATTTTGGGTATGGTTAATCTAGAGAGAAATGAGTTTTCATGACATTTCATTCTATGATAAAATTAGTCATTTAGACTGAAAAAATCTGTTTAAAACTCATTCAGCCCTTGAATTAAGGTTATTTTTGAGATGTAATCATAAAGTAGATGAGGGGGTTCAAGGGCTTTCAATTATGGTTCACAGGAGCAGTTAATTAACAGTCAGGTACTTTCGATTCAATATTATGTCACTGACTAAAATGTGCAGCCACTCCATCCCTTGTGTAAATGCAGCAGTAACAGTAAAAGATAAATAAAAAAAAATACACAACCTAAAAAGTGCAGTCGTATATTATATCTCATTATGCCCCTCATTCTTTCAAACAATAGATTCTAGGCTCATATGCTAAAAGAACTGAAACAAGTGAAAAAATGACTCTCTGACAAAGTCCGTATTCTAAAAAATTGTGTTTACTATAAGGAATAATAGAACAAGAATCCAGAAATCACATTTCATTATAACCTATTATCATTACCACAATTAGTATGACCCATTTATCAAAATTCAGATTTAGTTAATTTTAGAGATTTTTTCCAGCCTCGACTAAACTTACATAATTAAAAAGCTCAAATGTTTCATTCTTCATAAAAAAAAAAAATCAAAAATATGAAGCTTATCTTAAAGGGAAACTGTCACAGGAAAACATGTTTTTTTCAAGATGCATCAGTTAATAGTGCTGCTCCAGTAGACTTCTGTACTGAAATCCATTTCTCAAAAGAGCAAACAGATTTTTTTATATTCAGTTTTGAAATCTGACAAAGCCCTTTTGTCAATTTCCCAGCTGCCCCTGGTCATGTGACTTGTGCCAGCACTTTAGGAGGGAACTGCTTTCTGGCAGGCTGTTGTTTTTCCTTCTCAATGTAACTGAATAGTACGCAGTGGGACATGGGTTTTACTATTGAGTGCTATTCTTAGATCTACCAGGCAGCTGTTATCTTGTGTTAGGGAGCTGTTATCTGGTTACCTTCTCATTGTTCTTTTTCTAGGCTTCTGGGTGGGGGAAAGGGAGGGGGGTGATATCACTCCAACTTGCAGTACAGCAGTAAAGAGTGATTTAAGTTTATCAAATGACTTGGGGCAGCTGGGAAATTGACAAAATGTCATTCACAGGGTGGCTTGGTCTCCGACTTGGATCACTAACAGTTGGAGGTCTTTTTACGGCATGTGGCTTACTGGGGCCTTGTGGATCCCAAGCTCAATGAGCAACCAGCTTGTTCATTACCAGCAGCCAAAGAGGAAGTGACCACTCCTTTCCAGCACTATAAAGCTATGTGGCAGGAAGTGGTCATTACACTCTTGGCTATAACTATTGGTTAGAAGAATACACTTGAAACATCAACTTCTGCCAAGTAACAGAGATCAGGGACTTAACTCCATAGGTGCCAAATAGAAACCTATGGGTCCCTACATGTATGCAACTTACTTGCACCTAATTAATTTATGGAATGAATGTGTATACTAGTGTTATGAACATCAGCACACAACTGTGTAATGTGCATGCAATTTGTGCATCATTTACCCAGGCAGATTTAAATTGCTCTCTGTAAATCCATACTTCAGACCTTATCTTATTGTCTAAGAAGGAAACCCTGAGACACTATGTAGGAGTTTCTAATTCTGAATGTGCTGAAGTAGGGTATCTACATCTAAGCTTTGAAAAATCTGCAAGGAGAAAGAGTTCATCCTAAAGACAATTAAACATTACAGACACAAATTATACCTGCTATTTGGCAGACCTGGTAGCTACTGATGCTTCTTCATCTATGTATGTTTCAAATGAATAGTTATGCAACCTTTCAATTTCTGTTGCTACAAGACATGCAAGTAAATCATCTTCTGCCTACACTTTGAATGATGTGCTTAGAGATCCTGTCTTCTTGCTTCTGCTTGAAGATTTAACATTTGTTTGATAAGCATTAGTGAACCACATGATTTATTTCACTTCTTAAATTAACTGTGATAAAAATCAAGGGATTTGACACTGCTTTATATATTAAACAAACATTGCTTATAGCATTTAGGAAACATTGTGATCTTTTGTAAGAACACAATGTACAGTATATTTTATTTGCAGAATTTCATTAACAGTTCTTAGTAGGGAGAGTGTTTATTTTTTCATGGAGCTACCACACTACAATGAAACATATCCTGCACTTTTTGTCTGTGTAGTCTGTTAAGCTCATAGCACAACATATTCAGTGTGTGCAATATTTAAAGATGGGTGCAACTATTATGTATTTATCATGATTGCACTGCCCTTGCCTGGTGGTAGCCAAAACATTTTTTTGTGGCAATCCTCTGCATTGTAGAAACAAAACAGTGCTAATTGTGCAGATTATTTATTAGTACAGGTATAAAATCTGTTATTCAGATTGTTCATGACCTGGTGTTTTTTCCAGAAAACAAATCTTTCTGTAATCTGGATCTTCATACCTTCAGTCTACTTGTAAATTGTGTAAAATTAAATAGACCCAACAAGTATTAATTGTTTCTTAGTTTGAATCAAGTACAATCATTTGGATGAACTGGAATCAGCCTTTCTGTAATTCAGAGCTTTCAGGATAATGGTTTCTTGATAACCCATCGATACCTGTACCCCATACAGAAATGTAACCAAAGCCATTCCCCCAGAGAGACATTGGGGTTCCTTAATATCAGCAATGAGCAAATAGTTTGAGCAGTGTATTGCAAGTTAGTAGAGCTGGGTAAAACTTTAAGGTTGCCCCAGGCAGAGTCGCCGTGTACAGTGATGGGCCAATGGGCAGTTCCATTTACAAGCAAGGAAGAGGGACAGGCTTTTCCACCTCCCGATCTGCTCCTACGGACTTTGCTTCCTTCACACTTAGGACCTGGAATAGGGGTAGGCAAGCAAAAGAGGTATGTGCCCAGTGCCCCCTACTGTTGTGTCCAAGGCATGTACCTCTTCTGCCTACCCCTAGTTCTGACTGTTCCAGTCAGAAAGTGAAAGCAAAAGACTGTAGCACTCTGAAAACTTGGTTCTGTGAAGTTGTGTGCTTTTTATTTAGCTCATAAAAGTAGAAAAACTGCAACGTTTCGGGTCACACAGGACCCTTTATCAAGCATTGATAGGCTTGATAAAGGGTCCTGTGTGACCCGAAACGTTGCAGTTTTTCTACTTTTATGAGCTAAATAAAAAGCACACAACTTCACAGAACCAAGTTTTCAGAGTGCTACAGTCTTTTGGATGTGATATGTTTAATGACCCATGGCAGAGTGGGGGATGGACTGCTAAGCACCTGGTCTCGAAGGAGAGCTAAAACAGAGGTGAGCGCTTCATAATTGTGTAGAAAGTGAAAGCAAGGTATTCTTGGATGCTATAGGCAATTACACTTAAGGAGATTAGCAACTAGCTTAGTAGATCAGCTCAATTAAGAACTCTTTTAGATCTTGTAATGATTAGATTATATTGCTGAAAGTGTTGTGGTTCTTTTTATTAGAAGCAACACAAATAAAACATGATGTACATTTAGATCCACTGTCACTAATGCACGTTGATCACATGCTGTGCCTTCCTGGTTTAGGATGTGTGTATAAAACAGTTGCACAGCAGTTATGCATAGAGAGCAGAATATGCTAATTTGTTTGCTTCTACTCCTCAGGAGATGTATTTGTGTTCACTGACCTAGGTTATAAGTAGTTTCTGCATAACAAATAAACACATAATCATAAGTATCTATTTGTGAAAAACTCCAAATACACCTTTTTGAAACTATATTCATCTACAGTAGTGATTCCCGAAACCATGGGGGGGGGGTGTGCAGAGACTTAAGGTGGCCATAGACGCACAGATAATATCGTACGAAACGAATTTTCGTACGATATTCGGTGCGGTGGGAAATGAGCCGACCGATATCGTCAGAAGATTAAGATATCGGTCGGCTGGTTGATCGGGCTGGACGGAAAATTTTGATCGGATGCCTTTGAAATCACCCTGAACATCGGCCATTGTTAGTGCTGAATCGTCAGATACAAGTAGAATTCTATTGTTTCTACCTGTATATTTGACGATTCTGCTCTCCACGTGTGTGTTGAAACGAAGGATCTTTCTTGGAAAGATCTTTTCCGAGAAAGATCGTAATTGTTACGTCTATGGCCAGCATTAGATGGGGAAAGCCTTGACTCTTAGAAATTGTCTCCTGGAAACTGAATGAAAGTAATTAAAACAGCTAATTCTATTTGCTGTAGTACATGGTATAGTTTAGCGGTGGATACAGCAAAATTATCACATATTTTCAAAACTGCTATGAGCTAAAGAGGACCGTGAACAAATTTTGAACATAAATTGAAAGTTGAACTGAAAAAATAAAACAAAAAAATCCTTGATACAGATGTTGCTGTGTCTTTACATTCAAGGCCACTTGTAATTAATGTCTAAACAAAAGCAATAAAATTAGCCAACATTAGCTAAACCTAAAGACAGTTATCCCCAACCAGTGTCTCCTGAGCAACATGCTACTCACCAACCCATTGGATCTTGCTCTCAGTGGTCTCAAAGCTGGTGCTAATTTTTGAATTCCAGGCTTGGCAAGTTTGGTTGCATAAAACCAGGTGAACTGCCTGCCTGACGGAGCCTCCTGTAGACTGCCAGTTCACATGGGGCTACCAAATTGCAATCACAACCCTTATTTAGCAATCCCATTCTTGTGTTTCTCCCCAACATGTTTTACATTTGAATATGGCTCACAGGATATTTGTGGTGTAACTGATGTCCACTTAAATGGGGGAGATTTTGTCATGTCTATGCTGATACTTGTTTGTATGATGTTGTATATTTGTGAAGTTGTGCATCATGTAGTTTTTTCTTTCCATACATTATCTATCCCATTATTGACTCCTGTGACTTTTATTTTGTGGATTGTGTTCCTTGTAAAATGCAGTATTAGAGTACAAAGGAAGGTATGTGGGTTTGTGAAGGGGGAATTGTTTCCTTTAGTTCTGTTAAAGAGAATAGTTCCAGGTGTCTTTTGAAAAGATTTTGTACATAGCATAGCCCTTTTTCTTGGCAGATGCGCTAAAGTTAGTGATGGGTGAATTTATTCGCCAGGCGCAAATGTGCGGCGAATTCCCGCGATTCATGAAACTCCAGCAAATATTTGCCAGCTGAAAATTCGCTGGTGAAAAAAAAAAACGAGACGCACGTCAAAAAAATGTGATGCACCCCGAAAACGACGAAGCGAGCGCCAAAAACGATGCAATGCATGTCAAAACGTGCCGCTACTCATTTTGCAAATTTTTTGCCAATTTGCAAATTTCACTGAAAACGGGATAGATTCGCCCATCACTAGTTAAACTGGGTTTGATATCCCTATGTGGAATCTTTTATTAACTATCCATGTTAAGTATGGTGAATGGTGTAGGGGAAGGTGATGTTTCAAGGACATCCAGGTTTTGTAAATATCAAAATTTAAGGGGTTATCTTTTAGTGATTGAGGGATGGTTGTAGGTGGTGATTGGAGGATGGAGTTAAGAGTGAGATATTATAATTGATATTGATCACGGTCAATGGTTGTGAACCAATTTCTATTTACTAACCAGTCCCCTTCATATCTCAATAGTGCTGCATCATTATATTCTTTAATGTTTGGCAAGTTCACTCCTCCTAGTGTTTTTTGTTGTTGTAATTTGTACATGCTGATTCTGGGGCATCTATTTATATATCTAGGATATGTAAATTATTTGCATATTTTTATGTGGTTCAATAAAGTTAGGTATAAGTTACCTATAGAGTACTGTCTCTGAAAGAACAGTTTTTCCTTTTTTTTTCCTTAGTGCTTTTTGATTGATTGCTTTTTATATAAATGCTTATTTCCTGTTGGGTGAGATCATAGCCCACGAATAAGCACCCATGTGGGTACGGAATGCATAGAGCCCATGGAGATGCATATACTTTTAACTTTATTTAATAAAGTAATTTTTTAACTAATATATCTTGGCCTGTGGATTCCTCTGAGTGCTGGATAGCCCTCTTCTTTCTGTATCTATGTAGTTAGCCCAACTAGATTTTAAAAATAAAAAAAAGTAATCATTAGTAGCTAAATATGTTGGTAAGCTCCAATTGGATGAAAGAAGTATAGGTTTTGGTAGTTCTATATGTATCGATATTATAGCATGCTCAGAGATGTCTTTTTGGAATATTTTATCCATTTTAGATTAAGAAGCAGCATCTGCTAGATAAAGATATAAAGGTATAGTCTTTAGTGTTTGGTTGTAGGAATCTTTAAAGGGAAACTGTCATGGGAAAACATGTTTTTTTGAAAACGCATCAGTTAATAGTGCTGCTCCAGTAGACTTCTGCACTGAAATCCATTTCTCAAAAGAGCAAACAGATTTTTTTATATTCAGTTTTAAAATCTGACATGGGGCTAGCCATTTTGTCAAATTTCCAGCTGCCCCGGTCATGTGACTTGTGCCAGCACTTTAGGAGGGAACTGCTTTCTGGCAGGCTGTTGTTTTTCCTTCTCAATGTAACTGAATAGTATGCAGTGGGACATGACCCCCTTGGGTGGGGGAAAGGGAGGGGGTTATATCACTCCAACTTGCAGTACAGCAGTAAAGAGTGATTGAAGTTTATCAAAGCACAAGTCACATGACTTGGGGCAGCTGTGAAATTGACAATATGTCTAGCCCCATGTTAGATTTCAAAATGAAATCTAAAAAAATCTGTTTGCTCTTTTGAGAAATGGATTTCAATGCAGAATTCTTAAGGGAACAACACTATTAACAGATGCATTTTGAAAAAAAAATGTTTTCCCATGACAGGATCCCTTTAAGTGTCTTGTAATTGTAATAGTTCACATAGTGTTTGCGAAGGTTTGGCTCTGATGTGAGAGTTTCCCTGATTTGTCCATGTAGCTATCCCATGACGTATTTGCATCACACCCAAGTATGATGTTGGTCACCACAGGGGAGTCAAGGCATTGTTGGATATCTATAAAAATACTTTCTATTTTCAATAAACAATACGAATCTTGGTGATTGTATCAGCTCCCGTGGGCTTCAGCATAATTTAAATGTAGATCATACTCAATACTCCTGTTATTACTTGTAGCTTGTGCCACCAATTGTCTATCAGCAATCTCTTAGTATATATCCTATTGTTATAACTTATTTTAATTTAATTTAATTATTACATTTAGAACAACCACATATCTCCATTTCCCCAAGTAATCTTGGGGATAACAGATGTCTTGTTTGCCGCTGATATTGCGATATATAGAGTGCCCCCTTCAGTTTAATAATATATCCCATAATTAACACTTAAAAGGAAAATGTAAATATTAATTAATGCATGCATGCTTATATGCTCTCTTAACACTCTGCAGCTGTTGCTACATTTTGCAATTCCCTGCCCTGACCATGGATCATATTCACAATTTACTCCAGATTTCCTACATTCATTCCATCTCTCTAGCAACCAGTTGCTTGTTGCAAATAATAGTGTAAAAGAAGAACAGAAGGTAATTTTACATACTGTATATTTGTTTTCTATTTTACCTATTAACATTGGTTAAAGGTTAATCAGTTATCATTCTTACCACTACGGTGGCAAACTCACTCACATGGCAACCCTACTGAAGACATACTTGACCCATTTTCTTTCATCTTTGTTCGTAATATCAGTTTCCCCTCAGTTCCTTAGCGTTGACTATAAACAGTTTTCAAGGAAATGTTTTTCATTAAGATGTGTTACTATTACCCAACACTACACTCAGCTCCATGAAGGCACTCATGTTCAGAGGAGTAAATAAAATATTTGTTTTCTAATAATATACCTAATTAACAATGATCAGATGGAAGCGAAAAATGCAGCAAAGCACACAGTCAATTAAACTGAACTAATCTTTGTTGGAGAGGGATAAAAGGCTAAGGAGGGAATGCAAGGCATTTACAGGGTTACCATAAAGTCTGCTGATTAATGCTGGAGAGGATTAGACACTCTGGCATTTGTATGGCTGGCATAAAGCCCATTTGGCTTATGAAGACGGGGACTGGAAGACCAATCATTTGCATAGCTGGCATTAAAACGTGTTGATTAATGGAGAAGATCAGGAGGTACACTTGCATAATCAAAGAGTTGAAAATTAGATAGCCAAGCACCTGCAGTATTGGCATCTTCGCTCGATAGCTGATGCATAAGAGGTTATAATGACCAAGTCTTCTGTGACTACCAATAATGTTTCTGGGTTGCAGGAAAGCACGGTTCAAGTCATTATTTAAATGGCAATAGTTCCCTTTATTCAATATAATATTTAGTCATATGTTTGGCATTATGTACTATTGATTATGAAAGTGAGATTGATTACACTATTAGGAAGTGCTTTGCTTGTAGCAAAACATGGAGTTTGTTTTTCCGTGGCTTCTCCCTTAGTCCCCTTATCGGGTGGAAGATTTAAGAATTTAAAATTCGGATAAAATAACAAGCAATAAACAATTATATGCCAGGTCTCACTTGATCAGCATTGTACATGCATTAGACATGAATAGGGATGGGCCACAAATTCGCCATAGTTAGATCTGCGGAAAATTTTTGAGTTTCACTGCAGGCAAATTAATTCATGAAAATTTTAAAAAAGTTGCAGTGCATCAACATTTTTTGCACGCGTCAAACTTGCTGCACTGCATCATATAAGCTTTAAAATTGTGTGTCACCAGTATAAACACCCAATGCCCTGCGCTTACACCTGGAAGAGTGGAATACTTTTTCCAGAGACACAATGGCAGGTCCTGGAATGCTTAAAGGACCAGTAACCTCAAAATTGTTTTAAAGTATTAAAAATATAATGCAGTGTTGCCCTGCACTGGTAAAACTGCAGTGTTTGCTTCAGAAATACTTCTATTGTTTATATAAATAAGCTGCTGTGTAGCCATGGGGGCAGCCATTCAAAGGAGAAAAGGCTCAAGTTATACAGCAGATAAGCTCTGTAGAACATAAGGTTATCTGTTATCCATTACTTATCCTGTGCCATATAGCCGTTTTTCAATTTCCATTGCTGCTAAGCAGCTTGTTTACATGAACAATAGTAGTCTGTCTGAAGCAAACAGAGCAGTTTTAACAGCACAGGGCAACACTACATGATATTTTCTTTACTTTAAAACACTTAAATTTTTTGGTGTTACTATTCCTTTAATGAGGAGCAGCTCCGATATTTCATTGAATACCTGAACCGGGAGGGATATCATAACATCCCAACCTGGGACCCCCGGGATACAGTCCCTTATAAGAAATATAATGGAGATGCTGCAGTGCAGGCTGAGACAGCGCTTCAACATCTATCTGAGGCTGCATGTTGTCCAGCAGATCTGGAGTCACTTAAAGGAACAGTAACACCAAAAAATGAAAGTGTTTTAAAGTAAAGAAAATATCATGTAGTGTTGCCCTGCGCTGTTAAAACTGATCTGTTAGCTTCAGAAACACTTATATAGTTAATTTAAACAAGCTGCTAAGTAGCAATGGTGGAAATTGAAAAATGGCTATATGGCACAGGATAAGTAATGGATAACAGATAACATTACGTTTTACACAGCTTATCTGCTGTCTGCTGTGTAACTTGAGCCTTGTCTGCTTTGAATGGCTGCCCCCATGGCTACACAACAGCTTATTTATATAAAGTGCTTCTGAAGCAAACACTGCAGTTTTACCAGTGCAGGGCAACACTGCATTATATTTTTATTACTTTAAAACAATTTCATTTTTTGATGTTACTAGTCCTTTAAAGAGGCAGCACCCAGATTTAGTGGATGGGCAGAAGTAGAAGGTAGACTTATTTAAACAGAAGAAATAGATTTCTCTTTTTAATTACAATAAAGTCACTTTTTTCCTATTTTTGAGCAAATGTGTAGGTGAATACTTTAACATTAGGAACAGTTGACTGTCAAATCTATGTATGCAATCTATGTATGCAACAGCTAGCGGAGCACCGGAACGATTGTATAAAATATAATTTTTAATGTTCCATATTAAAAATACTTATATCCAATATATCCATAACATCAGGACCCGGTGCTTAACGCATTTCATGGCTCACACTACTTCCTCAGAAGCACAAGGGTTTTCTGTATAAGGGATCTTTCTATAATTTGGATCTTCATACCTTAAAGGGCAAGGAAAGGCAAAGAAATAAAATCCCATTTTTACTTTCTTTAATGAAAAAGAAATCTATCTCCAATATACTTTAATTTAAAAATGTCTACCATTTTTATAAGAAACCTGACCTGAAATTCTCCCTTCCTGTGGAAAGGAATTGTCAGACGGTCCCTAACTTCTGGCAGGGAAACAATCATACTTACAAACAGCAGGGGGAGCCCCTGGCTTACTTAACAGCCATGCAGAACTCAAACAGTTTTGTTTTTTGATCATTTATGACGATCCCTAAGCAGCACGGACCATACTGAGCATGTGCAGTGCCAGTGTCAGACAAAGATGTATAACCAAGTTACAAGATGACAGCCCCCTGTGGCCAACTTTGAAAGCATAAATCATTTGTTTGATTAGGCTTGTGGTGCACTAAATTCATGTTTATGTTTAATATACAAAATACAGCATTTCTACCATTATTCTATTTTACACTTTCCTTGCCCTTTAAGTCTACTAGTAGTGATGGGCGAATTTATTTGCCTGGGGCAAATTCGCGGCGAATTCCCGCGATTCACCACTGGCGAATAAATTCGCGAAACGCCAGTGAAAATTCACTCTTAAAAACGAGTCGCGTGTCGTTTTTGACGCGACACGACGAAAACGATGCAACGCGAATTGAAAACGACGCAACGGAAAACGTGCCGCGACTCGTTTCGAGAATTTTTTCACCAATTCGCGAATTTCGCTGGAAATTAGCTAATTTTTTGGCGAACCGAAACTGGGTAGATTCGCCCATCACTATCTACTAGAATATCATGTAGACATTAAATAAGCCCTATAGACATAATGGGTTTCCAGGTAACGGATCCCATACCTGTATTTATATTTATCCTGTATATTTAGACATAATTTAGTTGAGGCTGTTCAAACTTCTGCTGATGGAGATGGACAAATCAAAGATTTTTTATGTTGCTAATGAAATGTCCTTATCCCATTTGATGATATAAAGTTGAATTTATTTGGACTTTCTTATTACAAAGCTGCTGAGTGACCGTTAAACAAAGTCACTACAACTGTCAAGCCTGAACATTCATTGAATAGATTTATATTTAGAATTTAGAAATAGTGATAAATTCATCCTTCATCAGACATTGCTTACAGAAGTTCTGTGGGCTGCTAGTAACTTATGCTGAGGAAATTCCCCTTCCTCCCTACACACAGGTGTATGTAGGGCCGTCAGGAGAGGACATCATTAATGAGCAAACATGGTCCTTGTCCAAAATGTTTTTCAAACCTGCCCATAGATACAGTATGTGGGAGATTTTCAGGGGACCATACATGTAGAGAAACTTTGGTCTGAAATTGGTCTGAAGTGGCTAAATTGTCTGCTTTAATCTGCCCATGTGTCTCCAACAATAGGCTTAATCATGAACTATTAGATTAAATCCAGACACATCTTAGCTCTTCTAAAGTACCATGTTCCACTGGGGAAAAGTCAAGGCCAGAATATGTTTAAACACTGGAGATGTCATCTTAGAACAGTTACAAACCCTGCTCTAACCCAGACAGTGAATAGTTTGTCATATGTATATACAGTATTGGAGAAAGCAACACACACTTAAGACCTTGTGTAAGAAAAAAGTATAATGGCCAAACAGCAGCTGGGTCTCTGATGGGTCTACTGATTTAGTAGCAATGGGAATTATACCTTCTGCATCAGACTCCACCCTGATGCGCATACATGCATGTTGCGATTCCAAAAGCATACATTATCATAACAGGCATTAAAGTGCACAATGTTATCAACTAATTGACATTCTTAGTAGCTTAAATATAGCTTTTCTTGAAACCATGCTTATTGCACAAGGAGAAATGTTTGCTTAGTTGATTCCACAAGGACTGTTACAATTATGGATACTCTATAAGAATGCAGTAAAATTCACTCACTCAATGAATGTAGATCATTATACTAGAGTAATAATACTACAAATATGAAAACTCAGATAACAAAACAATAAATAACAGAATGTAGGAATGCTACACATGAAGTGGAAAATGGAATGACCATATCACAGATTTAAAAAAAAAAAAATTGCCATTTACAGGATCTTGATGATTCTATTATTGAAAGTAATATAGATAATGGATATTAAAGGTTATTAATAGACTGTTATTCCTGTAAGCAACTCTTTACATTTTCTCCAATGAACATTTGCAATAAGAGTTTAGATTTGTCTTACCATTAGAAGATGACGATTTAATGTATAACTGCAAAAAGCAAATATAAAACCATGGGAAATAACATTTAAACAACCCAATAAGGGTGCAGTTGTTTCAGATTCTTCTTTGTAGAAGGAGGAGGCTAGATAACAACTGTCTGACTCGGAAAATAATGTTTGTTTGTTTAATTGTACTGTAAAGCATTGGGCAAAGGATAGATCTTTATTTGCAACCTCAGATTTCTAATTTGTAATTATTTTAAATAATAATTAAAATTTTAAATTCAGGTATAGGATACATTTTCCATAAACCCGCTATCCAGAATCATCTGAATTGTGGAAAGACCTTTCCAATAGACTTCATTTTATCCAAATAATCCAAATGTTTAAAAACATTTTTTTTCTTCTCTGTAATAATAAAATAGTCCCTTGTGCTTGATTCCAACTAAGATATAATTAACCAGCCTATTGGATTTATTTAGGGGCAGATTTATCAAGGGCCAAAGTAAAAATTTAAAGTAAAAAAAATTTGAAATAAATGAGACTATTCGAATATCGAAATTTATCATGTGCTGTCTCTTTAAAACATTGACTTTGACCATTCACCAGCTAAAAGCTGCTGAATTGCTGTTTTAGTAGGGACCTCCTACATTCTAGAAATAACTTTCAAATCAAATTGGATCTTACTTTGATTCAAATAATTCAAATAGAGCTTATTCACTCACAGAAAGAAATGGAGATTTTTGGTTGGCCTTTTTTCCCCTAGTACTTTGAAACCCTTGATAACTCTGCCCCTTAATGTTTACATTATGAGTTTCTAGTGGAGTTAAAGTATGAAAATCCAAATTATGGATCCTCCATATCTGGAAAACCCCAGGTCCTGAGCATTCTGCATAACAGGGACCATACCTGTATTATGTTAATAAAGTTCAAGCTAATTAGATTTTAAAAATTATTATATTAATCAATGACTTTCACATGGAGCTACAGATGTGGTATATTACTTTATCCTGCTCTTTTGTCAGTCCTTTATTGATTGTTGGTTTAGCCTTTGAAGATACAAAACCATTTACATTAGATATAAATGAGTATGGTTTCTGTATGGCTAATCTTGTTTTCAATTGGTATATTATTATTATATAATAAATAGATAAATGATTACACAGTCATGGTGTAACCTGGCGAAGTTCAATACAAAAGATAGGAGTTTGAAAAAAAAATAGAATTTTTTTCTAAGTCCCAAAAAACTGCTGGCATGTTTTACCTTTTGTAGGGTGATAGTCTGAAAAAGAGCAAAAATGTTTTGGGGGGTTACCCTCCTTCCCCCCCTACATATGGCAACTCAACTATACAGTGGGCACATGTTTAGGACAATAGGACAACTTTATCCTGGGCTTGTGTAGTGTAATGTAGTGGCTGTAACATATACTTCTATTATACTTCGTATGCAAATTAGGCATCGCTAGCATAAATGCTCTTTGCCTGCCAAGTAACACTAGCGTTACTAAGCTACCATTTACCGACCTGAGCGTAACTTCGCACTTTGTGAATTAGCGTAGCTTTGGCGAAAATTCGCCTTACAAAGTGTGGCGAACGTTAGCGAAGGCAGCGTTAGTGTTTTTTCAACGCTTAGTGAATTTGCCCCATTGTTAGCCCATCAAGCTGCCATTTGTCAAATTTGCTAATTTCTCTTAACCGATTCCATCTGCCTTTTACTCAATCTTACTTCATGTAAGCATGAACCTGATAAATTTAAACAATGAGAACAATGTAGTTTGAGAACAATATACAGAAAGCATACCCGATTGCTAAGAAGAGAGAGAGTTTATAAGACAGTATATAGTGCCTACTTTATGAATCAACTCCAAGTTGTGGTATGCCATTACCTAACCTGAGTCTGTGACATCATAAGACATGATTCAGAACTGTTGGAGAATATGGAGATATTTACTTAGGATTAATTTTGTTGAATTTTTTCCCCAGTCTATAGTAGCTCACTACTCCTTTAACGATTATTTTTTACCCAACTTGCAATCTATTTCCTTGCTTCATTTATGAAATTTGAACTTACTGCTTACAGTACTAGAATGTATGCACTCCCTATTTTAAAAAAAAAATCTGTAACAATCTCTTCTTCCACCAGTTGCCTATTCAAGAATTTTACGTACAGAAAATATATATTTTTGTTGCTTTTCATTCTCCTATACCATTTATGGATGAAGTATATCAGTTTATTTTATACACTCTCATAAATCTTTTTAGCGTTATCATCTTTAAACTTGTCCACTTGTTGACCTATCTGTATTCAACTACACTCTTTTTGGAGCCAATTTACTAATGCTCAAAGCCTTACCACCTAAAACCTGGAGACGTTTCATTTTTTATTTGGGAAAAAAAACCTTATGCAACAAGCCAAGGTATTTGAATGAGGTAACTACACATGATTTTAAGAACTTGTGTGATTTTAATAGCTGGAAGCTCAAGCATTACTAAATCAGCCTCTTTAAGCTCATCCTTGCAGAAACATTGTCATTATGGTATGTATGTGTATCTTATAGTGTGTTAGTTAAGAGAATTCATAAGTTAATAACATTACAGTTCTAAAAATGCTCTTTCTGTAAGAATGTAAAGAAAAAGCACAATGCTTCTGCACTTAATTTAACAAGAACATATTCCATCCTGCTGTTTCTGTTTGTCTTGCAACTGCTTAATTATGGAAGGCCCACAGTTAGACGTCGACCTAGGTGACAACCTGTAGAGCTACGTGAATACTACAAGTTATATTTCTGTGAGCTTTTATACATTAATTTCAACATATTTCTTTTTTGATTATATATTTCTATGTAGATATGTCTTTTGATTGTAGAAGCCAACCTAGTCTGGTAACATGAATACATGCCAATTACCATGTTTCTATTTCTTGCAAAATATCAGTGGACATTGTAGTGCACAAGTGCAGTTAACAAGTGACACACTGTTAATTCTTAATAATAAAACAATACTCTAAAGTATAACAGGAATACTAAATGAGGAGCCTCTCACATTATCATACTAGAATGAATGTAATTTCTGTAACTGTGAAATGCTGCAAATTATACATGTTTTTATGTTTTATAGCTTTCGGTCAGCACATTTAACATAAGCCGGAACTAATATGTGAAATAATACATTATATTTCAAGTTTGCTATTAAAATAACAATCTAAGAAAACTATACTCAAACTAAGGACCCTGGGAGTTTGTGGGGGTTATACCAGCATTGCTACTTGTAACAAGAACGGAAAAAATGGAAAGCATTTGAGCTATAGAGAGAATGGGATTGATCTAAGAGACAGAAGTAAAATTAGGTGGGTAGAGCTACAGGCAATAGATGGAGAAAAGTGAATAAAAAAAGGCTACCATGTTGCAGTCTACTTTCTCCCCATAGTTTAAGAGCTCCATAAAACTCTTCCACTCATTGGTTCTTATCTCAATGTATCTATGTCAGGACGAGTAGGCGGAAGAGATTTGGAGAAGGATGACCTCTTCTACACCCCCCACTGAGGAGAGCAGACACTGAGAATTAAACAGGACTGATCACTTCGCAAGGAATTCATATAAATGACGTCTATTCAAACCCCTTACGCATGCGCCGGAATTTGCGCCCGCGGCGTTACGCCTGAGATGTGACGTGTGCGCGTACTAACGCCCGCGACATTACGCCTGCGAAGTGACGTGCCGCGTTATTATTATTTATTGAAGACAGGCCTGTCTTCAATAATCCATTGTGACCATCCATTTATGGTTCCAGATCCTGACCTGAGCATAAGATTGACAAAGAGCTTTCATGTTGTCTCTGTGTCAATGTGGGTTCCTCCTGGTGTATTGGTTTTCCCCTACAAAAACATGCAAGTAAGTTAATTGGCTTCTGATGATATTGAACTACTACCTTGTGTGTGGTACCGAACTTAGACTCAATTATGGCAGCAAATGATCAATCTCTGTAAGGAGCATCATAAAAATATAAGTGCCACAGTGAGCGTCAGATTTATTAAAGTTCAAATTGTAAATTCAAATTCAAATTTTCGAGTTGGATATTTTCTTTTTTAAGCTCGCAAATTCAGATTGGGAATAATCCAAACTCCAAATTCAAAATTTATCATACCTTGACCCTGGGAACAACTTGAAATTGGCTATTCACCACCTAAAACCGGCCACATTCAAGTATAAGTCAAGGGCTGAGGTCCAGTGAGGTTACTAGCCTTCCTGACAGAGTTATTTTTGGAAAAAAAACTTGATGAAGTTTAGTCGAATTTGATTCAAGTTTTTGGTCAGTAATATAGAGAGTTTTAGATGGTCAAGTTTTTTCTTGAATTAGATACTATTTGAGTTTCGAAGTCATTTGAGTTCATTTGAGTTAAAAAAACATTGATAAATCAGCTCCTAAGGGTCAGTTTCAACACAGCCAAGTTAAACTTGCTCTGGGTTTAGACAGACAGAAAACAATTGCCCAAGAATAGCATAGGACCATTTTTCAGTATGATCTGAGAACAAAGAAAATAAAGTGGTTAAAATAATTTGGTAAAAAATTCCTGGAATAGGGGGCCTATGCTTCTGATCAGAAACAGTGTAGTGGGACAAAGGAGTACAAAATAAAAGATGAAAGCATGTGAAGCTATATGTCTCCTAATGCAAAAGTGGAAGTCAATGCACTGGTAATTGCAAAGGATACACAAATGCACTCCACTTTTTATTTGTAAGTGGAAGATTTTTTTTACTTTATAGGAACTCATTTAATGCGACAGAATATCCTTCAAACATAAAATAAGTAAATATTGTTTGGCAAGATCTAAACAAACTTTGTAATTATTATTACTTTCTACTGTCTTCAGCTCTGCCATGTCTATGCATGTGACCATTATGTTGATTGCATTTTTTCCATTTTAAATTCTCAGGAAATCTTGTTAAAAAAAAAAAGGATATTTGTAGACGGCGAATCTGTAGGGCACAAATCTAAAATATTACTCGGAACTGATTAACTTTAATTGCCTTGTCTCCAAGACTTCATTTCCAACAGTTTTGTATTCACACCTTTATCCTTTAGGACATATTATTTTGAGGAAGCTGCTAATATATCTTTGCATCTTCTTACTTATTAGCCCTTGATACATCACACTCGTGGCAATAGAAATGATGAGCAAAAAGCACTGGGAATTGATTTTCATTAATGAATGCTGAATTTTACAGAACTATATCAAGTTCTCACAGAAGAATAAGGGTCTGAATATGCTTAAAGGATCACAGGTTGTGGCTTGTTTCATTGAGTATGATCTGTTTTGGAGTCAAGGCTCCACGAGACCTTTACTTTCTGCAATCCCTTTCACATTAGTCACAGGTTCTGCTTTGCTTTTTGTAACCTCCTGGATAGAAAGTGCCGAAATTGAGTCAACAGATCTACTATGTTTGGAAACTATGTACTGTATCTTGAGATCTTTAGGAGTAAAATAATGTCTACTTATTTTTTTGCAAAGTTAAGTGACCTTATCAAAAAGATATTTAGTAGACACTAAGTTAATTACATCCTTCTAAAATATTATATCCTCTAAGGCCTTTTTTAGAAAGAAGGATAGTGGGAGTAGGCATGTATTAGTTAGATTAGGGAAATTAGAAATAAATGTGCCTATCACCAAATAAAACTTTATTACGCAGCAGGTAATTCTAGCTAAGCAGACTGGCAGCAGCCCAAGTAGAGTAATACTTAAACTCTTTATGAACAAAAATGAATGAACACAAAAAATTGATAAAATATGAAAGAGTTTTTAGCAGTTAACTCAGATAAAGTTTGCTTACATTAATTTGTAGAATATTCTAAACAACCAAGAAGCATACAGTATGTTCTCATTATATTTTAAATGTTATCTTACTCCTGACCAGCAAGTTAAAGAGATTCTGTTATGATTTTTATGGGGAAGTCTTTATTTTTAAATCACACTGGTTACGTTATAAATAATTCTCTCTACCATATAAAATGTTATTCCTGAACCAACATTTAGCTGTACCATTGGTGTGTAACCATTTCCAGAAATAGCCAGCATATCACAATGGAACTGCTTTTAGATATGCTATTGCATCTACCACACACTTGTACCTGGAAGAGTCACAGTGTGATTTTTACTATTGACTACTAGTGATGAGCGGATTTTTTCACCAGGTATGGATCCGCAGCAAAATTCCACATTTAGCACACCTGCAGCAAAAATTCACTGTGACAAAAAAGCCACCAAAACAAAAATGTTGCAGAGAAAAAAAGTCACCATAAGAAAAAACACCAACCGAATTTAATGCAATTGTACAAAAGAGTTGCAGAGGCAAAAAAGTTTCAATTTGCATTTGGATGGAAAAAAATATTATCACCAATTGACTTCAATGAGGTGAAGTGAAATGAGACAGGTTTGCCCCCTTTTTGGATAAGAGCAGGAATGGGGGCAATGCGGGAGGAGAACCCCTCGATGAACTGAGCATAGTAGTTTGCAAACCCAATCAATCTCTGTATGGCCTTAGTGCTCAATGGAAGGGGCCTGGATACTCAAAACCTTCTGGGAAGATGATATGGCCTAGAAAAGGGATTTTGGACACTTCAAAGACACATTTCTCCAGCTTGGCAAAGAGAGAGTTCTTCCTTAGACCTCTAACACCTGGAGTGATGACTCTCCTTTGGAAAAGACTGAAATGTCATCTAGGTACATGACCACAGATTTCCCCAAGAGATCTCGGAAGATGTGATTCACAGATTTCTAGAAGATGGCGGGATTATTGCAGAGGCTGAAGAGCATTAAAAGGAATTTGTAGTGTCTGTCTTGGGTGTTGACTGCTGTCTTCAATTCATATCCTTAACGTATGCGGATACAGCTTTTAGTTTTTTATACATTGAGGCTTATTTATTAAAGATAGTGGACTTAGAGAGTTTTTTAGACAATTACAGAAAAGTACAGTAAAAAAAAAATCCCAAAACTTCGAATAAGGGAATGCAGTATGTTTCATTAGTGCAAAAAACATTTGAAACCAGGTTTGAGACCTCAAGGATTTTCTCGCAAAGTATGAGAACAAATGGCTTTTGTGAACATGTGCAATGTATGTAATACAATTTTGCAACAGTAAATCATTTTTTGTGACAAAATATTTAACATAACTCCAGGGCAGGGGTTTTGCTTAGCGATAATGAGCAATGCAATATTCACCAGAGAATGATTTTACAATGTGAGCAGTGCTAAACATTTGCAGACACTCAATAAAATCAGCACAGCACCTAGACAACTTTTACTTGGTGAACTTTGGTATTAAAGGTTTTCATGGTTTTTCACTTAATACATTTGAAATGATTAGAGCTTTTTAGAAATATAGGAAAACCACATTGTTTTGAGAAAATTGTAATTCAATTGTTAGTAAATGGGCCACTTAGTAAGTAATGAAATGATGTTTAGAGTAATTGTTCCAGGAAATAAAATAAATACCTACATGTGTTTAGAAATCAGACACTTAACCTACAAATGCAATAGAAAAAAAGGACTACTCTGACAGTATAAGGGATACTTTCTAAAATATCCAATCAACCTGTAGTCTAACATTGATCTGCAAGGTTTGGGGTGTGGAGAAACCCACCTTTTTTATGTGCATAACTTCAGTTGACTATACTTGCAATTTGCATGCATTTTAATGACAAATGGTTTCATTTCCTCGTTGTTTTACAATTTGACCAAAGTTTTCTCTATTGTTGGAAGCTTGACACACAGCATGTGCTATGAGACATGGCACAACAGGCTGTACTTACTGTTTAATACTCCAAAATGCTTTCTGGGAAGACACCCAAGTTTCCCAGCTCTTAACACAAAATCTTGACCTGTAAATTTTTGAAGCCTTATTTTTGCAACTATATCATTGATGTTTTCCAGCTGAATCATCCAGCTTGTCCATTTGATCTAATATAGGAAAATGCCTTGATTTCAATTTAATTTTAAAGTCTGATTGGCTGCATAAACACATAGCCTGTCATTGTCCCAATCAACAGTTACAGTGCTTGTAGGATGCAAACAAGACAAAGGGGGGACTTGTGGGAAATACTAAGATCAGAGAGACTTTTATTTATAGTATGGATTGCAATGTCCTCTGGTGAAATTAAATCTAGATAGTTTATTCAATAAATTCATATGCTGCAATATGAATTGGTGGGGAATGATTAAATAAAAAAAGAAACCATATAAATGGAGAAGAGTAGATATGGCCCAGCAGTAAAAATCTATGTAATGTGTATATATATATATATATATATATATACTAGAACAAACAAGGGAAAGTTGTGCTCACTACTAATTTTTTAAAAACCATTAAGCGGGGGTGCAATGAGGCTGTGACCACAAAATACATATAGACAAATACAAAAGGTCCTCTGCACTCAACCCATTATCAACACACCTAAGACATTGAGACATTCCGTGCATACAGCTACCAAAAAATGCCTTACCAATGTCTTAGGTGTGTTGATAATGGGTTGAGTGCAGAGGACCTTTTGTATTTGTCTATATGTATTTTGTGGTCACAGCCTCATTGCACCCCCGCTTAATGGTTTTTAAAAAATTAGTAGTGAGCACAACTTTCCCTTGTTTGTTCTAGTTCATATAGGAGCAGTGACCAGCTCCTTGTTGTAGCTCCTACCCCTCCCAACTATAGTCAGGTGATCCCACTGGTGTCTAATAAAAGGGCAACCAAGTGTGGGGGTTTTACTTTGAAAGCAGCTAGTGAGTTGCAGGTAAAACTTAGTCCCTTTGTAAAATGTATAATGAAGCAATGGGGTTCTTGGTGAATCAGATGCAATTTTGGGAGTGGGACTGGCCAGATGTGGGATGACTTTGACGTAGTTGGCCAGCTTGAGTGTGTTGCGGTGTATGGACAAACAATCCCTGTTGTTTAAAGGGTAAGGCATTTTTTGGTAGCTGTATGCACG
>CM044436.1:109627098-109657098 GCA_024363595.1 Xenopus borealis
TATATATATATATATATATATATATATATATATATATACATACAGATGAAGCCACTTTGTGTGTTTGACACAGAATAACTGAACTCAGATTTGACACTTGTCTCATTTGACACAGAAAATTGCATCACAGCATCCCATCTAATTAAAGTGTTCACCATTGTGAACAATGGTGCTTTGGAGTTAAGATAACTTTAGATAACACAGTTTCTTCAATTAAGACTGAGTCATGACACATTTAACACTCAAATCCAAGTGGCTGCATCTGTACATACAGTATCTACATATATGTATATAAATGACAACTTGTTACATTCTTTTTTGTTGTACTATATTTTCAGCTACATTTGTTCTGATCAATTTTTCTGCATATCTAGTGCTTTTTTTTGTATCTCCACCCCTGACTACTTCCCCTTCTTAGCTTTTCTTTCTTTTATCCCATCCACATAAAACCATTATCTCTTGACTGCCAATCTCCTCTCACTTCAGCTTCTGCTCTTCCATTATTTATTATTCTTAACATTTATTTCTATAGCGCCAACATATTGTGTAGCATTTTAAAGTAAATGTGTTTATACAACTAAATCATATACAGTACAAATGGAGTTACATACAATCACAATCAATGCTGGTACATAAGGTGAGGAAGGCCCTATGCAAAAAGAGCTTACAATCTAAAGGTAAGGGAATTATACATAAGGTGTGGGAATGGGCAAGATTGAATTAAGTGGTTGAGAAATGTGGTACTGTATGTAGTGTTGCATTTGGTAGTAAAAAGTGAGGGTAGGCTTCTCAAAAGAAGTGCGTTTTAAGAGATTTTTTGAAAGTAGAAAGGCTGGGAGAAAGTCGGACAGACTGTGCAAGAGAATTCCAGAGGAGAGGTGTAGCTCTTGCAATGTCTTAAATCCGAGCATGTGAGGAGGTAATGAGAGAAGTGTTGAGTAGCAGGTCAGTAGAGGAGCATAGTAAGCAGTTGGGTGAGTATAGAGAGAGGAGTTCAGAGATAAAGGGAGGGGCAGAGTTATGAAGTGCTATGAATGTCAGGTTCATTCATTTGAATTTAATTCTCAAGGGTAGTGGAAGCCAGTGCAAGGATTGGCAGAATGGCGTGGCAGAGGTAGAGCAGTTGCTGAGGTATACAAACCACACGGCAGTGTTCATTATGAACTGGAAAGGTGACAGTCTCTGGCGGGGAAGGCCAATTAAAAGAGAGTTACAATAGTATAGACGTGATATGACGAGAGAGTGAATAAGAATTTTGGCAGCATCTTGGGTGATAAATGATCGCATTTTGGATATGTTCCTTAGGTGGAAGTGAAATGACTTAGTAAGTGACTGCATATGAGGAGTGAATGACAGGGGCAGAATCTAGGATAACCACAAGGCACTATCAATTTTATGTCTCCCTTAATCACTTCTTTCTTCTCTACCCATTCTTGTTCTTCTTATATTTTCCCTCTTCTCCTTTCACTTTGCTCTCTGCTTTTTTCTTTGTCATTGTTCCCATATTTTCTTCATTAATTCTCTTTTGTACTCCATTTCCCCTTTCTTTTTGCTCTCCCTCTCTTTTTTCTCTTGTCTATTATTGATTTGTGTAATGCCATTACACTATCCCCCTTGTTTATTTTCTTTTGCTATCTTTTAAACTTTCCCAAACAAGTTCTGATTTGCTTGCCCACACCCTTCTCTTTTATGTTATTTAAATCTTTAATGTTATTTGACTTCACCCTTGTTTCTAAAATAAGAATGTGATTTTCTAATATTTGCCCCCTTCTCTGATACACCTCTTTAAGCTTTCACATTTTGCCCTTCTCTCCTAGTCTCTCACCACTCTACTTTTTCTACTGATTGCTACGTTTCACCCACATTTTACTCCTTTGGTTTATCCCTCACTTCTGTCACCTTCTGCCCCTGATATGTGTTTTAAGCATTACTCATTCTATACTTCCCAGCAGTCATAGTGATTGATTTTCCTAATTTTATGCCCCTACCTAAACCTCCATTGAATTTCATAGTTGTGGAAGTCTTTAAAGACTAAATCATTATGGAGATGTAGCATCAACCTGGAAATAACAGGACACTGTCATTTCCAGAATAATGTTGGCTCTCTTTTAAACTTGTTTACCTAGCTTTCACAAACTGATCCTGACATCACCTTGCTAAGATTGCTATCCCTTGACATACACTTGAACTGACACATGTTTTTCATGGTTAATACTGACTTCCTCAAATGGATTTCTTGGCTGACACTGGCTTCTCCAGGGAGACATTTTAAGCATAGAGTATGTCTGATTGCCAAGACTAGCACTGACATCTGTAGATTGACACTGGCATTTCCTACCTTCTCCTTAACTGACACTTGCATCCCCAGACCCACACTGGATTTACTAAATAAAACACTTGCTTTCTTTGACTGATACTGTCTTCCTTGCACTAGCATTGTCTTCCCCATGGAGACACTGGCTGTTCTTGATCGATACAGGCTTTGTCAATCTGAAACAGTAACTTGTATGTCATTCCCTTGGCCTTCCTTGGTCACCTCCTTTAATTGACTGTTATTGCCTTCCCTTGAATGAGCAGGAGTTTAAAGACTGACTGGTTTCGATAGAAAGGTACTATCCAAAGAAGACATCAATAAATAAGGCATAGTGCAGAAAAGGAACAATTGCAGCAGTATATCTGTGCCCATTTCTTCGTTAACTTATTGTATATAAAACAGAGGGAATACACATCAGTCTGAGATAATATTAAGAAAATGTAAAAGAAAAATGTAGTGCAAAGCACTAAAGCAAACTGAATGTTTCATTAATTGTAAGTAATGTATTAGTGTTTGCAGACAAAACAAAACTGAAGCATGCAGCCAAATTAATTCCATCCAGAATGTGGCATCCTTGCAGACGGATCAGGACAAACTAACAATCTGGGGGGCTAAGAGACAGTTTAGATTCAATGTTGATAAATGTAAGGTTATGTACCTGAAATATAAAAATATGCAAGCAACTTATACCCTTAATGTGAATGTATCAGACAAATCTACAATAAAGAAAAACCTGCAGATAAACTTGACAGAATCAAGCAATTCCAGCTGCAAGGGCAACTAAGGTTTTGAGCTATATTAAAAAGAATATAGATTTGAGGACCATTCTTCCCCTTTAAAAAGCACTTGTAAGGACTATCTAGAATAGTCAGTGCCTCCAGTTATCATACAGGATATTACTGACATACAAACAGTCTGAAGGTAGACAACTGGTAAATCTGAGTGGGTCTGAAACAATGTTCTCTCTAATTCCTTCTTTTTTTCTCCCTTTGGAGTCAATGGGTGTCATTTCCAAGGCGAAACTCGGTGACAAAAATTGCCAGTATGCCAAAGCAACCTCTATCTACTGTATCTATCTCTGACTCTTAAATGTCCCTCAAAAAGACAGTGGTTCTAGAATCATGTTTGAAACATTAAAACGATTTTAGGTAATAAAATGAAGCAAAAAATGTAGAAGCATTATTTTAGTATACAGTTTCTATTTACATTACAATCTGACTTTGCACATAAGATAAATGTTTTAAGTATCAAATAACTTTTACCATAGGTAGTGATGGGCGAATCTCCCAAGATTCGCTTCGCCGAAAAATTCGCGAATTTCTAGCGAAATTCGCGAATCGGCGAAAAATTCACGAAACGAGTCGCGGGGCGCTTTTGACGCGCGTCGCGTCGTTTTCGTTGTGTCGCGTCAAAAAACGTTGCGAGACTCGTTTTTTCAGCGAATTTTCGCCAAGCGAAATTTCACTGGTGATTCGTGAATTTATTCGGCAGCGGCGAATCGCGGGAATTCGCCGCGAATTCGGCCCTGGCGCATAAATTCGCCCATCACTAACCATAGGTTGCCATGCAGAGAATTTTGCTGCTAACATAATTTCTGGCACAGTAAAATAATCAACATAAGTAGCTTCTTCCTGGACTTTCATTGTAAAAGCTCTGACGCTGCCATAGTACCCACAGGTAGGTCATTTACTTGACCTTGGATATCCAATTTGAACATTTATCACCTGCCCACCAAAAAAAATCATGCAGGCAGTAAAACATTCAAACTTGACCCATGTGCTATAGTCCTACATTTGTGTTGCAAGCACTGGAAAGCTAAGGCTAGGGTAAGAGAGTTTTGTGTAGGGGTTATGTCCCCTTTAACATCATGTGGAAGAGAATACAGGGAGCTGTTTTTTGTTTCTAGAATAATGCACAATGATGGTCATGTAAAAAACATCTAGGAGATGAACACTGTTATTTGCTGCAGTTACCCAGGAGCAAGGGAACCCACCAGCAATATTTCAGTTGTGTTGTTGAATTGGCAGTCATTATTTTCTTTTCTATAATTTGCCTCAGAAACTGTATTTATTTACATCTGTGTCTACTGTAATCCTCTTTGTGCTCTTGTCAATGATTTTTCTCCAGATCCCATCTCATTGTAGAAGAACTCTAATGTTGCTCAGAAGAACAAAGTGCAGTTGGTACTGCAAGAAATCAAACTACTAAGTTACTAAGCCATTCCAATGCATGTTGTGACACACAAGTCATAAAATCTGGTCTACTTGTTCCACACAGGAACAGAAAACCCCAGGTCCCAAGCATTCTGGATAAAAGATCACTGTACAAAAAGTTGTATACAACAGATGAGTATCATTATTCTGTGTGTTATAATACATTTTTGCGTACCAAGAACACCAACACACTAATTACCTTCAGTTCTTTTTTCAATTTCAGTTACTGTGCATAATGATACACAAACAGATAAAAAATTGAGAAAAGGGTTTGTCTAGGTTAAAGATATAAGAAAACAAGGCATCAGATCTTAGATATAAATAGACTAACTCCAAAAGCTTCCAGGGGAAAGAGGAACCACTATTTATTGTTGGTGAATAGTGATGGGCGAATCTACCCAGTTTCGCTTCGCTGAAAAATTAGCGAATTTCCAGCAAAACGAGTCGTAGCACGTTTTTGACGCACGTCGCGTCAACTTCGGCGCATCGCGTCAAAAAACGCAGTGCGACTAGTTTTTAGGCGAATTTTCGCTGGCGTTTCGCGAATTTATTCGCCAGCGGCGAATCGCGGGAATTCGTCACGAATTCGCCCCTGGTGAATAAATTCGCTCATCACTATTGGTGAATGACGAAGATTGATTTATTGTGGCTGTATTTTGTTGCATTGTTAATACAGAAGAACAAGAATGGTTTATCAGAAGAAAGAAGAAAGAAACTTCTCCCATACAACAGACTAGACAAGAATAAAAACCTTGTTTTTATACATCCATACATACACAAGATTCAAACAAGAATCTTAGGTAGCCTGTGAAAGTGATTTAAGATTGTTAAAAGGCAAGATACCAAAATATGGGAGAACCACAATGACCTATTAAAAAATAATTAGACTTGACTAGGGGACTCCTCAATATTCACTTTCAGCCATTCCACTTAACCCCATTGTTATATACCTTAATGACACACCTGGAACAAGAAATGGTGTAAAATGACCACAACATTTGTGATGTTCATACACTGTGCACGTTACTTATAAATGCAAGGTTATGCACTTTGGCAAAAATAATATAAATGCAAGTTATACACTAAATGGCAGTGTGTTGGGAGTTTCCTTAAGTGAGAAGGATCTTGTTTTTTTTTATAGATAACAAGTTGTCTAATTCTGGGCAGTGTCATTCTGTAGCTACTAAAGCAAATAAAGTTCTGTCTTGCATAAAAAAGGGCATAAACTCAAGGGATGAAAACATAATTATACCTCTTTAGATATAGATCCCTAGTAAGGCCTCATCTGGAGTATGCAGTGCAGTTTTGGACTCCAGTCCTTAGGAGGGATGTAAATGAGCTGGAGAGAGTGCAGAGACTAAGTGCAACTAAACTGGTTAGAGGGATGAGGGAAGACTTAAATTATGAGGGGAGACTGTCCAGGTTGGGGTTGTTTTCTCTGGAAAAAAGGCGCTTGCGAGGGGACATGATTACACTTTACAAATATATTCGAGGACCTTATAGACAAATATCAGGGGACCTTTTTACCCATAAAGAGGATCACCGCACCAGAGGCCACCCCTTCAGACTAGAAGAAAAGGACTTTCATTTGAAGCAGCGTAGGTGGTTCTTCACAGTGAGGACAGTGAGGTTGTGGAATGTACTGCCGGGTGATGTTGTGATGGCTGATTTTGTTGATGCTTTTAAGAGGGGCTTGGATGATTTTTTGGACAGACATAATATCAAAGGCTATTTTGATACTAAACTCTACAGTTAGTATAGCTATGGGCATATATGGTTTGTGTGAAAGAGTGGAGATGTGTGTGTGTGTATGCTGGGTTTTTAATTTGGAGGGGTTGAACTTGATGGACTCTGTCTTTTTCAACCCAATTTAACTATGTAACTATGTAACTACTTGTATTATGCATATACACAGTACTTTCTGCACTTTCTGCACAGCTTGAGAGTGATAGAGTTGAAGGTACTGCTATTGTGTAATGGCTGCATAAACCTGCTAATAAAGCACTGTTCATCCTCTGCTACCAAAACACAACAGACTGGCAACAGGATTTCTGTTCTACCTCTGCAGCAGCCTGCACCTTTTCTTCCAAACCATGGTGAGCCTACCATGCCTTTTACTGCTTGGATCCGTATGTTTGAAAATTACATTATTGCTACTGACCAAGGGGAGATTTTGGCTGCTAGAAAGTGTGCTTTACCAATTCACTGCCTGGGAGCAGTATGTATTCTATACATTAACATCACCTGATGAGACTTATGAAACTGCTCTTACTGCTATAAAGAACATTTTGGTGCCTGCCACCCAGCCTGTGTCTAAAATGTCACCACTTCAGCCAGTATAATTTCCTGATTCAGCATGGAAAGACACTTGCTATTGATATTGTGGGTCCTTTTGCAGATGCTCCCATATACTGCAGATTTTCTGTAACCTTGATAGATTATTACAGTAAATGGCCTGAAATTGCATTTGTTTCTCATGTAACATCAGTTACAGTAATAATATTTCTGTCTACAGTATTCAGCAGAGAAGGTAATCCAAGGGAGTTAATATCAGACAACAGACCACAGTGTGTTTCATGTGAATTTTATATCTTTCTGAGAGAGAGGAATATTGTGCATAGGAAATCTTCAGTGTATTACCCACAAGCAAATGGGGAAATTGAGCGATTCAACAGAAGTCTGAAAGAAGCACTACAGACAGCAAACCTTACTGGAAAATCTTGGAAAGTATTTACAACATAGTTCCTACATAACTACAGAGCAATGTGACATGCAACAACCCAAGCATCTCCAGCTGAATTATTACATGGCAGACAGATGCGCACTAAGTTACATGTTGCGGACATCAAACTTCCACCAAATACTTTGCCTACAAAATCATCTACTGCTGATATTGTCAAACCTCAACAAGCCAAATGCAAGGCTTATACTGACAGAAAACATGGTGCAAGAGAAGTGCACTTTCACCCTGGATCTTTAGTTAGAATTAAGAGATCAGGACTACTGAAACAAGGATTAAATTTACTGCACCGCTTGAAATGAGACGCCAGCAAGGGCCATACACATATCAACTATCTGATGGACGCATTTGGAATGCAAGTTGTTTGGCTCCTGCTAGATATGACTTTGGAGATGTTCCATTTGATGAAGGACATTTTCCTACTCCTGATGCCAACTGCAATAGGCCTGAAGAAAGTGAACCTATTTTTTATTATTGCTTTAAGATGTGTCCTGTTTCATTGTTGTTGTTTATTATATTTGTCCAAATACTTCCCCACTATAGGGGGAATGTGGTGTTCATACAAATGGCATGCGGTTGTCACTGTGCACATTATTTGTACTATGCAGATACACAGTACTTTCTGTACAGCTTGAAAGTGATAAAGTTCAGGTTACTGCTGTTGTATAATAGCTGCATGAATCTGCTAATAAAGCACTGTTATACTATGCTCATCCTCGGATACCAAAACACAACATTTATTTACATTTTATCAAATAAATAGGACCTTTCCAGCCTCCCCCCAAGGCAATATTCAAAGACATTGTGATTATGGTCTGCCATTCCTCATTTAAAATCAGCCCTATGTCATTATATCCCACAGAGAATTAGGCTGCCTCTACTTACAGAGAGGATGGCCCCCAAATCTGCTACCAGCAGGAGCTGCATCTCCCACCATGAGAGAAGTTCAGCAGCCCTGCTGGTGGCCCTAAATCTGCAGTGTGTTGATGATAGGAAATTCAGCAGTCTATCATATACAGATGCAGTCACTTTGGATGGTGAGTTTAATGCGTCGCGACTTAACTCATTTATCCCACTTATCACAGAATATTGTGTCACAGCATCCCATCCAATTAAAGAGTTCACCATTGAAAACAATGGTGCTTTGGTATGCTAATGAAAAGGTTAAATGCATTAAATGAGTTAAGATAACTTTAGATAACACAGTTTCTTCAATTAATGCTGAGTCACGACGCATTTAACTTACAAATCCAAGTGACTCTATCTGTAGCTCAAGCAGTAGTAGTGTCTGTATCAATCAACTCACTGTGAATTCACAGGAGAGAACCTTTCTCCTTCTTCTAAATTTACAAGTGCAGTACTCTGGAAAGCTCCTACCACTACTGTAACAAATAAAACTTAAAGAAAAGAAAATATCATGTAATGTTGCCCTGGGCTGTTAAAATTGATCAGAAAGCCTGTGATAATTCATATAAACTAGCTGCTAAGTTGCAATGGCGGAAATTGAAAATTGGCTATATGGCACAGGATAAGTAATGGAAAACAGAAAACATTAGGTTCTACAGAGCTTATCTGATATCTGCTGTGTAACTTGAGCCTTTTCTCCTTTGAATGGCTGCCCCCATGGCTACACAACAGCTTATTTATATAAACAATAGTAGTGTTTCTGAAGCAAATACAGCAGTTGTACCAGTGCAGGGCAACACTACGTTTTATTTTTATTACTTTAAAAAAATTTAATTTTTTGATGTTACTGGTCCTTTAAAATACATTATCATATATCTACTGTTTTAATCCAGAGGAAGGCAACACACCCAGCCTGAAGCCAGTGCCAATTATGCCTCAAGAGGGAAAAAATTACATCCTGACCCCATTGGCAAAAATTCCCTGGATCAAACATTTGACATTCATTTAAAAAGAATAATACCATGCAGACTCTAACATTTAAACTATATAACTGTACAAAAACCACAACATAACAACATAGTGCATGCAAGAAAAAATCCCCTGATTTGTAATATGAGAACATAAAGAAGATAATAATCAAAAAAGAGGGGAGGGTGGGTGTTTCTACCTGCTTAGAAGAATAGGAAGTGAACTGCTTCTTCCCCTGACATCACATACTTCTATTTCTCTGCCCCAGCACAGCTTTCCCCTACCTTAACTCATTATTATTATTATTATTAATAACATGTATTTCTATAGCGCCAACTTGTTGCGTAGCGCTGTAAAGTGAATGTGATTATACAACCAAATCACATGAATTACATATACAGAACATAAAGAGTTACATACATCACAATAAATATGGAGTTACTGTGCATGCATCACAATAAATACTGGTACAGGAGGTGAGGAAGGCCCTGTACAGAAAAAGCTAACGGGAAGGGAATGATACACAAGGTGTGGGAGAGGGCAAGATCAGAGTAAAGTGGGTGAGAGATGTAGTAATGTAAGCGGTATTGCATTGAGTGGTTAACAGTGAGGGTAGGCTCATTCCTTCTTACCCAATCACAGCTACATCTGATTCTGCCAATATCTAAATATAAAACAGTGAAATCTGGCTCCTGCTCATTCGGATCCCTTGTCATGCAGCCCCTGCATTTACAGCTCCAGGGCTTTCCTTTCCAGATGTCCATAAATAAGTTCCTGAATAGGGATGGGCAAATTTGTTTTCGAAAAAATTACGCCCATAAACTTGAATGTTGTTGAGCATAAAAAAAAAAACAAAGATGTGCTTCAAAAAAATCGCAGTGCTTCAACAATTTTTTATGCCCATAGACTTTAATGGGCGTCTGTGACATTTTGCCCGTGGCGAAGCGACAAGGTCAAATTCATCCATCCCTATTCCTGAATAATTATTTTCAGTGTTTTTAGAAAAATCATCCTTCGATGGTTGACTATGAAAGCAGAAGTGATGAGCTGGAACTGCACCTGTTATTGCTGCATCAGCAGAACATAATACATATACTGCAGCAGATAACATCTTCTACTGTTCTACTATTCTACTGTTATTAATGTTATTATTAATTTTAGTCATTTTAGAGATAGTCTCATGGATCTTTTCTAAAGAGTATTACAGCTAAGATATAAAAACCTTGATGTTACAGAAAAGCTAAGGAAATCTTTTTCCCTTTAAACCCTGCACTACAGAAGACAAGTAAACAACATTTAACCCTTTGAGGCAACATAATATTCTTGTTTATGGGAGACTATCCGACTTTTTAGGATTTTGCTGTTACTAAGCAAGTTTTCCACAAGAACCTAAATTAATCTAAAGAAAAAACAACCATATTGTTATTGCAGTTGCACTTTTTCAGAGGCAACAGAAGTATTATCAGTTTTACTTGCTGTAACTCTTAAATAAATGAGTAATTATTTTTATGTTAAATGGTAAATAAAATGCCTGGGCTAAAGGGTTACTGATTGTTGCATGCACAAATAGCAAGGAGAGAGCAGAAAAAACAAAAAAAAAAATGTCTATACATAGTTACTGGAGAGTCAATGGGGCATTGGAGTCTGGGGATCTGTATAGCAACTGTAAATGGCAGATCCTGGAGTAGGACCAGAGTTGAAGGTCTCCTATTAATCCTAGAAATAAAACTTCTTCAGAATGGATGCTTGGAAGTGAAAGTTTCTTGTTGAGAAACACCCCATGAAACATAGCTCCTATCTCATCCCTGCACTTGGGGCATTGATCTGATGCATTATCATATGCTCTGTTTATATATATATATATATATATATATATATATATATATATACAGATAGACCTGGGACCAGTTTGAGAGCATCAGACCACATATTGTCAGCTAACACAGCAATGTGTCTTTGTCAGTTATCTTGGTTTTCTCTAGGAGAGAGGGGCCAGATGAGGACAGTATCGTGCAAAGCCAGGAGATGGGTTTATAAACAGAAAAGGAGAATGGACAGAAAATGGAAGATGAATGGAAAAAAGTAGAATAAATAGGTACAGTATGTGAAACAAAACACTAGTGAGAAACAGTATATGAGTTGGACGTTTTAGAGGTGATACAGTCATAAGTAAAATTTCTGTAAATAATGTGGAGAATCTTACAGATCATACATATCCTAAACATATGGGCTCAATACCATGAACTCACCTTGCCCATCTTAAAAAGGCACTTCCTTTATCTAGAAACCTGTTATCCAGAAAGTCCCATATCTGTACAAATATTAAAATATACATATACCTTCATGAAAAATCAGGAAAATACTGCAGCATAACCTTACTCACTGAGTTCTAGAAGATTTTCGACAAAATAATGAAACTTGTACCACACTAGGAATATATCTTTCCGGCACTATCAATGTGGCGTTGGCTTCAGATCTAAAATTTCTTCCACTAAACCAGATTTATATGGTGAGGAAGATCACAATAGAGCAAAGAAAGGCATATTCAACACCCATACCTTCCCAACAAATGAAGTGTAAGATCACAGAAAGTATTTATAAATATTCATAATATTATACATCAACTTTTCATTAACTTTGCACAAGTCAGTGACAGCATAAAGAAAGAAAAGCTATCAGACCATGAAAGCTTATAAGACTAGTCCTAATGACCCTTTGGAAAGAAATATGTAAAGTAAAGATTGAAGGGGATTTTTCAAAGGGTTTTTGAAGTCAACCAATAATTGATCGAGGGTTATTTTATACACTTATTTGTTTAAATTCTAAGCAAAGTAATGAAAGGATATCATAGAGCCATGCATATGCGGATGATTGATGTGCTATCTCAAGGGATGCAAGACCTAGAGAAAAGGCTTATGAGAATAGAGAAAGGTGCAGATGAGATGAGATTGAAAGTTAGGTGTGCAAATCTAAATATAGGGTTTTCATTAAAAAAAAAAAATATGGCATAGATGGAACAGTACCACTGAATGGAGTCTGTAGTCATAACGTGTACACAGATTCTTGTAATTATGAATGGGAAAAACATATTAAAATTAAATAATTTACAACTAGATGCACATTGTTATAATGCTTTGCAATTATGTTTTATTACATTTTGTGCATTTAGACCAATACAATGTTTTCATTATAATAACATTCTTGTGATATTGCATTTGAATGGCTTATCAAAGTGATGATGATTGCATATGAAATGCAAATGATAGAATGCAGAGTTAGGAAATATAGCATTCAGATAGCATTTTCTTTATCATGCCTTAATTTTCATTCTTTTAGTTGAGTTCGAAAAATCTTTTCTAAACATGTGCCTTTAGTTTATAGATCAGTTAGACTTTCCTGGATGAAACCAGTTCTGTGGGGTGATTAAAACATCTGTAAGTTAATTAGTGTAAACAATGGGACCAGCCCAATTTTGTAAACCTTAAGGCAAAAAGTGGATTTTGTATGGCAACTTTTAGTTTACCTCTAGAACCTTCACACCTCATCTATCTGGACAACCTATGACAGATCTCCCTATGTGATGCTTCAGTTTCCCACTAGCAGGCCCATCACTCTTCTTAATTTCCTATTATAATAGTGGATTTGAACACACTAAATAAATATAATACCCATATTGCAAAACAGCACTTCTTAAGACACATACCTGCAGTTGCATTGGGTTATCCAAGCCCTATTGTCCTCTAAATCAAAACTTTTTTTGTAAACTGTAGTTTCCCTTCCCCAAAGATGCCTCCATCCTTTGGCAGGATTGACCATCACACACACAGCATACCTGCACAAATGTTTAGTGTTTTTAACTAATTGAGATCAAATCAGATAAAATCAGAAGCAGTTTCAGTTCCAAGCAATCATGATCACCTATGAACCATTTTGAAGAGAAACAAACATATGTTTTTGTTTGAGGTATGGCAACTTTTGTCATCTCTTGATAAACTCCAACATGATATGGGATACAGAGAACTTTTTTATCTTTATTTTTTAAATGAGTCCTCAATGTATTTAACAGGAAGAGTTTTCTGCATTTTTGCAAGGCTACTAAACTGGCCTGAATTGAGATTTAAAAATAGTTGACCCAAAACTCTATAAAACCTTTATTAAATATGTTTCCAAAAAAAGTAGCCATCCTGTTCCGGCAAGAAACCTGCATCGCCCCAGAATTGTCACTAAAAGCCATACAGTGGTGTGAAAAACTATTTGCCCCCTTCCTGATTTCTTATTCTTTTGCATGTTTGTCACACTTAAATGTTTCTGCTCATCAAAAACCGTTAACTATTAGTCAAAGATAACATAATTGAACACAAAATGCAGTTTTTAAATGAAGGTTTACGTTATTAAGGGAGAAAAAAACTCCAAATCTACATGGGCCTGTGTGAAAAAGTGATTGCCCCCCTTGTTAAAAATAACTAAGAACAAAAGTAATTGAGATCTATCAGTCTGGTAAAAGTTATAAAGCCATTTCTAAAGCTTTGGGACTCCAGCGAACCACAGTGAAAGCCATTATCCACAAATGGCAAAAACATGGAACAGTGGTGAACCTTCCCAGGAGTGGCCGGCCAAACCAAAATTACCCCAAGAGCGCAGAGACAACTCATCCGAGAGGCCACAAAAGACCCCAGGACAACATCTAAAGAACTGCAGGCCTCACTTGCCTCAATTAAGGTCAGTGTTCACGACTCCACCATAAGAAAGAGACTGGGCAAAAACGGCCTGCATGGCAGATTTCCAAGGTGCAAACCACTTTTAAGCAAAAAGAACATTAAGGCTCGTCTCAATTTTGCTAAAAAACATCTCAATGATTGCCAAGACTTTTGGGAAAATACCTTGTGGACCGACGAGACAAAAGTTGAACTTTTTGGAAGGTGTGCGTCCCGTTACATCTGGCGTAAAAGTAACACAGCATTTCAGAAAAAGAACATCATACCAACAGTAAAATATGGTGGTGGTAGTGTGATGGTCTGGGGTTGTTTTGCTGCTTCAGGACCTGGAAGGCTTGCTGTGATAGATGGAACCATGAATTCTACTGTCTACCAAAAAATCCTGAAGGAGAATGTCCGGCCATCTGTTCGTCAACTAAAGCTGAAGCGATCTTGGGTGCTGCAGCAGGACAATGACCCAAAACACACCAGCAAATCCACCTCTGAATGGCTGAAGAAAAACAAAATGAAGACTTTGGAGTGGCCTAGTCAAAGTCCTGACCTGAATCCTATTGAGATGTTGTGGCATGACCTTAAAAAGGCGGTTCATGCTAGAAAACCCTCAAATAAAGCTGAATTACAACAATTCTGCAAAGATGAGTGGGCCAAAATTCCTCCAGAGCGCTGTAAAAGACTTGTTGCAAGTTATCGCAAACGCTTGGTTGCAGTTATTGCTGCTAAGGGTGGCCCAACAAGTTATTAGGTTCAGGGGGCAATTACTTTTTCACACAGGTTTGGATTTTGTTTCTCCCTAAATAATAAAAACCCTCATTTAAAAACTGCATTTTGTGTTTACTTGTGTTTACTTGTGTTATCTTTGACTAATAGTTAAATGTGTTTGATGATCAGAAACATTTTGTGTGACAAACATGCAAAAGAATAAGAAATCAGGAAGGGGGCAAATAGTTTTTCACACCACTGTATGTGATATTATACCTGTGGCAGCTCAACTGAAGTAGAGAAACATTTTACATACTTTTTAATTTCATTCTGATGTACTTACACGCCCACAGCCCACTTTCCTGACCAGACCAACTTTTCATACATAGTGCCTACGGATGACCTGTGTAAATGGGATATTCGATGTGGTATTCCACCAGCAGGCACTGAAACCAGTGCAACTACTCTAGACTCCAAAGGATCTCCAGTACCTCTAAGTCTACTCACTTAAAGGAGCAGAATGCTGTATATGCTTAAAGGACAAGGAAAGTGAAACTAAAGAAGTAGGCTAGAAATGTTGTACATTATGTTTTGGGTTTCTGTACCAGCCCAAGACACCCACAGCCATTTAGCAGTAAAGATCTGTGTCTCCAAAGATGACCCAGTAGCTCCCCATCTTCTTTTCACTGATTCACATGCTCTGTGCTAATGTCAGTTACTGAGTTTAGGGACCCACTCAAAATATACAGAACACATAGAATAGAAATCTCACAATATAAGGCTGATAAGTCATTAATATAGACAATTACTACATGGCAGCACAGAAACCAGTGCAACTAGCATCAGAATTTAATAATAATCCCTGTAGCATAAGTTTATATTACAGGCCAGCCTCATTTGTAATGACCCCTAAGCTTAGCTGCTCAGAGCCCACTGAGCGTGTGAGTGTCGCAGACACTTTCCAAGATGGTGACCCCCTGTGCCAAGTTTGAAGTCCTGGATCATTGCTGCTATTGACAAGCTCAAACTTTAGGTGGGTGCAACTTGTTCAGTATATAAAACATGGCATTTTTAGCCACATTCATTTTTAGACTTTCCTTGTCCTTTAAATACAAGAATTTAATTAACAGGACTTGTGCTGAACATACTTTTTGCTCATTATTTTAATGAAAAACTGTGACACATTTTGTTGTTATTTCTTTGCTAATAGGGTAATGTCTGAAACTGAAAGCTCTTTTACTTAAGAAGAGAGGTTTCTTTTTCTACAGCTAATTATGTCTATTTAAACAAACACTCCTAATGATAAAGGGAGTAAAAGTGAGGTAACAACCTTAAAAAAAAAAAAATAGATCTGTGCTTAATAGTACAGAACAATTTGGAAGTATAGATTTTTTAATTAAAATAATATTTTCAGCATAGGTCCAAATTGAGTCCCTATCCCCATGGAACTCCATCAGAACAAGGAAATCTGCAAAAGCACCAAATGTGCTCTTTCATTGGCAACTATACAAGATGCATAATTCAAGAAAAGCATGTCACAACCGCAGCTTCATGATAATGGAAATTCAGTCAATGAATCCATATCAATAAGTGCCAGATGACAGGCATCAAGCAGTAATGATGGTGCCATTATACCACAACCAATTCTGCACCAGACCTGAGGCAGAAAGTTCTCTGCCTATGATTAAGGGATTTGATTTCCGAAACGCGTAAGGCGATTGATCCCTCTTTGTTGGAATAAATTCTTATTTTATCTGGAGTGCCGTCCAGTCATTTTTATTGTAGATTTCTATGGCTGAGGCGCTGGGGACTGAGCACCCCGATTCAGAGTGGAGGAAGTGGAGGATATTAGCTACGGGGAGGTGAGTTTGGAGTGGGTATCTATTTGACTAGAAAGTTCTCTGTGCATGATAGGTACATCACCGACTTTATTTATTTGGGGGTCAAGGAAATACATTACAATTAAGCTAGTACCAAAGCTGATTTTTGGTTTGCATATAAATATATTGGCAGACACAAAGAGTGTATTTGGGTAGGAAAATACATAAATCTGGTCATGCAGCAAGGCCAACACAGTACCTTTCAGTGCATACACAAGAACCAAAAGATGCTAGTGATTTGGCATTTATAGACTAGCCAAGAATCAGCCCCATCTAGCAATAACTTTAGTTACACAGACACAAAGTTTCCTCACAGTTCACATCACAGGAGCAGAATATAACTGAGTGACACATTGGGAAAGGACTATATTCACTTTGGGAGAAGTCCTCATTTCCCACATATCCAGTCAATATGTGAGTCAGATCTGATCAGTAGTGATGGGCTAATCGGCGGTGTTTCGCAGAATTTTTCGAAACTCCACTGCATTGCCGGCATCTAAAAAAACACACACTTGCGTCCAAAACGAGACATTGTGAATTTCCTCCAGGCCAAATTTTGCCTCTGTTTCGCGAATTTATTCGCCTGAGGTGAATCGCTGTAATTCACTGCGAATTTGCCGCAGGCAAATAAATTCGCCCATCACTACTGATCAGATATTGATCAGGGAAGTTATCAATTTGGCTCCACACATGGGTCAATAAGGTAAATCTAGAGTTGCAAAATTGGCAGCTAATAATGTCCCATCTACAGTATGGCTTCCTTATGTGATTTTAATCAAGTTCTCTTGTGTTTTTCCCATAGCTCACAAACCAAATTAAATTGCCTTCATATGTATTTAGACTTCTATGAGAACAATATGGCAAAGTGGGTTAAACCAGAATATCCTTCTTCATGTGCCTTAACCTGTAGGGGTGAATTATTCATAGTTGTGATGACAATATTCAGCAGCTTAATTGCTGCAGAGAAACAATTCTTGTTATAAAAGAACATTTGTTATTTCTTTTTAGGAGCTCCTGTGGGTATTTTAATGTTTGTACTTATCAATTTGTTTAAATATATTCAATGCACAAGCATGAATTCAGAACAGAGTACAAGTAATGGTGCAATGCATGTTTTGAATGAGGAATGAAAATCAAGGCACTCTGAACAAAATACTCATTGGAACTAAGTGCTATTATGGGCCCACATCATAAACAGATGGCCTTGTAGTTTCTGGTTTCTTGATGTTTTGTCCTTTTTCAAAATGAATGTACAACAGGAACTGAATTCACTATTTATTTTATTCCCCTGTGTGTAGAGGAGATGAGGAAAAATAAGAGAATATGTGATTGTGCTATAGTTTGTCCCCGGCACTTTGTAACTTGATAGCATACCTATTATTATATATAATTCTGTATTCCATTGTGCATCGGAAACACTCAATGACAAAGCCATCTTTCTGTGTTTTATGATTTGCAATAGTAAAATGGCAAATCTAGAGATGTGTTATAATGGATTCTATCTATTTTGCTAATGAAATTTTGTGTGTTCAATTTTTAGTTTGATTGAAAGATGCAGTTTGCTAAAATGTCATATTCTTTCCTTTTTGAACAATTTAATCATGAAAGGATAGGTTACCTTCGGGTGATGCCATAGCATATGAATGTGCGTAGCTTGATAATAAATGGCAAATGTAATACAACATAAGAGGTGACCTGAGCTTTTATATATACACAAACTAAGGCAAAAAGTTGAAGGAAACAACAAATTTTTGCTGAACGTTCATATGAACAGTTACTGTCTTACTATATACATAGCTACTAAAAAATTACTAATCTAACATTTTACTAATTTACATCTACTGTATAATAAGATTAATTACAAAGGGGAAATGAAATTCAACCTTTAGGTATTTTAGAAATAAGATTTTTTTCTTTTACCAAAATGGATACTGTTGGTAAAACAATTGAATCACAGCTGGTGTCAAACTTCTTATTCTGCACATTCAAAAGTAAAAGCAGCTTCTACCCTCTCACTTTCACCCTTATCACAATAATTTTATTGGGACAGGAACTAATTAGTGATGGGCGAAACGGCCGCTGTTTCGCGAATTGCCCATCACTAGAACTAATGTAAATGATGAAAAAGCTCTGTAAAAAGCTGCTTTCATATGTGAGTTCCATATAAATAATGAAGAATAGTACGTTGTAATAAACGGTTGACTCAGAACATATCTAACTTTTCAAACTAAGGATGAAAACTATTTCTCCAAAGGAGATTGCAGCTGCTGCCCAAACAAATTAACTTCTACATCAAATCACCTTGTTGGGTCCCTCTTCCATGGTAATAGTAATTGCATCCTGTATGCCAATCAAATACTTTATTATTAAACAAACAGATTCTTCGGTAAGCTTTTTAAATTTTTACACCAACATTTGCTCCCTAAAGCAATACCAACTGCTCAGAACTGTTATCCCATGGATATTGGGTCACATAGATTTTTCTAATTCTATATATTTTCTGAACCTTAACTAGAAAACTGTAGTCACTAGTCTAGTAGAAATTTGCGAAATGGTGAAAAACTTGCGAAACGCCACCCTGTCTCGTTTTGGACACCAGTGTCTATTTTTAGGATGCCCACATCCAAAAAGACGCTGGTGAGGTGAATTTTCCCCAGGTGAAGCTTTTCTGGCATTCTCCGAATTTATTTGCCTGCAGCGAATCGCGGGAATTCGCTGCGAATGCCTTAAACTTAGTTTTTCAGCAAAATCAAGCAAGGCAGTTTCACTCATTAATACATTTAATAAAAGCAAACCATGTTGTACAACTCTGCATTGGCTGGCACAGCAGGATGAGAATGAAAGGGAAAAGGTTAGTGTGATTCTGAAACTTGAACTCTTATGCATATTGATTAAATTCAAAGTACAATAATGAATACAAGTCCTCAAAGGCTATAGATCCCCTTAGACATTAGATCTCAATTACGTACTTGAAATTCAAATTCAAAAAAACCAACCAGAATTAATTTGAAGTTTCTTTCGATCAAATAGGTCGACTTTCCATCGATTTGAATGATATGAATCAAATAGAATTTGATTCAAAGTTTTTCTCCAAAAAAACCAATTGACTCCAATTAGGTTCTAGGAGGTCCCCATAGGCTAAAACAGCAATTCTGCAGGTTTTAGATGGTGAATGGTCGATGTAAATTTTACATACATGATAAATTTCAAAATTATAATTTTAATCAAATTTGGACTATTCCCTAGTCAAAGTACACAAAAATAGCTTGAAATTTGAATTTTCCCTTTGACCCTTGATAAATATGCCCCATGATGTCATGTCTTCCCTTGGAAGATTCTATAGAGTACCAAGAAGTTGGGAGTGTAAAGACTTGGTAACCCCGGGGTGTAATCATATACAGCAGTATTGAGGTCAGAAGCAAACTCCTCAACAAACGTGAGTCGAGGAGCTCCATGCCTTCCGTCCCAGAGATCCTGGGACCAGATCGGGAATAACAAGAACCAGAAGCAGGATCACAGAAACAATTTAATGACCAAGCCCTAAACTAAGGTATGGGGCACACTTATAAAAAGTCAAAATTTTATTATAAATTACAGATGGGGATAATGAGATGAATGGAGAGATAAAGCAGAAGGTGGGAGTATAACAGTACAACAGCAATTCAGAACACTAAGGCACATTGGCACAACAGGTAAAGGAAAAGATAAATTTGAGTACGGAGTTTGAAACCCAGTAAGTTCTGACATTTTAAAAGTTGTTTTTATATAAAATCTGAATTTTTTGTAGAAAAAATCTTTAGTTTTTCAAAATGTATTATACTTGAGGATACAAAAAGTCTGAATCCGAAAATCCCCCATCTGAGGCCAGCTGAGGTTGTGTATAGTCAATGGGAGAGGTCTCTACCCTATTTGGAAGTTTCTACAGTCTGCATTAGGTTTGAATGTCCTAATAAGGATTTTCTACTTTGAACATTTGTGCTCCTTTTTCAACTAACAGTACCATAAGTCTATCCCGTTTTGGCTTTTGTTTGATTATATTAAATTACTGGACACTTGAACTGGTAGTCTGTTTGGGTCTAGACTACTGTGAATGATTTTGTTAATGAAATAAGGATTTTTTTTACTTCCTATTTTTGGACAGCAGTAAAGGCACACAACACAATCATTTAGTTTATTTTTCTGCACTTGCATTAGCCTGAAAATCCGACTATTTTGGTCAATAATACGAAAAAAAAATGGCTTTTTGGGAAAAAGACAGAAAAAAAATCGTACGATTTGGGAAAAACTCAGGCAGGAGTTTTTACCCAATCCATATAAACTGTGCTTTTTTAATAATAAATAAGGTCAAATAGTGGAGTCTAGCTTGGTCTGACTTTTTTAAAATAAAATATTGATCAAATTTAGAGTTTGATAATTAACCCCTTAAGTTTAGGTGTCAGTGCTTGAATGCACCCTTTCAGTGCCATACTAAGCAATTGCATCTAGCTGGTGCAGGCCAAGAATCATGAATAGGGAGTCCTGTTTTTAATGCCTACCTTGAGACAGCTGTCAAATCACTGGAGAGGCTCTGGACAATGCCGTGCAACATAAATGGATGATGTGTGAATTGTGTACGAATTTTCTTGCACTTTGCAGTTTGTTCACCCTAGACCCTTTTGTCTATTAAGCCCTAAAGCAGAATTGCAGTCCAGCCTTAACTTAAAATTCGAGCTGCATATGCTTTTGCATAAAACTGCTTTATTAGAGCTGTAATTCTGTCTTGTGCTACCCTTCATTTATTTAATAGATTTTTCTGGCCAATAATTTAAATACACATTATTAAATGACTCCATCTTCATACATTGCAGTTTATTGTGAGTGCTTTATGTGTTATTTGCTATATAAAAGTTATGATTTTCACATTATGTGCTTAGGTGGGTTATTTCCTCGTTGTGATGCCTACACTGTTCTCAAGTTCAAAAGCCCGTAATGAGCAAATGAATATAACTGTACAGTTACAATAATTACAATTATAGCTAAGAATTGAGAATTAAATTTGATTTTGTAAGTGCCCGACTTATTTGTTAAAGCATCAAGTTTGCCTTATCGTTCTAGCATAAGTCAGCAGGCAGTATCATGCCTTATTGGTATGCATTAACTTTCCAAAGACTGGCTTACAAGCTTAACCATTACAAAGTATAGATGCACTCCTTGTTATCCTAGAAGGAAGTAATCTTTGTAGTTATATAAATCCTGGTCTGTAATTTAGCCAATGCCTGACTAATATGGCCCAAGTTATGACTTAAATACAGTATAACAAGGGCTTTATTTATGCAAAAGAAGAGCTGCAAAAAATGGATCTGTATAGAGCAACAATTATTTAATAGCCACAGTTTATACTGGACATTTATAATGCAAATTGCTTGGGGGGGAAATATTAAAGTAAATAAATAATCAGTGTGAGCACTATGAACTTAGCTATTATGAATGAGCTAAGAAAGTACACATAGGGGCAGATTTACTAATGTTTCGAATTTCGAACTGAAAAAACTTTGAAATTCGACAATTGTTTTTTTAAAGGGCTTTTTCAATCTAAAATGGACCTATTTCGATTGAATAGGTCCATTTTCGATCAAATAAAAATTGTTCTAATCATTCGATCACATCCTTCGAATCGTACGATTCGAAGAATTTTGCACAAAATCCGTTTAATTTCTTGGACCCAGAATAAATTTCAGGACAGGTTTTAAGGGGTCCCCATAGGCTACAATGGCAATTCAGCAGCTTTAAAGTGATGAAGTGTCAAATTCGAAGGATTTTGAAGGGCCAGTACTTTTGAAAATTTTTTCTATTCAAATCAAATTTTGGCCTATTCGGTAGTCAAATTAGCCAAAAATGACTTTGAAATTTTAATGTTTTACATTCTAATTTTATTTGAATATTCACTTTGACCCTTAGTAAATGTGCCACATACAGTAACCTAACTTTTAACATTTGTGACATGGGGAAATGTAATTAAATTAGCATATTTTTGCTTCCATAAATACTGTAGAGGGTTTGAGTTGATTTGTTTTACACATCACTTTCTGCAGCGTGTTGCTAACAACAGTAACTAGAAAACTATCTAGCTTTTTTACCTTCCCCTGTTCATTGCATTTGCCCATAAATTAACTGCACAGTTTAGATCGGGAACCAGAGAAATCGGAAAACAGTTGAAGTGCCAGAGAAATGCACAAAAAAAACATAGCTCGTTCAAAATACAGGTATTGGATCCATTATCTGGAAAACTGTTATCCGGAAAGCTCAGAATTACAAAGAAGGGTCTTCCATAGACTCCATTTTATCCAAGTAATGCAAATTTTTAAAAACAATTTCCTTTTTCTCTGTAATAATCAAACAGTACCTTGTACTTGAACCAAACTAAGCTATAATTCATCCTTATTGAAGGCAGAATAGTGATGGGTGCATCTAATCCTTTTACTTTGGCAACAAATATGCCAAATGCATTGAAGTCTATGGATGACAATATTTTTTTGATGAGTGACTAAAGTAGAACCATCCTATTGGATTTTATATAATATTAACATACTTCTAGTAGACTTAAGTATTAAGATCCAAAATATGGAAGGATCTGTTACCCAGAAAGCCCTAAGTCTTGAGCATTCTGGATAACAGGTCCCATGCCTGTACAAAAAGGATAAAAAAGACCTATTTGAAAGCAGCTTTAAAAGTTGATTTGAAGATTCCATTCATCTTTAACTATTCTTACCTTGTGTTTTAAATTTTATATTTTTTGCTGTTTCCGTGAAATATTGCTTAGAAGATCAAGAAGAATGAGTTGGGGTTCCATTTGTAATCAAAATAAGTTAAAGACATGGACTTGGCTGCCCAGATCAAAGCAATTTAGAATACATTTCCCACCCATTACAATTAATCGTGAATGAACCTGTTCTGCTCCAGTGTCTGTTGGCCCGTTGCTTCTGCTTTTAGTTTCCATTTAGAAAAGGTTGGATGTCAAGAACAAGTCTTTGCCTGTTCTCCAGGTGTATAAACACTGTTAAAATGTTAATGGTATTCATGGATTGTAAAGCTCAGAGGTTCCCTCTTAAAGTAGACGCTAATGGAATGGAAATTCATCCGTGTCTTCTGCTGGCTTCCCATGCTGGCTGAGGCAGTCAGGCAAAAAGAAATGGTTTTAACAACAGCTCCTGGCAGACACCGTGGAAACAAAATATAACAGAAAAGGAGAAAATCATATAAAGAGAAATTTAGAGAATTTAAAGCACTAGTAGAAAATTATTTTACTTCTACATTTTTTATAAGAGTTTAAACAAAACATGCCTCATCCAACCTTATTAATGTCACAACTATTTGTTAAATTCCATTGGTTCAAGGTCATGAAGCCCAAAAGGATTATCCCCTATTTCTTCTCCAATGTAGTGGCTGGGGAAGATCCCTAGTAAGGGACTTAAGGGCAGTCCCAGTTACCTGGCAGTTGATGTTGAGCCTGTTGAGCCCCCAATGTCATTTACTTAATGTATTTTCTTATGTACAGCTAAAAGTCTGAATAATGATTCCTGATTCAGTGCTTGTACTTCAGAAATAACATTTAAAGGCTGACAATTAATTATTCATTACATTGTACTAGATGTTTAAATAAGTGTAACCCCTTTTTGACCACCCTCCTTTGCCAAAGGTTATACATCACATATTTCTCACCAATTAACCTTGCAGGTCCTGAGCTCTCTTTGCAAGGTGAAGTGGTACTGGTAAGTCCTTTTCCTGGCAGTGTGGGTCCCTACATAAGCTTTGATTTTCAGAAATTTGTGATTTGTCTCAAGTCTGACCCTTAAAGCATGTTGAACACTCATGGGGCTCAATTGCTAACAAATCTTTCACAAAAATTCACAGTTGTTTCTCAAATGCTTGAAAAATGCAAGATTTATTGAGGGGCAGATTTACTAAAAGTCGAATTTCAAAGTTAAAAAACTTTCGAAATTCGACCATAAAAAATTTTTTTTGGGGGGGGGGCATTTTCAATTGAAAATGGACTAAATAGGTCAGTTTTCGGTTGAATTGAAATCGTTCTAATGCATCGTTCTATATGAACGATTTCAACAAAAATTATTCAAATGAAAATTACTTCGAAAATTCTAATTTTATTCGAAAATTCTCTTCGACCGTTAGCAAATGTGTCCCTAAGTGTAAATGCCAGGAATTGTCCCAAAACCTCAAATTTAAGAGAATCATTCAGCAGTGTTTTTATTTCATTTTTTTTTTTATATTCTGATAATTCAACAAATTCCACTCTTTTCCATTTGTAGTTTTAGAGAGTGGGAGTTTAGTTGTGGTCTCAAAAACCTGTAAAACACCAAAATGAGATGTTGATAAGACTCTTAGTTTAGGTTCATGTTTATAATAGATATTTTGCCTCCCAAAAATTTGATCAGCTGCTTTTTATCCATAGGGTACATAAATGATGAGTTTAAGTAAAGTGCAAATTTGAGTGCAATTGTAGTTTTTTTTAGTGTAATTGTCATGTTTTTTTCCACAATGAAGCGTTTTTTCCAGAATTCCAGTGTCATTAAGGTCACAAAGGGGCAATCTACCTGCATGACTTGATGTCACAGCTGACACCCTAAATCCAGAACCAAAGCTAAGCACCCTGTTCTCGACTCTTGCTTCTGCCTCTGACAGCCGCCTTTCACCTCAGAAGGAGGTCTTAATAAGAGAGGCGCAAAGCAAAAGGTTCTGGACGAGCAAACGGGCACGAACGTAAAGCAAAGTCTTTTGGGCAGAAGGTCACAGTACAAAGCATAGCCAGAAAGTGTAGTCAAAGCAGGCCGGGTCAGTGCAGGCAGAGTACAAGCAGAGTCAAACAGGCAAGGGTCAAACCAGGAGATCAATCAGAAGGAATATGGATACAGATGAGTTGATTACAAGGCAGGGTCAGGATTACAGAAGTCAGGATCATCAAAACACAGGCAAGGGTCACAGCAGGAATCAGATATCAAAATACAGAAGCTTAACAGCACAGAAGCACCAGGAAAAAGATCCTATAACGGGCAATGAAAAAATACCGCTCCCTAAGATACGGGCACACAGGAAGAAGAGCAGCGTGGAGGGCGTCCCTTCCGCAAAACTAGACAACCAGGGTGAGTTATTACACTTGATTTACCAAAAAAAATGTAACTGTATATGTGTTCAATAACAATTCAGATGTACCAAATATTTCAAACATGTCTGGCGTAATTTCCAGCATTCCCTGATGTAATTTCTGCCATTTGGTTTGTGAATGACGTGTACACTCTATTCTTTCAGCACAATTGAAATGCGTAATTGATGAAAGTACCTTTAATGAAAGTGGTGTTATGCACATGTACCTCCTTTACATTATAAGTTCTAAAATTGAAAGCCTTTTTTACTAGCCTCCCAAACAAAAAAATCACTTCAACCCCTGAATGACCTGTTTAGCCCAAGTAGTCAGAGGATCCTGTAGCTTGATATACTCTCAAATAGAAATGTTGGCTGACCAATTTTACCTTTTTTTAAATTGAATTGTAGCAAGTAACTATCATTTTGTAAGCAGTGCTGGTAATAAAAACCCTAATACTTTATTAATATTTTACTATATTACCTTGAATGCCTTTTCTAATTATACAATACACATATTTTTCCTCGGAAGAAGATGATAGTTTTACGAAAGGTTTGTGGATTTGCAGAGACCACCTGCTGTTTAACACACTGCAATAAACAACAGTACACATTTATATAACCTTGTTGAACTGAACAGAATGTAATAAAAGGGATGAATTAATTAGTAGGCCACACAATTATTAGTGCACTTCTCCATAGTGTCTAATTAAAAGAATTTAGCTCCTTTTTAAATTAACGTTTATCATGTCCCTACATTAACTAAAGCTGAGAGCAGGTGGTGATAATAAGATTGGAATATGGAAAAAAAGTATTTTGTGACAATACATAATCTATTTACAGCTGCTGCCCTTTCCCATTTTCATTTTAAAGGGAAAGTAAATATTTTTCTAAACAACAAACAATAAGCAATTTTTTTAAATTATATTTTTATATTTTTTTTTAAAAAAATCAAAAATCTTATTTAACTAAAAAGCTAGTCATACTTAAATACACTCACTATTTATTGACTAATGTTAAAAATAGAACTTTGTAAAATGGTGAATTAGTCTATCTACAGGTATCTTGTGCTGATCAAGGAGAGGAATCTGACTGTATGTCAGTGAATACTTAATTTGATCAAATAGAAAGCAATCCCCTCTTGATCAGGATAAATACAGTAAATATAATCAGTTAATGAATTCTAAAGTGCTAGTACTAGTGCAAATTATATTAATTTAATCAGGTGATTTTTAGTTAAAAATAGTGATGGGCGAATCTCCCGAGATTCACTTCGCCGAAAAATTTGCAAAACAAGTCGCGGGACGATTTTGACGCACGGCGCGTCAACTTTGGCGCGTCGAGTCGTTTCCGACGCGCGACGCATCGTTTTCGGCGCGCGTCGCGTCAAAAACGACGCGTGACTCGATTTTTTTTCCGAATTTTCGCTGGTGATTCACGAATTTATACGCCAGCGGTGAATCGCGGGAATTCGCCGCAAATTCGCCCCTGGCGAATAAATTCGCCCATCACTAGTTAAAAATTATTATCTTGGAATCTTTAACTCCAGATTATCGGTTCAGTATTTATCCATTTGATAATATAGTCGTTTCCATGATAGTTATCCCAAGTAGATTGTACAGAAAAGGAAAATAAGATGGTGGAGAAGTCCCGACGGGACTATTTGATGAATTTAGTTGCTTCTTTATTACTTATAATTGATTTAGGTTCTCATTTTTAATTTGAGTCATACGTAAATGTGTTATTAATTGAGCGACCACTTAACCATATAGTGGGTGGTAAATTGGAGTTATTGTATGGTGTTGGGTGTGATTAACACAATTAATTAATTATATTATCAAATGGATAAATACTGAACCGATAATCTGGAGTAAAAGATTCCAAGATAATAATTTTTAACTAAAAATCACCTGATTAAATCAATATAAGTAGTTTAAATCTTCTAAGCACTAGCACTTTAAAATTCATTAACTGATTATATTTATTTATCCTGATCAAGAGAGGATTGCTTTCTATTTGATCAAAATAATGTTAAAAATAGGTTTGTATTCTGCATCTTGAAAATTAAACTTTAAAAATTAAATTTGTGCTTTACTTGGATATGTTTATGTTTTTTTTCACAAGGAAAAAATTAGAGGAAAAACCAACTATTGAATCCAAAGCATCTGGCATGGGAAAAATGCCCAATTAATGCAAAAAATACCTATAGGCTCCATTGCATTTGGCACAAGAAAAAAAGCCTATTGGCTTCAATGAATTTGGCAAAATTTTCTATTTAGTGAAAGCTTAACTAAAAGAGTCCTTGAGAAAACAAAAGAAAGGAAAGCTTATTTGTTAATATTTTTTCTGAAGATTTTTATCTGAATTGACATGCCATTTCTTGGTCATGTTGCTAATAAAGTAAAAAAAGATGTTAAAGGGATACTGTCATGGGAAAAGGTGTTTTTTCAAAATACATCAGTTAATAGTGCTGCTCCAGCAGACTTCTGCACTGAAATCCAATTCTCAAAAGTACAAACAGATTTTTTAATATTCAATTTTTAAATATGACATGGGGCTGGACATTTTGTCAATTTCCCAGCTGCCCCTGGTCATGTGACTTGCGCCAGCACTTTAGGAGGGAACTGCTTTCTGGCAGGCTGTTGTTTTTCCTTCTCAATGTAACTGAAGGAGTCACAGTGGGACATAGTTTTTCCTATTGAGTGATGTTCTTAGATCTACCAGGCAGTTGTTATCTTATGTTAGGAAGCTGTTATCTGGTTACCTTGTCATTGTTCTGTTGTTAGGCTGATGGGGGGGAGGGGTGATATCACTCCAACTTGCAGTACAGCAGTAAAGAGTGATTGAAGTTTATCAGAGCACAAGTCACATGACTTGGGGCAGCTAGGAAACAGACAATATATCTAGCCCCATGTCAGATTTCAAAAGTAAATATAAAAAAATCTGTTTGCTCTTTTGAGAAATGGATTTCAGTGCATAATTCTGCTGGAGCAGCACTATTAACTGATGCATTTTGAAAAAAAACTTTTTTCCCCATGACAGTACTCCTTTAAGATAGGTCTTCCTATGTTTGAAGGCTGGTATAGACTATATACACAGAAAGACTTACTCATAATTATGAGATTTTGTTATGCTAAAATTGGATTTGGCTTATTAAAGAAAAAAAACATTGGTAATGTTCAACATATTTTTTTATGTTTTTAGTGGTCAGATTAGTTTCCACAGAAAATGCATTGATGAAGATCCAGTTAGTAATGTGGGTAATAAAGCTGTTTCAGACCCCCCTTTACCCAAGTATTGAATGCACTTTATTATTCACATTAAAAATACAGAGAATCCATAAGCAAGATTCACAGAAAACTATAGGCTTGACAAGTTTTGTAACAAATTATTTCATAGACCCCAAAGCACCTGCGCCCTTTAAAAATATTAACTATTACCTTAGGGCACATATATTTTCCTAGCCCATACCAAGCAAATTCAAACCCACATTTGTATTTCACTTTATTGTAGTTATTCATTAAAGTATGAATGGTAGAAACCTCTAATATTTTGAGATTTATTATGGAAAAAAGTCCAAATAGGAAAATCTGAAAATCCACCACCTCAGACCTCCCAACATTGTATATAAGTCAATGGAAGAGATCCCTATACTATTTGGGAATTTCAGTGGTCTGTGCTTCAGGCAAAAATAAAAGAAATCTTAATTTTTTGGGAAAAGGCCGGAATAATTTTGCTCTGCGGCCTCATGCTTTTATATGGTCCCATAACTCCTCGGTGTAATATCTTTATAAATTACAATGGGGGGTACATTATCCATTATGTAATAGTTACCTTATTTTATACGTCTTCCTCTAACAGTTGTCAGTTTTGATGCATATAGTTTATTTACAGTGTATTTTTTTAATTGTATATAGGTTTTTTATATAGATATTTTATTATTTATAAATCTAGATTTTTTTATGTATTTTCTCTGTTGATTACTTCTTTTTTCATTCATTTTTAATTTGTGTAATATTTTTTAAAATTCAAATAAACAAATGTTTTATTATTCATTAGAAAAATGTAAAATAAAAAATCTGATTGAATAAAATTGTGAAAAATGACTTGAATGCCTCAAATTTGTACTCAACGGGTCAAAAAATGTGAAAACTTTTTACGTTTGCTATAGATAGCTCCCTTTGACTTCTACATGAGCAAGGCAGCTTTTATATATTTTAATTCTAGCATAGATTTAACCACAAATCCATACGAGGTGAGAAAATTAGCTAATCCCTAGCCCTTATGATTTTGCAGTACAGACATGGGACCTGTTATCCAGAATTATTGGGATTTGGAGTTTACTTAAAGGGGCACATTGTTCAAATGGAACAATGCATTACATAGTTACATAGTTACATAGTTAAATTGGGTTGAAAAAAGACCGAGTCCA
>CM044436.1:109659275-109679034 GCA_024363595.1 Xenopus borealis
CTGGTCTCACGGCTGTTAGAGAGATCAGCCCCATCTAGAATTGCCAATCCAGAGTTCACATTAGAATTATTCAGGCAATTTTATTTGATTGAAAACAGACCTATTCAATTGAAATAGGTCCATTTTCGATCGGAAATGGCTCCCCCAAAAATTTGATTGTCGAATTTAGAATTTTTTTATTCAAAATTTGACCAATAGTAAATCTGCCCCTAAGTCTTCTAAAAAATATTTAAGCATTAAATAAACCCAATTGTATTGTTTTAAGGATTAATTATAGTTTTGTTTAAATTAAGTATAAGGTAATGTTTTATTATTACACAAAAAGGCAGGAGTCTACAGGAGATTGTCTTAAAATAATTCACACACAATTTTATGCTAAATTAGCCATCATCAATATAAAGTCATGACCACTGGGGCAGGGTGCAGACAATCAAAGAATGACCTGTAGAAGGTAGTAAGCACAGGACTGGCCTGCACCTCATGATGGTGTGGTCTGGTCCATGCTTCAGATTTTAAATCCAGCATGAGGAGCTGTCAGGCTTACCAGGTAGTATGTGATGGATCTCTTCTGGCAGATAAGGACCCACAAGTAACTCACACAACACAGAACCCACCTGAGAATGTTACAGGGGGCCGTGAGTGGAGAGAGGCCAGTGAGGCTAACCGATGGGTAGTACCAGGGAGTGTAGAGAGAGAGAGTAGTCAATCGTATCCGGGTCAAAAGGCAGGCAGCAATCAAGCAGGAAGATATAGCAAGCAAAAGGTCGGACGGGCAGTGAAGTTTCACAAGTCAGGACAAGCAGAGGTCATACACAAGAATCAATAATCAATAGGTCAGAATAGCTAGACTTCAGGATAAACCACGATAACCAGGCACAGATCCCATACAAAAGCTAGTTTAAATACCTTTAGTCTTTGCTCCAATTCTCAACGTCAAAACACCTGCGCCCTGACGCTGGCGCCAGAATGCGTGCCTGCATCAATACGAATGCGCACGCTTCCGCATACGCTTGTGTGACGTCAGAGCTGCTGGACGGGGACACACAGGAGGACCTGCTCAGTAAGTTTTCTTACAGGAGCAGAGTGCAGCACAACTGCTTGTTAGATGAGCACCACAGAACATGCTCTTGTTTATTATCGGAAATGGTATTTGGAAACTTCATGGATAACTTGTTTATGGAAAATCAAACCCAAACCTGCACTTCCAAGTTTCAGAAATGTTGACCTAAAATTGACCAAGTTTTACTGCACAAACATATGTTGCCATATTGAAAATTGATTGAATATAAAAATAGGTTGATAAAAGTAAGAAGAAATGTGGGATCTGCCATTCATCAGACATCCTTATTGCTGATGGTCGCATTCCTTTTCCTGGAGGATAAAATTTTATGCTAAAATTAAATGCTGTAGGGCTATTAACCTAATCAACTAGTTTCTTCTTGCATTAAATCAAATTTTACTAAGGATTAATATGTTCTTTAAATAGCAAAAATATATTTGACGTAAATGTCCAAGGATAATAAATTGTTCATTTGCTGGCTGTTCTTATGTAAAACAGTTTCCTTGGCACGAGTTACACAATCTTCATTTTTTTTCTTTCTGTTTCAACAATCTAATTATTGAGCAATGTGTGAAATATGAGTCAAAAGACGTATTTATCCACTAGCCTAAATTGTTTGCGAGTTATCAGCCAATAGAAGTGAAGTGTTTCACGGGGCATTTGAATGCTACAAATTGAAGTGAATGATTACTAGAATATTCTGTAAATGCAATCTGCCATTTCTGCAGTTTTGAAACTTCTGTATTTTCTACCTTAATTTCATTTATTGAATGTGTTTCTTACATTTCAACTGCCATAACACAGAATTGCAAACCTTCTTTTATAGGCCTTTTCTGTGGTTCTATTTACAGTTCAAAGGAAGACATGTTTATCATGTGTTGTATGATATGTTGGAGTTCAATCATTTTTACATAGTATTCAATCCAGTGAAAGTCACTCTAATTTCTATTGAATGTTAGTGAGCCAACATCAATACATCAACATCAAGCCCAATAAACACCTCCACCTAGTTAAACATGCAGGTGAATGAAGAAAATGTCTATTTTTGTCCTACTGTAGAAGTAAAAAACTAAGCCAGCTGAGTCATAAGACTAATATTGTATCAGTGAATATTTTTGGGTATATGAACAAAGCAAATGCCCAAAAACCCTTTATAATGTTATATATATTATGCAGCAACCCTAACTCACTTGTAATGTATACAGTTGGCCCAGGGGTGGTACTGCCATGCTGCATAATTCTTATGTAATTCTTAAATAAACAGGAGACAATGCAATAATAGTATCATCTTATTTACTTAAAAGGAATGAATGAAAGCTTCTAGGTGCAATGGTTCATTTAAATGCATCTTATTAGATTTATTTTGAGAATGACAATTCAGCATCAATCCTTTCAATTCAGTACAGTACAATTATCTATCTGCAGCTCAAGACAGAAGTACCGTTACAGAGCTTTATAACGAATAATGACTCTCAAAGGGTATAATTAATATAGCAGCATGTTATGTTACAACATTGCATATGTCAAGGATATAGTCCTTTCTAGGGCAGACAACTGTATACTTTATGCAATAAGTCCAGAATTTGAAGGAATAATCAGTATTTATTCAGATTTTGTGACTCTTCAAAAACACCCCCATATATCTGCAATGTTCAGATATTTCAGACTCATCTCTGTGCATTCCATCTTGTACCCCAGAAAGTCTAGTGATAGCAGATACTCCAAGAAGATAATGGAAAATGATGGAATTGTGCTGATAGATGTCTTTCAGGTGTATGAGGAACCTAAGAAATAGTTGAAGGGCCCTGTTGCAACAATAATCTACACAGGAGGCTTTGGATATACTTTGAATTTGAGACACCTTATCTGGGTACTTATGATGCTTCCATGCAGGAGAATGCTGTTGCTGTCATGCAAGTACATGCTGCTAAAGCACTTCTTCCTATGAACATGTTATCTTAGGACAGTGATCCCCAACCAGTAGCTCGTGAGCAACATGTTGCTCTCCAACCACTTGGATGTTGCTCTCGGTGTCCTCAAAGCAGGTGCATATTTTTGAATTTCAGGTTTGGAAGTAAGTTTTAATTGCATAAAAACTAAGTATAGTGCCAAGCAGAGCATTTTGTAGGCTACTAGTCCACATAGGGGCTACCTATTAAGCAACTTACCCTAAGGTTGATCCTGGCTGTCTACTGGTGCACAGATCAATCAGGCTTCAGCAGTCCCGGTTAATTGCCTCAGACAGATAACTTCTTTATTGGACAATGGCAGATAATATGGCTCACAGCAGTCAGGCAGTATAGCTCTCCAATTACATTCATAGCACATAGTTGAAAACCTTCACATTTCTGATATTGCTAGAAGACCACTTTTAGGGGTAGTGCAGCCTTGGTGATTTTCGCCAGCACTAGGGGTATCTTGCTCCTTGGCACTTTGCCTGCTCCTGAGCTTGCATCCCTGTCTGGTGGCTTGATTACTGCAAGGGTTCTAAGCCCAACTACTCTCCTTGTTGGAGCCAGAAAGATGTTCACTAAAAGAAGGGATGTTTTATGCTCCTAGATAAAGGAAATTAAATATATATATTGATCTGTGAATAAGCTTGAATGATAAATGAATGTGTTGTTTTCAGAACTAGCCAATAAGGAATGCATATGTAAATGTAGGTGGAAGGAACTTTCAGTCCAACCTCTGCATTGGAAGGTCAGCCATGATGCCACTAGAAGGGCCATAGACCTCTAACATGGGAGAAGGGAGAGAGCTTAAAGGAATACATCAATTTTGTATTTTACAGTGTAATAAAATAGTATAGCTACAAGTGTGACAAAGACATGTTGGTTTCAGACAGTTTGAAGAATTCTTTAGGTGCATTTATTTCCGAGTTCTAAACCTGGACACGAAAGCCGTTCACTTATTTGAGTGATCTAATATTCTGTCAATTGAACCTAACAGCTTCTTGCAAAAGTCACTGGATATTCTGTATACAGGGTCAGTGATTTATTTTAAATTGCTCATTTTCCTTTATTTAAATTTAATATGCTCCCTGTAACTTTTGTACATTTCTTATGGCAAAAAGAGTGCAAGAATAACAGTATCGCCCATACATGAGTACATTACTTACAAAGGTCTCATAAAGGCATTATGTTTAATTAACAGTAGCCTTTGATAAAGTCACAGGGTGAATCATTCATGGAGACATCTCAAGTGAGAATAATATATATCTATATATATATATATATATATATATATATATATATATATTTCATTTTTCACTGTGTTTTTAGATCAGGAGACTATTCTAAGTTTTATTCTCAACTCTTTTTGTCTCTGGGTCTCTTTTTTTGTATCTTTATTTTTTAATTAAAGAGATTCTGTCATAGTTTTATGGTGTATTATTTATTTCTAAATTACACTGTTTACATTGCAAATAATTCACTCTACCATGTAAAATGTCATTCCTAACCCAACAAGGGGCAGATTTATCAAGGGTGTCATGAACGGCACCCAATACCAGAACAGCTGCTAAGCACCCACTGGTCTGAGCTCAGCTTCACCAGTAGTGGGACCAACTTTGGCCTTGGGAGGAGCCCTCAGCTTACTCAGATGCCACCTGGACTTATCGAGAGGTTCAAAGCTAAGAGTTCTTGCTAGCACAGGGGCACATTCGTCTCACCAAGGATACTGGATTGAAGAATACCACCAAAGTGGAACAGGTGGGCTGGACCAGCACAAGTGGAGTAGAATCGTCAGACAAGCCATGATCAGGATTGGAGAGAGCAGAATAGTCAATGGACAGGCAAAGGTCAGGTTTGGAGATAATCAGAGTAGTCACAAACAGGCAAGGCTGGAACAATTGGTCAGCACTCACCCAAACCACAGTTTTTTTTAATTAGGTGCACATACAAAGTTGTCCACTCCAACTGACTGAAGATATCCATAGCGAAATTATAGCACCATCCAAATCAACTTGATAAAAGGCCAACAGGCCTGAAACGTCGTTTGTCTGAGATGAAATAAAGGCTTTTTATGATAATACATGATTTGGATGGTGCTGTAATTTCGCTACAAACAGACAAGGGTCAGGATTGGAGAGAATCAGAATAGTCAAGCAAAGCAATAACAGAGGATCAGGCAGGAATCACTATGAAAAACACCCAGGAACTTGCGAGTGACATCATCACACAGGCGCATAAATCCAGAAGTGTGCCGGCATGCGCGCCATAGAGGAACCGGCAATGGAAGGGAAAGGATGCACGGAGGCATGGCGGGTTCTCCTGCGTGCTTGGGGGTAAGCCACTAGACCACCAGAGAAACTGTAAGCCACTAGACCAAAAAACGTAGAAATTCGACCATCAAATTTTTTTTAACGTCTTAAGGTCTGTTTAATAGATCCATTTTGGATCTAATTAAAATTGTTCAAATTGTTAAATTGCATTGTTTGATTCGAAAAAGTCAAACAAGTTTCCCCAAAATTTGATCTTCAAAAATTTCCAAAAACACTCCTTAAAAGTTCTAGGAGGTCCCCTATAGGCTAAAACAGCAATTCAGCAGGTTTAAGGTGGCAAAGGGTCGAATTCAAATTTTTTAAAGAGACAGAACTTTGATTTCGAATGGTCGAATTTTTAAATTGGAGTCAATTTTTTTCAATTCAAGTCGGATTTTGGCCTATTCGAAAGTCAAAGTACCCAAAAATTACTTGCAAATTTGAATTTTCACTTCAATTCTTGATAAATCTGCCCCTAAGGTTATTGTTCATATTTGTAATATTGGTATGTAGTCAGCTATCTCAGGCCATTTTGCTTGGTCAAGTGCTTTCAGAAAGAGCAGTGCTGTTCTACGAAACTGCTTCTGATAGGCTATTGTTTCTCCTACTCAGTGTACCTGAAGGAGTGGGACATTGATTTTTACTATTTACTGTTGTTCTTATATCTACCAGGAGCTGTTATCTGGTTACCTTTAGGAATGGCGTGAACCACGGAAAAAAAATTCGCGAACATGTTCGCGAACTTGCGACAAAAAATGCGAACGGTTCGCGAACCCCATAGACTTCAATGGGAAGGCAAACTTTAAAAGCTAAAAAAGACATTTCTGGCCAGAAAAATTATTTTAAAGTTGTTTAAAGGGTGCAACGACCTGGACAGTGGCATGCCAGAGGGGGATCAAGGGCAAAAATGTATCTGAAAAATCTGCGCTGCGTTTTGTGCTGTAAAGGGAAAAAAGTCACTCAGGTGGTGGTTGTGGACACTGTAATATTATTGATATTTAGACAGACTGTGAACAAGCTCACACAGCTAGATGGCAGTTGTTTGAAGAACACACTGGGCAAAAAATGCCTACAGGGCAAATAATGGCTACAAGGTCAACATATACACTACTACAGCGGTGGATACGGATTACGTAAAATATATTATGGCTGCTTGAAAAAAGTCACTCAGGTGCTTTTTCTGGAGAGGGTAATATTATGGATATTTAGACAGAATGTGAACAAGCTCACACAGCTAGATGGCAGTTGTTTGAAGTACAGTAGATTACTAGCCAGCAAACTTACTATCCACTGTCCCTGAAATCACTAACAGCTCTCTCCCTACACTATCTCTTCCAAGCACACACAGGCAGAATGAAAAAACGCTGCAGGGCTTCAGTTTTTATAGGGAAGGGGAGTGGTCCAGGGGGTGTGGGGGTGGTCCAGGAGGGAGAGCTTACTGATTGGCTGCCATGTATCTGCTGGTCTGGGGGAGAAATGGCAAAAAAAAAGCGCCAACTAAGGCGAACCCAAATTGGCGAACGTCGCGTGACGTTCGTGAACTTCCGGCGAGCGCAAACAGCCGATGTTCGCGCGAACAAGTTCGCCGGCGAACAGTTCGCGCCATCCCTAGTTACCTTCACATTGTTCTGCTGTTGGGCTGCTGGGGGATGGGGGCGATATCACTCAAACCTGCAGTGCAGCAGTAAAGAGTGGCTGAAATTTATCAGAGCACAAGTCAAATGAATGGGGGCACTTTGGGAACTAATTATAGGTCTAGTCCCATGTCTGATTTAAATTAAATATATAAAAAAAGTTTTCTCTTTTGAAAAATGGATTTCAGTGCAAAAGTATACTGCAGCACTATTAACTGATGCATTTTGAAGAAAAAAAAAAAATGTTTTCCCATGACAGTATCCCTTTATATTTATGTACATTGATTTGTTATACTACATACCATTCGGGGGGGGGGCTTTCTTACTTACTAAATATGAAATGGTTTGTGCTAAACTATAAATAAAACAATTGAAATATAATTGTTACACTGTTATTTAGGTACAGTATTTCATCTCCCATTATAGTGAAGAATTTACAATCTTATTGGAAGAGGAATAGGGCCAAAACTGATTTTTTTTTTTCCTACTCCCTATAGCATATTTGTAATGATATATATTCTAAACCCTGTGCTGGACTTCATTGGAAATCTGAATATAAACATTTTAATGCCTGAAGTGGCAGAGATTTCCTGTTAAGGAATGTGTGATGTTGCTACATATGACTTTAAATGCTATACAGTACCTGAGTCTTCCTGAAATTTTGCTCTTAAAGTTACCAAAGGTGGAATGTCATAGGAGATAGCCAGGGAGGAGAAATCAAGCACCGCATGATGGACCTTCATCCTGTCACCTTTTCTGAAGAGGAGCGCAAGCGGAGTTTCAGTAAGTGATTTCTTAAGACTTTTGCGATTTTAAAGTTAAATATGTCTTGGTGTTTTTTTTTCATTATATACAGACAATTTTTTTTAAAAATTTCATGTTACTGGTCCTTTAAATAAAATAAGGTTAGTTATACAGGTATGCATATTGTTATTATTGCATTATTTCTTTTATTCTCTCTACCACTATTATACAAGTAAAGGGAGACAAGCTAAAGTAGCATTTCATAATAGACTTCAAAAGACTTTGCCTTGTGACGTTACTAATTTGATTAATTCTTTTCATCTTATTGGTGTCCACTAATGATAATAAAGGCTTCATTTGCGGAGCATGCAATCTGCCAGTCTAGATTGTACAGCACCTTTGTCAAAAGGTGACCCCTACAGTCAACACTTCGTGGGATCCTGAGGTTGACACCAATGAATCATTCATAAAAGGAAAAACTCTGTGATCTTTGCTTTTATTATAGCCATGTAATCTTGCATTTTGTATGCCAGTGTACCTATCCGTCACAGCTTACCATCCTTTCTAACCAGCACTCTCCATAACACAAAGAGGCTAAAGAAAGTTAAAGGACAAGGAAAGTCTAAAATAGATTAAGGCTAGAAATGCTGTATTTTTGTATACTAAACATAAACATGAACTTACTGCACCACAAAGCCTAATCAAACAAATGATTTATGCTTTCAAAGTTGGCCACAGGGGGCTGTCATCTTGTAACTTTGTTATACATCTTTGCAAGACCAAGACTGTGCACATGCTCAGTATGGTCTGGGCTGCTTAGGGATCATCATAAAAAACAGCACAATCAAATAATATCTGCCAGAAGCTGATACAGCAAGACTGATTAATAATCAGAATATGCAGACTGCACTGGGTCCTGTGTAATCTAATGTGGATTTTAAAGTTTTTGTATTGTTTAATATAAACTTTCTCCAACTCCAACTGCAGCTGCAGTTGGAAACAGTAAAGGGGATATTAAGGCAAAAATAAAATCCAATGCAAATCTCTACACAGTCGCTGACTGCTCTTCAGGGAATAAAAGCTGCTTGAGTTCTGCATGGCTGGGAAGTAAGGGGAGCTCCCCCTGCTGTTCATTAGTATGATTGTTTTCCTGCACAGCAGTTAGGGGCTGTTTGACAATTCCTATCCACAGCAGTAAATGAAGGGAGAATTTCACTGCACACAGTCATGTTTCTTATAAAAACAGTGCACATTTTTATTCAAAGTATATTTAAAGTATATTGGAGATAGAAAGAAAGTAAAAATGGGATTTTCTTTTTTTGCCTTTACATGCCCTTTAAAGCATTGTGACTCTAATATAGTTCCAGAAGTATTAATGACAGCAAATAAGAACTTTTCTCCAAGCCCTTTAAAGCATTGTGACTCTAATATAGTTCCAGAAGCATTAATGACAGCAAATAAGAACTTTTCTCCAAATCTTCTACTAGCTGGTCTTCAGACAGCTCCCCTTGACTCATTCGGAATGTCACTATATACTGTAAGAAAATACTGTATTTATTAGTTAAAATAGTATATCTGTATTTTATAAATTCATTAAAATACAGACTCTTGCTAAATGATGTTCTTTTACCCTTGGTAATATGAAGCAATGAGCAAAAATGTCCCATGTTTTTTTTTGGTGCCAAATAGATTCGAGTCAAATGTTTCTTTAATGGCATGAGGAAAAAAACGTTTAATGGCAAATCAAAAAGCATGGCTTAATTCTTGTGCATAAAGTCTTTGTCACTTTCAAAAATGCAAATTTTGCAGTGAGGCTTTATTAAGTGAAAACATGCTCATTCCTAATAGTAGTCCATTAATATGTGACTGGAGCAATTATTTTAGTAAAGGTTTTTTTTCTGATTTATGCAAGATAATTTCAACAGTCTAGAAAAAGGACACAGCAATGATAAACCTGTCTTTTTCTCTAGAACTCCCTGTTTTTCTGTACAATAATCATTCAATGATCCATTTCAACACCAAATAGCACAAAGAATACTTGCAGTTCCTCCAATTTGTTTATACCGTCTAAAGCTTGCTTCTGTTAGCTGACTGGACTAAGTTATTTTTTTTTTTAAATGTATATTAAAGCAGAGAAATGACATGCAAATGAGCATATTAAACATGTAACTTTTTGCTTTTCTCAGCATTTTTATTTCCACTCATTAGTTTTAAAAAGAAGTTAATGAGATTTGCCATGCGCTAGTAAATTCAGTTTTAGGAAACTGATGCTTCGCTCCATAAGCATAACCAACTACTGTTATACACTGAAAGATAACAAAATCATTTTAGCCAACTGTAAGCATTTTTTTTTGTTTAAATCAAGAAGCTGAAAGTGACAATATCTTTATGTGTGTTTATAAAGTTTATAAAGTCAGAAATCAGAGAATATTTAAGCTTTCCAACCCTTGACAGGTGCCATAAATAAAAATGCATTTGTTCTTGTCCAAGTGTTTTCTGTGCCACCATCTGCTTAGAGAATAATCAGATTGTGAGAAATGAATGGGGGGGTCCTTCTTCCTCTGAAAACTGTCACGTATAATTTCAAACATCGCAAATCTGCAATCATTTCCCACATGTATACTTTAAACTAGTGATGGGCGAATTTATTCGCATGGGGCAAATTCGCGGTGAATTCCCGCAATTCTCCGCTGGCGAATAAATTCGCGAATCACCAGCGAAATTTAGCTTGGCGAAAATTCGCCAGAAAAACGAGTCGCGCATTGTTTTTGACGCGACGAAAATGACGCGATGCACGTCGGAAACGTCAAAAGCGTGCCGCGACTCGTTTCGTGAATTTTTCGCCAATTAGCGAATTTCTCTGGAAAACATGTTTATGATACTTTTCAATATACCTATCAACAACTATAAATACTCAAATTAACTTGGAGGCATTTTAGACAGCAAATTGTTTATACAAATTGTTTATACAAGGTTGGCTTAATTAATACATTGTTAGTAAAGGTAGTAAAGTGTAAAGTAAAGTTGTAGGTAAAGTGTAGGTCAGGCAGTAGATAGTGGTAGAGCAGAAAGTCAATGAGAGGGAGAAATAAGATGCAGGTCAGTATCCATGGATAAGCATTAACTATGATATGGGATTTTTAAAGGTGTATTCATCAAAGGGTGAACTTTCACTTCACCCATTGATGAATACGCCTTTCAAAATCCCATAGAAATGAATTGAGAGCTGCGGAATTTCCCTCTAGTGGCGAAACTTCACTCTTTGATGAATCTACCCCTTAAACTCCATTGGCTCCTCCTCAAGACCTTTGCAATTTACTCCCACATTATTCTCTCTTCTGCTCTAAAAGCCGCACGGCCATCTTTATGGATAATTTTATAAAGCCATCTAATGATTCTGGACTGTCAACCCTTGCAATTTTATCTTTAATCAAATTACCAAGTCTTCTTCTGAAATAACATTTCCGAGCAGATTCATGCCACATTATTTTCTGCACCAGACTAAATTCTGCAGCACATTTTGCTATAGACATATTCAATGGAGCTTTCAGCTGACCTATTAGGGTCACCAAAAATGACTGTTAATTCAGAAACCTGTTATCCAGAAAGCTCCACATTATGGAAAGGCAATCTCCCATATACTCCATTAGAATCAAATAATTTATTATTACACAGAAATTATTCTTTTTTCTGTGTAATATTAAAACAGTATCTTGTGCTTGATCCTTTTCATTAATCCATATTGGTGGCAAAACAATCCTATTGGGTTTGTTTGATTTTTGAATGGTTTTTAGAAGTGAAGGTATCTTTTACAGAAAGACCCCTGTTTTTAAAAAAAATCCCATGATCCCACTGAGCACACTGGGAACAGCAGTACACAGGACTGGTAAAAGCTTTGCAGTCTACTAGGAGAATCTGTTAACAGAAACAAAGGAGTTAGCAAAAAGAATAACAGAAGCCAGGCCATACCATTTACATATTTTATGATAAACCCAGAATCAATGGAACCCAGAACCAAAGAATTAGACAAATTTGTAGTTACAAACTATCTAAGTTTTCAGGAACACCCTCACTAACACAGAGAAATCCTTTTTGCTCAGTTAGTGAGCAACCCCCGCCCAGCCCTGTAAAAAGCCTCTCACAGCACCTGATTGGTGCAAAAAAAGAAAATCTATTAACCCTTATCCCTGCTGGATAGGGCAACTTTGGAAACCTTGACAATGAAGCTGTTCATAGAACAAAGCACTAAATAAGCTACTGCTTCCATCAATACATTATGACACAGGGTTTTCAGGCAGTTAGATCTTAGAGAAAATATATAGGGAATTGTATGTATACATATCTATGGGATATTTGCCTCTGTTATGTGTTAAGTCTTGCTTATACTAAAAGGCCAATATATGACAACTGAGTGGGGCAGGGGGCAATTCAAGTGCATATTTAAGCAGGTGCTTATTTTTCAATTCTTGGATTGGAGACAATGTCTAGTTGCATATAAAACAGATAAATGACCAGTAGACTCCAGTAGGCTGTCAATCCACATAGGCCTACAAAATAGTCAATCATAGCCTTTGTTTGACACCCCACAAACTTTGGGGGACCCCTGCTCTAGTGCCTGCATTGTGTATTGTACAACCCCAGTCCTTTTCATGCAGTTGTGGATGGAGTCAATAAACCCACTTCCTCCTCCACCATTTAAGCACCCAAGAAGTCCTATATCAACTGAGTCAGCCCAGACCTGCTCCTTGATTGGCTGACCCTATAAAAAAAAAAAGAAATGCGGCCTGGAGGTGTGGGGTTCACATCTGAGCACCACAGGGCCCCGGTTTGGAAGATTGGAATCCGGAATGGTCTAGTCCAACCCTGATATCAACCCTTCTAATAACATAAAGATCTGCTGGGTATCAGTGACACTGGCCAATATGATTTCATTGGTTAATATTTTTTCAGATGTAATTCATTTCCAGTTGCTGTCTTTGCAGAACTAGGAAGTACTAATGGGAGAAGCTTAGAGAAAATCTATGCCTCCTTTATCACTTTATTTCAAAAGTCTTGTTATTATCCAAAAGCATATTTCTGAATATTATGTGGATATTCCCCTCCTAGACAAAAAATAATGTTCACTTGAAAAATCGTTTCAAAAGGCAATTGTTCCAGCACAAAACTGAACATTTCTGTATTGCTGTATTTATTACAAATTACTACCCTTAAATTATGCTATTCCACAAAATTATAGATATGCAAGAACATAGGAACTGGTATTTAGATGAAATTTATTTTAGAAACAAAAATGCAAAAAATATGCAGATAGGGCTTACTGCGCCTAAATCAATACAGCAAATAAACAATAGGACACATTATTTCCACATTAGCTCATTGCAGTAATTCTCCTGGAAGTAAACAAATCTTACATTGTGTTTGAAATGACTTCCAGAACCATTTTTATCCGTTTCAACATTTTGCTGGTGGCTAAAAGAAAAGATGAAATGAAATTGTGTTTTCAGAAAATTGGATCTGAACCGCACTTGCATAGCACCAAAAGAAGAAAACACAGACATGTACCTAATAAGGCGTTAAAAAACATAATTATGTTTAGATGCTGTGTATAGAATCCCAAATATGGAAATCCCCCCCTTCCATGATGCCCTACAGAAATATTGCTTTTTGAGTAATTACAGATCCATGCACCTATATGTTGGCAGATAACATTAACAGTTTCCATGAGCTCATGAGAAAAGCACAGATACTGTAGCTCACTCGCCCTGCTGTCTACTCACAAAGCACTGAGCTTAAGTAATGAGCTTTCATACTGCCTGTAGGAATACAGTTTTTGCCAGGCTAAATTGTTCAATTTGGAAGACTAATTGTGGGAAGAGGCTGTCTGTTACATGTAGAAGTGCCGGGTGCATGCATGGGTATGTGCTCTTGTGTTTTTCCATTAGCAGCGGAATTGTCAGATATGATATAGAAGCTAGTTGTTAAAGCCTCACATTTGGAGCAGCCTGAAAAATGAAAAATGCTTCCTGACAGTAATACAAGGAAAACCTCATTAGGCAAACTGAAACCAGGCCTGCACAGATTTCCAACCCTCAGGCTCCTTCGGTATACCTTTTGGGTGGATATGAGAATATTTTATCCAGTTTATCATCTGAATATCCTTATCAACTTTGCTTGAAGACTTTATGGCTTGAAAAGTGAAAATGTGGCTTAAGACTAAGATGCAGAGGGAAAAAAATGACACATTTGCTATGGTAGGCAAGACTGGTCTGATCTGGAAGGCACAACTGGGTATATATAGAAGCATGGGAATTACAGCATGGAACTACTTGGCCTGAGGTCCTGCTGTTATTATCAGCACAAGCTATTGTGTATGTGTGACAAAGTGATCACTTGGGTCAAATGAACTTGAACTGAATAGTATGAACTACTCCATACTGCTGGGTGTTAGAATTACAAGCTCAGTAATTGAATAAATAGGGATTGCATGCATGGTTCCAGAGCCATATTCCTAGGCACAAGCAATATGGCACCATATATACAGAACCGATGCTAAGCACCCAGTTCTCGGCTCTTGCTTCCGCCTATAACAGCTACCTTTTGGGAGGAGCCCTTGGCTAATCAGTTGCTGCCAGGTCTTATTAAGAGAGGTGCAAAGTGAGGTGTTCTGAACAGGCTAAGGGGCACAACTGTAATGCAAAGTCTTTTTGGGCAAAAGGTCGCTGTACAAGGCGTAGAGAGAATTCGTAGTCAGATCAGGCCAGGGCTGGCGGAGTACAAACAAAGTCAGGCAGGCAAGGGTCAAGCCAGGATATCAATCAGAGGGTTAAGCAAAATAAACAGGGTCAGGCATTCAGGATGTCAGAATCATCAAAATCCAGGCAGGGGACACAACAGGAATAAGAATCAGAAAATACAAATAGGCAATGCACAAAAGCACCAGGAACAAATTACTATGACGGGCAAAGAAAAAATACAAAATGTAACTTTAAATATTTTACAATTTTGCACCATTGCGCACTGAAGCAATTATGCCAGCATGCATGTGCCTTTAAACAGAGGAGCGGTGTGGCGGGCGTCCCCTCCACACAACTGGACCACAAGGGTGAGTAGTTATTACTAGTGATGGGAGAATTTATTCGCCAGGCACAAATTTGCGGCGAATTCCCGAGATTCGCCGCTAGTGAATAAATTTGAAAACGCCAGTGAAGATTTGCACGTCATGAGACGCGTGTAAAAAAACGCAAAGATGACGCAACCCACGCCGAAAATGATGCGATGCGCCAAAAATTATGCAACACGCGTCAAAACCGGGACGTGACTCGTTTCACAAATTTTTTGTCAATTCGCGAATTTCACTGGAAATTCACGAATTTTTCGGAGAAGCGAAACGGGATAGATTTGTGCATCACTAGTTATTACACAATATATAAGAGAAAAACGTACTGCATGTTGTCATGTTGTGTTTTGTATAGACATGCATTCTGTATGACTGACTTGGAAGCCAAGGGCTTTGCCCTGTACCAAGACCATATTAAACTGATGATGCAGAGGAGTTTACTGACGGGAAATAACCATTTCTACATGCTGCAAATTGTGGTTGGGCAGTGGTTATGCAGGTCAGAAGGCCATGTGATTGTGTTGATAATTAAATAACATTTTTGATTGCTGGAAGGGAGTCATTACTTTCAATTTCAATAGAATTAGCAGTAATAGCAGCAGTAGTTTCATTGAACATTGCATCAATTATACCTGAGAAGTTGTTTAACCGCACCATAACTTCAATTCCCCATCCTGTCCCCATCATGTCCATTGCTGAAATTTTGCGTAACTCTGTGTGTCCATATTCCATACAAACAGAATAGATATATGCCATACAAAGGGCAATATAATGTCTGGCCATAGTTCTTTTTCATTTGGGATGCCTATAACCATCCCTGGATTCACTTTATCCAAAAGTTGTTTACATTAAGGAGCAGATTTATGAAATTCACATGAAGGATTCGAAATTCGATCGAATTTTCAAAAAGATTTGAATTTGAATTTTCAAATGTTTTTGAAGACCACTTCGACCATCGAATTTTGAAAATTCGATCGATTCGAATAATTTGAATAAAATTCTATTTAAATATTTGACAGTCAAATAACTTTCCCTTTAATTTTTTTCAACTGCCTAGTTCACCAGATTCAACCTAACGAATTGGATTTAACTATTTTTGATTGAATAAAAAAATTAGCTTGAATGGTTAAAATCGTTCAAATTGTTCGATTTGAATGATTTTATCTATCGATCGAATTATTTCTAATTCAAAGGATTTCAATTCGACTACAATTCAATTGGTCGAATTCGAAGGTAATTCGAATATTAAATCTGCCCCTAACTCTGTATTTTCTCACTTGCTAGGAAGCCGTTTCTTGAAACTAATGTACCTGCCAGTATAACTGATAAAAATAAATGATAATAATAACAATATAGCTACTATCAGGACTGCCTTGTACCTGCCAGCACCTTGCTTTGCACCTCTACTGGATTTTTAACCAAGCACCAATACCGAAATTGTGTGTAAATGAGCCCGGGAAAATATTAAATGTAAATCTATTTCATCAGCCTTCTACACGGAAAACATTTTGCCAACATTCATCTTTTAGACAATCACCCACTAGTGAAAAGCAAGCAGGTAAAAATGATGCCCTGTTATTTGTAAGCAAGGCATGCATATGGATGCAAAGGTTGGACATCAGTTTTGCATAAACCACTTCTATTCCGGTACCCACCATGTAAATATTTTATGGAGATTTGCAGCTCTGCTGTATAAAGAGGGCACAAGTAAACTTTATAGTTAGCATGTTTCCTCCAGTAAAACAAGGATCTCAGGGAGAATTTTTCTTACTCATTTTGAATTTATTGTAGCAAAATGGGTGATTGACCTGTATATTACAATTTTATTTGCATCTTCAGAAGGTTTTTTTTTTTTTTTTTGCATCATATCTTGGAGGTATCTGCAAATGTTTCCCTTCAATGTTTAATTGGAATGCTGACATTTATTCAGAATCTACTCATATTTCCCTATTGTGTATTCTATCTGTAAAATGTTTACTGCAACTATATAAATGAAAATATACAAAAAAAAAAATACCCTGGGCAGTTTGCACTCGAAAAGATATGAAATCTAATGATCTCTGAGATAATGATCTAGGCTATCATCTGTGAGTATAATTTGAAAGGGATGAAAGGAAAATGTTCTTGTTAATATAACCAAAGGCTAACATACCCTTCAGACGACAGTAGTCTAATGGCTAAAACAAACAGGAATCATAAAAAAAAGGTAACAGAACGAATGTGCTTGGAAGCAAACGTGGAACTCAAATAATAGCAAGTCAAAGGTCTTGCACATCTGCAGCCTTTCTTTTATAGTTAGATTAGAAGATCGATTAATGCACAAGCAACGTAACAAGCAGTAATGTAATTAAAATATGTCGAGGCCAGACATAAATGTGATTAACATGACATTGTAAAGAAAGATGGTCTATGGAAAGCTTCAGTATTAACGCAGGCAAAAGAAAACTTCAGAGAATCATTAAACCTGCCACATTTCATCAGCATCTCAGTTATGAGGCTTTGGCAGGTTTTAAACAGAATTCTACTTCCAGAAATTTTGATATATACAATATTTAAAAAAGCAAAGAGTAACAGAGTAACCCTAATACACTATGGTAATTTTACAGTTTTACAAGAGCCTTTAAAGCAAATACTATAAATACAACTAACCATTAATTATATAACACCACTTACAATGAAGAGATGGATAATGAAAAAACACAAAAGATGTAATTTAAAGGGATCCTGTCATGGGAAATTCTTTTTTAAAAATGCATTAGTTAATAGTGCTTTTCCAGAAGTATTCTGCACTGAAATCCATTTCTCAAAAGAGCAAACAGATTTTTTTATATTTTATTTTGAAATGTGACATAGGGCTAGACATTTTATCAATTTCCCAGCTGCCCAAAGTCACGTGACTTGTGCTCTGATAAACTTCAATCACTCTTTACTGCTGTACTGCAAGTTGGAGTGATATCACCCCCTCCCTTTCCCCCACCAGCAGCCTAACAACAGAACAACGAGAAAGTGACCAGATAACATCTCCCTAATACAAGATAACAGCTGCCTGATAGATCTAAGAACAACACTCAATAGTAAAAACCCATGTCCCACTGCGTACTATTCAGTTACATTGAGAAGGAAAAACAACAGCCTGCCAGAAAGCAGTTCCCTCCTAAAGTACTGTCACAAGTCACATGACCAAGGGCAGCTGGGAAATTGACAAAATTTCTAGCCCCATGTCAGATTTCAAAACTGAATATAAAAAAATCTGTTTGCTCTTTTGAGAAATGGATTTCTGTGCAGAAGTCTACTGAAGCAGCACTATTAACTGATGCATTTAAAGAAGTTGCTGGCACTGTACCTCTCAGTCAGTTGCTCATAAAACTCTATCCTTTAAAATGTGCTTCTGGAATTCCATATTGTTATTGTCATCACCACTAAGTACTTTCTGCCATCCATTTCTTCTCAAGTGCTGTTGTACCTGTTGATGGAGGGAATCCATAGCGCTTCACCATCTTCTGACTAGGTGGTAGCTCTGGGGTTTCCTTTGTGCCCAGCCTAAATAGGTGCAGTGCACATGTGGCTAAAGAATTGGATGCAAACGCTACTTACACGTCAAACACTGTAAATTACACTACATGGACTTCCGCACAATTGTGTGACAAAATGGGTGCACATATTTCTTAATTTTGGTAAATTGGACACAGTTGCATCAGGCGCAGCACAACTGCTTTAGAAATAACATTACCTTACAACCCCAATGATGCTGGAATTCTGGGGGGGAAATGTATTGCAGTAAAAAAACGTGACAATTTTTATGTCCACAACTACAGTGAGCAAAGACCCTACATTTTTTAACTTTATGTTCCAGCTTCTCTTATCTGCTATTATTATCTGCTACAGTAAATATACTGTAAGTATAAGATTCAGCTAAAGGGTACAATATTAATAACAGTAGTTTCCACAAAACAGATTGAGTGTAGACTGTTTTTTTTTTATTTATTTTACATCCATATTAGTACACCGGGAAGGTTTTCAAATGGCAAGCTGAAGTCAGGTTCAGGAAGGAGTACAATCAAATCAGGTACAGCAAATAGTTTACAGTTGACATTTATTTTTGTCCAAAGCAGCAGAGCGTGTAAAGAGATTATTATAACATTTTAATGGAAAATTACATTCCAAAGTGTAGACACCAGTTCAGAGGGTCCTGATAACAAGAACCCTTAAGTACCATAAAACATAAAATCTAAGACATGGTAGGCGATGTTTTGAAGGGAGATTCTATTAATGCCTTTAAGATTGGTTTGGATGTTTTATATATATAAATGTATATGTATATAGATATATGTAGCTCTATAGTAAACTGCTGTGACAGGAGTCAGGTTTAGCTACTTCCAAATGGTATTACACCACGAATGAAACATTCTTTCTCAGGAATGAGCCCTCACAGCGGGGTGGAGGAAGGATATAGTAGAACTGTAACCAGGTGCAAGTGCACAATAAGTTGGGCGCCAGTGATTATTTATGCTTAACCAAAACAATATTTATTGAACAGCAGAGCAATAGATCAATCACCACATTGGAGTAAAGAGTATCAGTACAGTTGTATGCATAAGTACAGAACACACAGCATAAAGGAGTACAGCGCTACAAAATAAGTTGGCGCTATAGAAATACATGTTAATAAAATATACTCACAGCACCACACATGGGCTGGATCCCTTCAGGAGAGGGGTCATGTCAGCAGTAGTTGAGCTTTGAATGCAGAAAGATAAGAACCAGGTTTCAACCTTTGCCCTAAGTGGAACCTGAGGGGAAACCCTATCCCTAGGGCTGTACACTTAGTCCCTACTTCTGGGTTATTTCTACCTGGGATCTTAATCCCTCTATTTGTCCTGTTTGAGCGTGAGCTGCTCAACTAGCTACCTTTCTATCACTCCTAGAGTGATCTATGACAGAGT
>CM044436.1:109680697-109706490 GCA_024363595.1 Xenopus borealis
ATATATATATATATATATATATATATATATAAATATATAAGCAAGGTTTGTATAAGTAATGTATGTGAATATATGTGCACTGGGGTTTATTTGGAAGGCTTGAATTTGATGGACTTTCTTCAACCAAACTTACCCATTTAACTATGACAATGAGTGCTATTTAACCAGTGCCATACATTTCCAAGTTTTCTTTTTGAGCAGCAAACATTGTGGTATTATCAGGGCAAGAATGCAAGAGAAAATGGAGTTAACATGTAAGACTAAATAGAATTATTTACTAATTGTCACAATAGGTAACCCACAACCCAAAACAATTGCCAAGGTCGCAGCTCACCTTTCTACCTATAACAGCCACCTTTGGCTTTGCTTGGAACCCTGAACTCGAGTGCTGCCTGGTCTTAAAGTAAGAAGACCAAGGCAAAGGTTCTGACCAAGCAAGGTTAACAGCTCATAGGATTGACTGAGGCAACTGTAAAAATCAGAGTCAGGCAGGCAAAGTCAAAACCAATAAGCAGCAAAGTACAAATTAGATACACAGAAGAGAAGTCTAGCAGGCAAAAGAGGTCTGTTGAGGCAGAGTTCAGCCTAAGTCAGTATACAGACAGGGGGTCAAAATTAGATAAGCAGAACAGAAAGGAAAACTGGATTTCTACTTCAAATACAGGAAGGATATTACATTGATATACTGCAGGTGTAATTTAACCAGTACCACCCAATCAAAACAATTGTATTTGATAACGATAGGTTACATAAAATATGAATAACTGACAAGTTGCTATAAATTATAGCAACAGACAATTTTTTTTTATAGTAAAAAAAAAAAAAACTAAAAAATGACCTAATTTATTATAGGAATGGCACTGTTCCTCATGTTCTTCACCACCAGAGAGACTTTTATTTATGCCCACTTTAATCTGAAGGAAGACCACCAAGTGTTGATCTTTGAAATTTCCCTAGGTATCAAACACCTAATCTAGCAACATCTGGCTTTTATCCAACAATTACTAACAACTTCTGGCTGCTGCCCAGCTTGCACAGTTTCCAGCTTTTTTTTGTTTGTAACTTATGATTTTTATTTTGCAATAAAGAAACTATTTCACAGTCATGCAGTATTCCAACAATTTTTTTCTTTGGGAAGGGGGGAAAGGGGGAGAGACAAAGTGGGAATATTAAACAGATTCAGTAAAAGTACATTTAGGGGCAAATTTACTATTATTCCCCAAAATAAATTCGACCAAATTCGAAATTTGATAAGCATTGAATGATTATCGAATTGTTTTAGGCTATCATATCGCTCGATATTCGATTTCTCGATGAATTTGTACGATCGGATACCAATTGTTCGATTTCACGAAAAAATCGTGAAATTTAATTAGAGCGTCTGAAAAATTTGTACGATTCGAACGATCGAACGCTCTGATCGTACGAATGGTATTCGAGCAGGACTTAGTCTCTGTTGCATTCAAAAAAAGTGTCATAGGACGTTGTGATTTTGGTTCCCAATTATGTGATAAAAGCTGGCTTCCAGTTGTATTTAAATTTGGACTTGAAGATTTCCACTGTGACATGGGGTAGATTGAGAAAGAGAGCTTCAGTTTTACCTCTGTTAAGCTTATATTCAGAAAGGGACCCATATTTCTCTAAGACATTATGCAGAGAGGGTAACGACAGCAGAGGGTAAGTAACTGTTAGCAATACATCATTTGCAAATAAAATCTTATACTGTTTATCTGCAACTTTGACCCCAGTGATGTCTGGATTATTCCGAATTGTTGCCACCAAGGGATCTATACTAAGAGCAGGGTTAGAGTCCCCATATATGAAGATGTTAAGACTAGGTATGTTCTAGTGGGTCTGCAATAGTTTCATGTACCACCAGAGGGCAGTCCTCATGGACCAAAATAGCCACTCCTGCCTTTTTCTGTGGATTGGATGCATAGTAACTCGAAGGATAATGTTTGGAGCTAAATGTATGAGGTCTGGTTAAGTCTAAGTGAGTTTCCTGTATAAAATCACTATTTGCTTTTAGGTTTTTCATTTCTTTTAGGGCTAAATATATTTAATCCTTTAACATTTAATGAGATTACTTTAATCATGGTGAACATGGTGTGGAGTTGTGCGATTTTGGGCCCAATGAGACAACCCTCTAGAGTTAAGCATTTGAAAGGGGAAGCAGCGTATACAGGTGGTAATAGCATAACCAGTGAGCATGGTACATTTCAGTAAATAACATTTAAAAAGAGCGCTAGTCAAGGCTGTTTATCCGAGTGTGGATGGAGGCTGTTACTGGCTGCTCTCCCACCTCACTCATTGCTAGGAGACTGACCTGTAAAGATATCACATGGGCTCTCAGGGTCCTGCAGTGGTGAGGAGGGAGAGTTGCTCCATTGTTTCCTTTCACTATGCATTCCTGGCCTTTCTGCTGAATACAGCCTGTTGATGGTGTGGCTGGGAATGCTGCAGGTACAGGGACATAATGGGGGCATGTTTTTCTTCCCCATTTCCTACCACAGAACTTCTCGCAGGTGTGAGAAAGTCCACGAGCTGGTAGTAGATATGGCTGGTTGGTAGTGATGGGCGAATTAATTCCCGCAATTCGCGAAACGCCAGCGAAAATTCGCAGAAAAAAACAAGTCGCAAGCGAAATTTGTGAATTGGCGAAAAAAATTTGCGAAACGAGTCGCGGCACGTTTTTGATGCACGTTGCGTCGTTTTTGTCGCGTCAAAAATGACGTGACGGGCGTCAAAAATGTGCCGCGACTCGTTTCACAATTTATTTCACCAATTCTCGAATTTCGCTGGAAATTCGCAAATTTTTCAGCGAAACGGGGTAGATTCGCCCATCACTACTGTTTGGTGATGGTTGGCTACATTAAGGGCTTATAGCACAGAGCACTTACTTATGTCCATTCCCCATCAAGGCTAGCCACCCCCCCCCCCCCAGTTTCCAGCTTTGGCCAGAAGATATGGACAAACATTTTTTTCCAGCTTCTATATAGGGGAAACTACACCATGCAAACTCTAAAACATGAATTTCTTCATACAATACTTTGGAAACCAAATAAAGCTTTTCCCCCATTAAACTTTGTGTGGAATCATTTTCTTTCTTTCTCTCTTTTTTAAATGCAAGGTTTCTACCGAACCAACTGGTTTGAGGATGGGATCCATGTAATTTAAAAGCCTGGCACTTGCACATTTATTTGTGACAGAATATCTGAATGTGCACATAGAAACATACAGACTGAACTGACAGGGCTGACAAGTAGAGATAAGTCACCTATCTGTCCTGATTCTTTTCATCAGAAGCCAATTTACCCATTTTTCTGGAGAAGTGATAACAAGCTCCTACCTGTAGGAGAATGTATCATTAACATCTCAAAGGAGGCCACAAGTGTTTTAGTCTCATCCTTCTTGAAGGGAATGTCAGAAAGTAGATAATTAGGAATAGGTGCCAGGTGTGATTAATCAGTGCTGGTTAAAAAACGGTAGGGACCTTTTCCACTTCAAACAGTTCAGCTCTGCAAGCAAATATTAAAGAGAGCACCAAAGGTTAGAGGTGAGATGTTGAAAATGCTTTAAAAACAAAAAATAGAAATGAAAAACCTGAACTGCATTAAGGGCTGTTTAACAAGCACTCTAATGGACACGTTCACGCAGTAAAGGTAATTATAAGAGTAATATCATGAATCTAATTTTAATTTTTCATTCATTCAGATTAAATGATATTATTATTTTAATTGTATCTTAAAGGCTGTGATGTGAATTCCTTAATATTATGCAGTCATTCAGCTGAACATGTGAATTTTCACCTGTGTTCAAGGACTCTTTGAAAACTGCATTGCTTTGTCAACAAAGTCACTTTAAATTTTGTATTATTTATTTCACTTTTTTTTTCACTTGAAGTGTTGAACAAGGTAAAGGATCAAGAGAATCAACAACTTAAATTCACTTTGTCGCTTGTATAGAGACCATTAATGTAAAAAATAACATGTACATCCTTGTGCTAGACAGAATTAAGCAAAAACATTTCAGCTTAGATCCTTTAAAGTATTAATAAAGACATTTAAACCCTAAAAGTGAATATGGCTAAAATGGCATATTTTATATACTGCACTTATTGCACCCACCTAAAGTTTCAGCTTGACAATAGCAGCAATGATCCAGGACTTGTCACAGGGGGGTAAACCAGAAAGTGTCTGGGACACTCACATGCTCAGTGGGCTCTGATCAGTTGTTGAGGAGCTAAGCTTAGGCATCATTGCAAATTATCAAGCAGAAAATGAGGTTTGTCCATAATATAAGATGATGCTACAGGGCTAATTATTAAATTATGATGCCAGTTGCACTGGTTTCTGTGCTGCCATGTAGTAATTATCTGTATGAATTACTAATCAGTCTTATATTGTGACATTTATATTGTATTTGTACTGTATATTTTTTAGTCGATCCCTAAGCTGACAGCTGCATAGACAATGTGCAGTGAGTCAGCAGAAAAGAATATGGGGAGCTACTGGGGCACCCTTGCAGACACAAATATTTACTGCTAAAGGGCTGTAGTTGCCTTGGACTGGTACACAAGCCTATTTCTTTGTTTGTTTTAATTATACTTTAACAGCAATGTGTCATTTTAAGGTTGAATTTAAAAGTTAAATCATTTTTATCAGTTTCTCCCAGTGTAAGGAATCAATGATTGAACATCTACAGGAGTCAGATAAGCAAAAGAAAAGTTAAAGTGGCCATATATGTTAGATTATTGACCCGCGTATGGTGCCCACTGAAGTGCCTACCTGACAAATATATGGTCAAATATATGGTCAAAAATCAACAAGTAAGATCAAGTAAGGTAATTTTTCCTGTCGACTTCGACACTGGTCGCGTTGTTTTCGAAAATAATGCGCAACTCTTTTTTTTTTTTTACGCCAGAGAATTTTTGCTGGCGTTTCGCAAATTAATTCGTCAGCGGCAAATCACAGCGAATTCGCCCCTGGCGAATAAATTCGCCCATCACTACTTAAAAGGTTCAGTTCATTGTGTGACAATGAACAGTACAATGGTTTGGCATGTGAAGGACATTGGGATCCCCAATTAGTGAACCCCACTTCTCTAGCAGCAGAGATCTAACTTCTGGATGCTAGGTTAAAAAAAACATCATGATGGAGACAGTTATGAATTAAATGTGATTATTACAAATTAAATTGATGGAGTCTTCAACAGCTCAGTACTGATCAAGTAAGGTCATTTTTCCTGTCATTTATGCAAATAATTTTCACTAGTGACAAGCACATGGCATGGATCTGCAATTTGTTTTTGCAAAACTCTGCCCTGAAAAATGTTGCTGTCACCAAGACAAAATGCCCATTGACTTTAATGCATCTGAACAAAAAAGTTGCTAAGACAAAAAAAAATTGCCACAGGAAAAACACCCATTGACTTTAATGCTTAGTGAGAAAAAATTGTAGAAAATTGTCGCATGTGCGTAAAAAAAAGTTTTGATGCCTATTTGCCTTTTGCAAATTTTTTGGCGTTTAGTGGATTCTTTTGTGAAGTATAATGGAACAGATTTGCTCATCACTAGTTTTCACATAATATCAGCACAATCATCTCTGTAATCTACAGTACTTGTATTCTATTTAAGCAGCCTTCTACTTTTTACTGTTCCCATTTTTATTTCTTTTCTCCTATATATATGTATATATAAAACTGACACAGCACTCAAAATTGTAAATGCAAAAATCATAATATATGGAAGAAAATCATACCACAGCCCAAATAGGCGGCGGTTCAGAGTACGCGGACCCCTTTCTCAAGCCAAGGGCACAAGTAGAATAACAAACATTAGACCACATGGGTTTATACAGAGCAGCACAAGAAATTGCATCTAGGGTATGACATCACCAATGGTAATCCTCTCCCATTATCCTCTTAGTTACTCAACCTTGTCCATAGAACAGAATCCCTAGTCCCCATTAAACGTTAATCCATTGTATTCCCAATTCAGCTAAAAGAGAAAAGACAAAAGATAGAAAACAGTGAAACTAACAAATATCGCATTATAGAAATACATATAAATCATGGTCTTTCTTAAGACCATTCAGAGCCAACGTATTCAACTGGTGTATCCACCATACTTCCTTTTTCTCAAAAATACTTCATAATAATCACCTCCATGTCTGGGGGTGGGTACACATTCCAGAACCATATATCTGTATCTAAATGGCCATTTAACATTGCCCTTCCTAATTGTTCTGATATCCATGTTTTAACTTGTAATGTGGTCCCACCAACATAAAGGAGACCACAGAGGCAAATCAACACATAAACAGCAAATTTGGACAAACAGGTATGGTATCTCCTTAATGGATATTTACATCCAGTGATTGAATGTTCAAATAATGCACCCTTATGTACACAACAACATTGGTTACATGATAAACAGGGAAACATCCCCTGTGACCTTGTAACAATGTATGATTGTGTCAACCTTGGATTTTACTTAGTATCTGAATGAACCAACTGACTGACCAATGTTCTCCCTTTCCTGAATGATATCAATGAGGGTTGACCTAATTCCTGTATGTCTGGATAAGAGGATTTAAGGATTACCCAATGTTTACTAAGAATAGTAGCAACTGTTTTACTCATCACTATACTGGGTGACAAATGGGATACACTGTTCTCTTTTCCTATGACTGGCCTTAGTTTTCCTTACCCGAGTTTTTGCTCTATCCAGGACATGTCTTGTATACCCATGTATCAAGAATTTGTCTCCCTGCTAGCATCAATAGTATTTTGATGCCAGCATCAAGTTGGATGCCCACATCAAATTGGACAAAATAGGCGTGCAGCAAATTGTGGTTGGCCCCAACTTTGATGCCCGGAATTGACGCTGGCATCAAAATCCGTGTTTTGTGAATTTTTCACCATTTCGTGAATTTCGTGTGAAATGGGACAAATTCACCCATCACTACTGATATACAAAGGAAGCCACTTTGCATTGATTTTATTGGTTGAAGCACAGTAGCCTGTTGGTGTTGTAATTGCACTACACCGCACCTTTATTTCTTCCCTTTTGTGAAGGCCCTGCCTTTAGTGATATAGTCCTGTGGCCAGAGTACATTAATGAGCAATTGTTGGAAGGGCAGACTGACAGGTTGAGCCCTTGTAGGTATATGTTATTGTTATACTTATGTTTCTTATGCTTGCACTCATTTGGTGTTCATATAATTTGTAATTAATATAGCTGTGGCCTGAATCACTCCAAAAGTGGAAAGTGTCACATATTTTAGTGTAAGTCAGTTAGGGGACCGTAGGGTAGGCAATTTAAAGATTATGGCAAAGACATCTAAATATAATTAGTCACTGTATCTGTAGTATTTGTCCTTTTTGCAAAGAGCTTTCAAATGTTAATAATACAAATTGCCCTGTATCACAAGGGTGTTACTAACAGATAGTGTAACCACTAATAGTTCCCAGTGTGGCCTGAATTGAGCATATGTGTTTGTAATATGCACCAAATCGCCCTTTAGGATTCAGCTGAACCCCAGAATCCTTTGTGAAAGATTTGTCCGAATACTGAACTGAATCCGAACCCTAATATACATATGCAAATCAGTGAGGGGAAAAGAGAGCAGTTTGAGCAACTAACATTTTTTTCTTCCTTGTTTTGTGATGAAAGTTACATGATTTTAAGTATTCGGTTCCGCCAGGCACAAGGATGCAGCCGAATCCGAATCCTGCTGAAAATGGCCGAGTCCTACCGAATTCCTAATGTTACACATTCCTGCCACAAGTTGATGTCTGTCTGTTTTGGTCTTGGCCTTGTGCAAGACCTCTTTGATCCCTGCCAACCTGACCTATATCTTGACCTTTATACTTTTTCAAAATTAGCCTTCCTTCCAAGAAGTATAACACTTTTAACACTTCTGTTATCCTATAATTCATGGTTGTCTTTTTAACCTATTTTGGCTAAGATATTTTGCAAGCAAGTTCTATGAACACATAGTACTTGAGTCTAAATGATAATCAGATATATGTATGCACCATTCATATTTGGAATCCACATTTAGATTATACATACACTATTGTAAGATGTGTTTCTTTTAAAACTTTCAGATCAGTTGCTTTATAAAAGCTTTGTAAAAGCCTACAAGCCTAAGTCCCAAATGGGGACGCCTGTGAATATTGCAAAATAGCATCACCCTGTTTTTTCCAAAAACAGTGGGGAAAAAAATAGCTATTTAATATATAGGAAAAATTGCCTTATATTTTGTCATTACTCATTAAGTTAGCCTTCCCTTGTCCTTTAGTACTTGCCAGAGTTCAGCATAGTGCTTTATGACTTTGCTACTACAGGCCTTTTGCTTCTACATCATCCTTCTGAGCAAGTAGAAATAATTTTGGTTGGAAACACACACACAAATAAATGTGCACCACTATTAAACCACTGAACTTTGCTAAAACTGTATTAACTTTATAAGGCAGTGGTCCTCAGCCAGTGACTCATGAATATCATGTTGCTCACCAGCCCCTTGGATGTTGCTCTCAGTGGCCTCAAAAAGGTGCTTATTTTTAAATTCTTGCTTGTAGACAAGTTTTTGGTATTTGACACCCTCAGGAACATATTCATTCTTGAGTTGCTCCCCAACTCTGTTTATATTTCAATGTGACTCATAGGGAAAAAAGGTTGGAGACCCCTGGTATAAGGACACAAATGCCTTACAGTATATCACCAGCATATTCAGGATACATGACAATTTGGGTGGGTAACTTTGGTGGGTGGCATACTTGCCAAACTTGCTTCCAAGTAATAAATGAGCAGCACCTCTTTAAGACACTTTATTGCATTGCAACACTTAACTGTCCTTAAATAAATCTATTAAAATGGTCTCATAATTGTCTCAGACCTAAAAAATAAATTACAATATAATCTATTCACATATATTCAATTTATTATTTCAATTAGGCTAAAAGTGGAACATGAATAAAAGCTATATCCAGCCATGTTTTATGTGCCCTGGAATTTTTTTTACTTCTCATTTAAATGGGGGTTAATGACAAGAATCACACGTTCATTTTAATACCTGCTTGCCAACATATTGTAAGGAGATATGCCCAATCAGCCTAAAGATAATTAAGCTGAACGAAGATCAAAAATACCGCTTGAAAATGAACATATTTCAGCCAGCTCTAGTTAAGTGAAACCACTTGGCAGCACATTTTTAGAAATGTTTGGCATAGAAGAAGATTTTCTTTGGAGTATAAAATAGTTTTATGGCGTTTTAAAAATGCATTTAAATCACATATGACATTTATCACCTACAATCATACCTTGAAACAAACGTTGTACCATATTACAGGATGGGAATTAGGGAAATAAAAAGTTTGATAGATTTTCCTTAGTGACCAAAAGAAACCTTTCAGCATAAAGTGTATTCATGCTCATGGTTATGATCCTGCATGAAGAAATCTGCAATGCTCCAACATGTTATACTAGTATTCGGGATGATTTTACAAAAGTACATCATAATGATTGCTCACCGTATGTACAGATTGTGTCTATCACAATCTCAAGTTATATTTTGAGAAAATATGTTAGTTTTTTTTTATTATACTACAACTTTTATCCAATCATTTTAAAGAATAAATATTATTTTGTAATAATCATACATTTTTAATCAGATATGGTTAATACAAAAAAATAATACAGGTATTGTACCTGATGTTTTCCTGGATAAGGGATTTTTCCGACCTTTAGGGGCAAATTTACTATTATTCCCCTAAAAAAAATTGTTTCTACTCGATATTCGATTAGCATTCGATTTTCGAATGTTAATCGATAATTACAGGCTACCTTTTATTCGATATTCGATCATTCGACGATCGAATACAAATTTATTCGATCAGTCGAATAAATAATTTGACTGAACGAATAAATTTGTATTCGATCATTCAAATGATTCGTACGATTCGAACGATCGAAGACTTCAATCGTACGAATCCTATTCGATCAGGACTTAGCCTCAGAAGCCTATGGGAGTGCTCCCATAGGCTTCTATTGCAATTCGGTAGGTCCAATCTGGCGAAGTAGGAAATCGAATAAACTTTAAAATAAAATCCTTCGCTGGTCGAATGATCGAATGATCGAATATTCGTTCATTCGACTCTATTCGAATGTATTCGATCGTTCGACCATTCCCTATTCGATGATCGAATATGCCAAAATTCACATATTCGACCAAACGAATAAATCCTACCATCGAAATTCGATCGAATTCGATTGAACTTCGATCTATTCACGTGAATTTTGTAAATCGGCCCTTAAGTCTATTATGTTTTGATTCCAATAAGGATTAATTATATTAATTAACAACACTTTCATAAAGTGTCAACATCTAAAATTGTATTTTTTTGTGTGTGCAAAGTGATCAGTATTATACATTCTCACTATATATAGATGAGCAAGTATCACTGAGAAACCTCACTGGGAAAGCTGCAGATATTTAGGCTTACTTATGAATGTAGGGCAATCTGTACTGTTTGGACAAAAACAGCCCCCTATAATCTAATGCAGTGATCCCCAATAAGAGATTTGCAAGTAACATGTTGCTCACCACCCATTGGTTGTTGCTCTTGGTGCTTATTTGGAATTCCTGGCTTGGAGGTAAGTTTTGGTTGCATATAAAACAGATGTCACCTCCAGGCTGCCAGTCCAAATAGGGGCAACCTAATAGCCAATAACACACTTTATTTGGCACCCCATGAACTTTTTTATGCTTGTTTTGCTTTTTCGACAATTAAATATGGCTCACTGGTTTAAAAAAAAAAAAGTTGGGGACAAGGGTACAGCTTCCATGAGGTGATTTAGGAAGCTGCTCCTGGTAACTTTAGGAGCTGAAATCGCTCTCTCTGCACTAGCAATGTGCCCCCCACACCCTCTCCGAAGCTCAAAATGGTATGTGCCAGGGGCAGCATCAGAAAGGCCACCTAAGGGCAGCAAGGAACCATGAAATGCCCCTGGTTGGGGACCCCTGTTACAATGTAAAAAACAACTGTGTGCTAATGTACTTATCTTGCACTTTGCAAGTTATGGCTAAAATTTGCAGAGTGGTGATCCTGTCACTTCCTCTTGTGCGGTATGGAAAATGTTGCCACGAAAATCCTCCTATAGCGTTCAATAGGTTTCACAATTTTTTCGCCATTTTGTGAAATTTTCAGTAAAACAGGACAGATTCAATCATGACTTGCACCGACTAAACCAAAATACTTTGTGGTGGAAAAATCTTATCACACATGGCTGCAGGTATGGCTGCAGCCTGAAAGCAGAGCTCATTCACAGCTGAGTTTTCAATCATAGGAGACATGGAAGCCCATAGACTCCATTGTAGTTTTAAAGGGAAACTGTCATGGGAAAACATCAGAGGCATCAGATAATAGTGCTGCTCCAGTAGACTTCTGCACTGAAATCCATTTCTCAAAAGAGCAAACAGCTTTTTTTTATATTCAGTTTTGAAATCTGACATGGGGCTAGCCATTTTGACAATTTCCCAGCTTCCCCTGGTCATGTGACTTGTGGCATAACTTTAGGAGGGAACTGCTTTCTGACAGGCTGTTGTTTTTCCTTCTCAATGTAATTGAATAGTACACAGTGGGACATGGGTTTTACTATTGAGTGCTGTTCTTAGATCTACCAGGCAGCTGTTATCTTGTGTTAGGAAGCTGTTATCTGGTTACCTTCTCTTTGTTCTGTTGTTAGGCTGCTGGGTGGGGGAAAGGGAGGGGGTGATATCACTCCAACTTGCAGTACAGAAGTAAAGAGTGATTGAAGTTTATCAGAGCACAAGTCACTTGACTTGGGGCAGCTGGGAAATTGACAATATGTCTAGATCTATGTCATATTTCAAAATGAAATATAAAAAAATCTGTTTGCTCTTTTGAGAAATGAATTTCAGTGCAGAATTCTTCTGGAACAGCACTATTAACTGATGCATTTTGAAAAAAAACTTTTTTCACATGACAGAATCCCATTAAAAAGAGTTGCGAAGCTTTGAAAAAGTCACAATGAAAAAACACCCACTGACTTTTTATGGCCAAAATGTACTTCATTTGTGACCCTCACCAACTGGAGCTGTTCATGATTCTATTAGGGCTGGCTTTCAAATTGATTTAGAATCAGTTTAAAATATTTAAACATTAAAAAAGTATAAGATGTTTGAACTTATTTGTTAACAATGGGTTCAAATAAGCTCAGCTGTGCATCCTTTTTTAAAAACAGCAGAAATTATGTATTTACTGTGTTGCGAGACTGCTGGAGTATATTTTTTTCTGCATTGCTGGAAACCTTAGGAAACCTTGCTCCCTTCTGGAATTATACTTTTGTTTAAACAAGAGAACCTCACATTCATCATTTGTACTTAGAGAACTCTGTTGTTCTGCAAGCTCAGCATCACATGGCGCAGCCCAATTAAACTTGCAGAGCAATGAAAATCAGATATAACATTACAGTATCATTTATGCATGGTAGCTACAGTTTTCATAGCAACTTAATACAGGGAGGATTAGTGACCCTTTCAGAAGATGATGGGTGAAACATTTAAGAGCAGCATGAACTGCAGGGGTTAAGGTTGCATCTGAACAGTGAACACGATATTTAGAACATATATATGTGTATATATATATATATATATATACATATATATATATATATATATATATATATATACCATAGTGACATGTACCAGGTCTCCTAGATTTCCTAGTCTTCCATGTGTATCTGTGCATGGCAAGAAGATCAAGGCACAGACTTCATTTTCAGTAGGGAAATATGAGCTGTCTGAGCTCTGTTTCTTTATAGAAGTATGCAATGTTCCATCTATAATTCACTGATTCAGAGCCGCTAGTCCTGATTGATGGCTGGACTAGTGATGGGCGAATTTATTCGCCAGGGGCGAATTCGCGGCGAATTCCCGCGATTTGCCTCTGACGAATAAATTCGCAAAACGCCAGCGAGAATTCGGCTGGTGAAAATTCGCCAAAAACACGAGTCGCACGTCTTTTTTGACACGACGCAACGCGCATTGAAAACGACGCGTAAAAAGAAAACTCGACGCGTCAAAAAACGTCCGCAAATTTTTTCGCCAATTTGCGATTTTCGCTAATTTTTCGGCGAAGCGAAACTGGGTAGATTCAACCCATCACTAGGCTGGACTATCTGGCAGCGGAGGGGTTAATACAGTTTCATTAAAAACAGTCAGCACTTTTTTTTTTACATGCATAGTCTATGATGTGTATTCTTCCATTTTATTACCCCCCCCCCCTTATTTTCTGCATTTAACTGGAGACTAGAGGATGTAATCATGAAAAACATTACTTTTATGACCCCCAAAGGCTTTTACAAAACTTCTAGTATAGACAATTTCACTTATTTGCAGGAATATAAATTTGATTTAGAAGCCTGATGATTCTCTCACTGTGTTTTGTTGACAGATCTAAATTTAGGGTTGCAATTTTCTTGAGTGTCATGTAAATGAACAACTGACTTATTCTTATGAGCGCAGATGCCAAAAAAAAAAGGAAAAAAAAAGAAAGAAATCAGCACTTGGACAGCGACTCTGGCGTTCATCTGAATACATTTCACTGTGTCGGCCTGTGCTATAAAAACCATTACATTATGATATTATATTTACTGAGATCCAGAGATGTTCACAATCTGCATTTGATTTGGCTGATATGCAAGTCAGCAGAATTGACATGTTTACAGTTTTACAGCGTGATTTAACTCTCTAACAACAATGTAATAAGGGCATTTGGATTATCTCTTATTTAGTAACAATTAAATATACAGTAGTTGAAGGAAAATAAAAGATGCCAAAGAAGTAGACAACACATTCTTGCACATGATGTTTTGTGCTTGTGTACCAGCCCAAGGCAACCACAGCCCTTTAGCAGTAAAGATCTGTGTCTCCCCAGTAGATGCCCCAGTAGCTCCCCATCTTCTTTTCTGCTGATTCACTGATTCACATGCTCTGTGCTGCTGTCACTTACTGAACTGAGAGTTTGATTTAAAATATGTTGTTCATATAGTTCATCACAATACAAAATTATTAATCAATTAAAATTCACATTACATGGCAGCTTGAAAACCAATGCATTCATCATCAGCCCTGTAGCATCAGCTTCTATGACCGTTAATCTAATTTTCTGCTTGATAGCTTGGGATAGCAGCTTAGAGGGAAATTCACTAAGCGGCGAAAATTCACTAGCGTTGCTTTCGCTAACGTTCACCGCACTTCGCCAGGCGAATGTTCGCCAGCACTACGCAAATTCACTAAAGTACAAAGTTTCGCTAAAGTCGGCGAACAGTAGCGCTACCATTAGTTTGTCAGGCAAAGCGCATTTACACTAGCGATGCCTAATTTGCATACGGTGCGAACTTGGGCGTATAATAGAAGTATATGTTACAGCCACTACATTACACTACACAAGCCCAGGAAACGTTTAATAAATAAAATTACGTTTTCCTATTGCCCTACATGTGTCCCCTATATAGTAGTGTTGCCATATGTTAGGAAATGTAGGGGGGAAGGAGGGTAACCCCCCCAAAAAAACTATCTTTTTCAGACTGTCACCCTAGAATGGTAAAACACGCCAGCTTTTTTTGGGACTTAGAACAATTTTCCAATTTTTTTTTTCAACCTCCTATCTATTGTATTAAACTTCGCCAGGTCTGACCAGGCGAAGTAAAGTCTAACGTAATTGGTAACGTTCAGGAAAATGTTGATCTTAGTGAATTTGCGTAATTACGATCCTTCATCAGTGCTCGCCTGGCGTAAGGGTGCGAAGTTGCTCTAGTCTATCTACTTCGCTAGCGAAAATTCGCCAGAGTCAGTTTTAGTAAATTTGTGAAGTTACGAATTGACGTCACTCTGGCGAATTAGCACTTGCGTGAGACGCTTCGCGCTTTAGTGAATTTCCCCCTTAGCTTCTCATCAGCTGTCTATAGTACATACTGTACTTTGTGGAAGATAGTTCTTTCTGGGGTATTGAAAAAGGGTCTCTACTCCAGGACCAGAATTATGCCTTTGAATAGCCCACCTGGTGTTAATCGTGAGTGACTGTATTAGTCAGTAGTCATTCACACACTCTCACGTCTTCTGTTTTGGAGACCCTCTGCATTTTCTTTATAAAGTTCATTTTTGTTGCTATATTTGTGTGTTAGTATTTTACGTATTTCCTAGAGGGAACTTGCAAAGTGTATTCCTTAGTATTAGCTTCACAATTCATGGTTTCCTAGTTACAATGACATATTATAAATCTGGGCTGGAAAAAATACCAAAGTCAATCTAGTTCAGCCCCTCCAAATGAACCCCAGTGCACATAAAGATGTATACTAATGCCCTATCTATAGACGTTCATATATAAACACCAATATCTATACTAATTGTTGTTTTTTGTATCACTATAGCCTTAAGTATTATGTTTTTTCAAGAAATCATCCAAGCCACTCTTAAAGAATTAAATAAATCGTCCATCATAACATCAACATTCCACATTCAACATTCTCACTGCCCTCACCATAAAGAACCACCTACACTTCTATGAAAGACATGTTCCTCTAGTCTAAATAAGTGACCTCTTGTGTGTTTTTGACAGTGGGCTATAATTTTGTCAAGTAGTCTGTTTTGCTGGGGAAAAAAACATGTTAACTGTTGCACAGAAACAAAAATCTAGATGCCATTATTATCAGCCACTTACTTCCACTCTCAGTCATTGTAACTGGATCCCTCCCCAGTCCTCCAGCCCTCTTCCTGTCTATTGAAAGATATATATATATATATATATATATATATATATATATATATATATATATAGGTGTATGGGTGTGACTTCATTCAACTACATATATATATTCAGTATGGAACTAGGTCCATTTCTATGGCACTGCAACCGACTCTGCCGGGGGGGCCCTTCGGGGGTGCGGGCCCTGGCCCAATTGCACCCCTGCTGCCCCGGTAGTTACACCACTGTATACATTACATAATTTTGCTACATGATGGCTGACCATGTACCTATTCCTAGGAAAGGAGGTGACTGTGACCTTATACTTTTTAGACTTGAAACCAAATGGATGTACAAATTGGACACTGTTGCACCTAAAGGACTAAATGAGAAATGGACTCTATCTGTTTTTCTATAAAGATTGATTATATCCACATTTTATATATATCAACCATAACCTTATGGTTGCTATGATAGTTCTCTATTTCTATAGTTCTCGGTCTGTATATATTTTGATGACAATATTGTAATCCTATGCATTGCTATTAGTCAAGATTTCCAAATCATTTGTCTTTATCCTCACCTGGTTCTGAACTCAAAATGCTCCTTTTACGTTTGCTTCTGCTGGTTTCTCCTCTGTTTCCTTTACCTAGAGGACTTTCCTCTAATCCTGTTCGGGTATGGGTTGTACAATATGCTTGGTTCAATTTATAACCTAGTATGAGACTCTATGGGGCAAATTCACTAAGATGCGCAAATTAGCTAGCGCTGGTTTCACTATCGTTTGCTATCGTTTCGCCAGAGCTAACCAATGGTGATCGGGAACGGATACTGCTACAGTTGGAACTGAAATGGATCCATCGCCTTGACACTCTTAGCCCACGTGGACTCAATGAACTTATTTCCTATGCACCATTCTACTAAAGACATTTAGTTTTGACTTTGAGAGTAGTGATGGGCGAATCTCCCGCGATTCGCTTCGCCGAAAAATTTGCGAATTTCTAGAGGAGGAGAGGATAGCAAGGATTAGGAACAGGCAAGGCAAGGTGAGTACAAGGTTAAGGCAAGACAAGGCAGGGGGGAACAAGGCAGAACCAGGAAAGCAGAACAAGGCAAGGCAAGGGGGAACAAGGGAAGGGAAGGCAAGGCAAGGCAAGGCAAGGCAAGAGCTAAAGCAAGGCAAGGCAAGGCAAGAGCTAAGGCAAGGCAAGAGCTAAGGCAAGGCAAGAGCTAAGGCAAGGCAAGAGCTAAGGCAAGGCAAGAGCTAAGGCAAGGCAAGAGCTAAGGCAAGGCAAGAAATAAGGCAAGGCAAGAGCTAAGGCAAGGCAAGAGCTAAAGCAAGGCTATAGTCAGGGACAATGCCACAGTACTAAAGGCCTAAATACTGCTCCGGCAAGGTGTGCACGGAGGGCTGGCCTTAAATAGGGTTGAGCCAGCCCTGATTGGCTGACTGCAACCAATCAGGCTGCTGTTGGGCTGGGGCTGCAGAGACCAGGAAATCTATAGTGAGCAGCCTTATCGGCTGCTCTCCTGGCCTAATGGATAGAACATTGAGCCAGAAACCCAAAGGTCCCTGGCTTGAATCCCAGCAGAGCCTGACACTGGTCAGGGGTTCAAATCCCTACTAAGTGTGCTGAGCGAAATATAGTACTTAAAACTTCAAGATATAGAAGCAATAAATTGTATATGAGTGGAAAAGGGTCCCCTGTATAGCTCTAATACTGCGGGCTTAATGCTAATTGTCTATTATTAACCTCTTGTGAGTCGGTGGATCTGCTTGGCTGGGCACATCTTAAGGGCCTAATTCTCACCATGTGTGAGTGCTCGCAACCATGGTGTGGTAATTGTAATTATATGTAAGTATATATATATATATATATACTAAAACAAAAAATGCAGCTCATCCATGTGTTGCAATTAAAAATCAGTCTGGTGCATGGGTGTGTGGCTTATATCATACAATGAATTTAAACAAACAAGTTATTTCCCAGCACCCTCAGTGTACTACCTTAAGAAACAATTGGATTAATGGAAACCTACCTATATTTGGAAAAAAGAGACATTTTTAGTTACAAAGTTTGTACAAAGTATGTTTAAGCTGATGCGCCCCGCCAAGGCAGTGTCTATGCATCAGTCCTATCTAAATGAAATAAGAGTATTTTCTTTGGGAGGAGAAAGACCATACCTGCTTCTCTCTTTATTTGGCATGACCTCTTCCAAAGAAAGATTCAGCATTATGAGCTTTATGTGCAAGTAATTTATAGGACTGTGTTTAGAAATGCGGGGGTTGGGAGAGCAAGCATTAGGGAGATCCCCCGAATAGTATACTAAAACAAAAAATGCAGCTATATATTGAGGAGCACACCCTAGCTTGCTCGGGTGCTGGTAAATATAGTAACATTGTACCACACTCAACGGGAATACTTGTGAAAAAAAATTCACAAAATTTATTGAAGCAATCCGATGTTTCAACACCAACTGTGCTCTTTCTCTAGAAATAATAAACCAGACTGTGACCAACACAACTGCTAAATACCCTGGAATGTGTTAATAGTAGGAAAAAACCTGTGTAAGCCTGTGCACATATATAAATTCTAGTTATGATCCTGCAAGTTTGGGTGTAGCATTGACACCACTGATAACCAGCCATTCCCAGTTAGATTACCTCCTTTTTCTGATGTGGGTTATGTCTAAGTTGTGTACCCAATTTGCCATGAGAGTGGTCCGTGCATTATAGTAGCTGAACGAACCCCTATATTGTACTAGCTGACTGCATTGGAGTACCCATGGGTCACAATGGGGTATGAGATGGCTAGACAGGCCTGCCAAGGACCCTCCACAATGTATATGAGTTCTATCACTCTGTGCACACCATGTTGTGAGTTCTAGTTCAGCAAGAACTATTTTTGCGCACTGAAACAAACTAGGAGACATTACTTTTTTCTATGTGTTACCCTTATTGGGTCTAATTAACAATATATATGGGTATACTTCTTGTGTACTGCTTCTCTCCTGACCCAGATGACAAAGCCCACAATGTACAAAAAAAAAAAAACAGGGTACCATGTAGAAAAATAATTAGTTAGTCCTGGGATGCTGGATAGCTGTGATGTACATATAAATTTGGTCAATTTAAACCTGAATAACCTGATGTGCTCATCAGTCACATTGTTTTTAAAGTTGAAGAACACGTAGGAACCAATTAACTTCTGGGGGAGGGTATTTAGCAGTTTGTGTTGGTCACAGTCTGGTTTGTTATTTCTTGAGAAAGAGCACAGTTGGCATTCGAAACATCAGATTTTTTCAATAAATTGATTTTTTTTCCGGAAGTATTCCCATTGAGTGCGGTACTATGTTATATAAATATTATATATATATATATATATATATATATATATATTATATATATCTAAATACATACACACACAAAAAATGCAGATAAGTAAGAAACACTGGACAGAATAACATAAAATTTTATTTTATTGATCATATTAAAAATAAAATCACGTATCACTTATATTTTTATGTTCCTAAATCATACAGAAGCTTCAATACCATTCATTAAAGATTTCTTTAATATAGCAACCCATATGTTGCACTACTTTGTTGATTGATGTTATACGTATGAAGCTACAGTGAATTTGTATTCTGCAAATACCTTGTAGCAAAAAAATAAATCACCATCCAGTGTCCATAATAAGAGTTGGCCAGATGTGCTCTGTACAGCTATAGGCAAATTTAATATGTTTCCAGCTTTAGTTTTACTTCCCTTCAGTCTTCATGTGGGTGGCAATCCCTGCAATAAGACCGTGGCACCTTGATGAATGGGGTGTGGAATTTGGTGAGATAATTAAAGTGTTGACTTGCACACTCTGGCTGATAACAAATGATGTGTCTGCTGTTTTTCCTCTCTTCTTTTTTTCTTTTTCTTTAGCACCATGAATTGGATTTCTAAAGATTAATGGATTTACCATTCATATCTCAACAATCCCCACCTTCCTATTACCTGATTCTGCACCTCTCCTCACCATGCATATATAAGACCCATTAGTCACCGAGGATTGCAATGTGAGATGGAAAGCAAGCTAAAGAAAAAGATACTAGTTATCAAACTGCGCTATATTTTTTATTTATGGGACCATACATCACATGCACTGGGATTGACGCAGTCTAGCAAATGTACTTTTTAAACAACTTATTACATTAGGTCTATTGATAAATCAAATTCTTTATTTGAATAGTCTGAGTAAGTGGTAGAAGTTGGTTCATTTGAAATATTATTGGACATCTTGAGATGTTTCTCCCATCAACATATAGGCAAACATGAATTTATCTGTAACACATTTAATTAAAGATAATGAAGACTGAGGATAGAGCAAAACATCAGCTTTCAGGGGGTAAAGCAGCCCAAGGCACAGTCACAACGCATAGGAGGGTAGTCTGTTTCTGGCTCTTTATTTCCACTTGCAGCAAAACGAAATAAAACTTAATGGGCTTCTACCTAATACAGTTAGTTTCCCTAACTAACCATGAGTAGGCCTACCGCCTGTCTCCCCAAAACAAATTATAAGGAAATATAACAAAAGCAGCGCCGGGCAAACCTGGCCAGGCACCCTAGGCAGCCTGACCAGTCGAAGCCCCCAATAGGCAAGTGCACATGAGCGGAAAAAAAAGGGCACTTGAAAAACGGGGAGCTTGGAACCAAACAATACCTAAACAAAGAAGCACTGTGAAAGAGTGCACACGCAAGCCAGAACAGGGACCGGATTATGGGTTGGAGAGGCAAGAGAAGGTGCGTGCCTGGCACCCCCCCCCAACTCCCCAGTCTGGCTTGAGCTGCCTGTTTAATTAACCACCTGAGATGCCTCAGGACAACTCAAAATACCTGGGCTGGACTAACAGTCCAGCTAGAACCACCCTGTTAGGAATCTGGGGCATAAATGAGCTCCACCCTGGACCCTCCCAGGTATCCTAGTAGCGTAGTGACCTCACAATAATAAATATATATATATATATGTATATATATATATATATAGACACTGTGCTTGGTACCGGCACTCACAGGTTTTGTATAAAATGTCAGTCAATCTGGTGAAAACATAGAAGATTCAGGTTTATTAGATCCGACGTTTCGGCTCCACACAGGAGCCTTTCTCAAGGACACTGTTAATTAATCCAAAAACATTCTGTATAGAAATCACTAAACCTAATTTAACACCATTTTATAGGTGTGAGTATTACTCACCCTGGTGGTCTAGTGGTGCGGCGGGGCCGCTCCTTCCCCCCTGCTGCCAGGCTCCATAGTGCGCGCGCGGCGCGCACTTCCGTATCTTAAAGGCGCATGCGCGCTGACGTCATGACGTCAGCGCGCAATGGCGCCAAATTCAAATATTTAAAAGGGGCATTTGTATTAAACTCATTGCCCGTGATAGGTTTTGTTCCTGGTGCCTGTATCTGTGCTATTAAGCTTCCTGTTTGTTCCTGATTCCTGTTTTGACCCTGCCTGGCTTTTGACTATTCTGATTATCTGTATCCTGACCTGTGCCTGTTATTGACTACTGATTCTGCCTCATCCTTCTGATTGATTCCCGGTTTTGACCCCTGCCTGCCTGACGATCCTAGTTATCTGCCTGCCACGACCCTGCCAGTTTGACCTCGAATTTGCCTATTCCATCTGTACTGTGACCATCGGCCTTAACAGACACTATCTACAGTCGTGCCCCATTGCTAGCCAGAACTCCTGCTCTGCACCTCTCGTATAAGTCCAGGTGGCATCTGAGTAGCTGAGGGCTCCTCCCGAAGCCAAAGGCGGCCACACTACTGGTGAAGCACGAGCCGAGACCAGGGTGCTTATCACTTGTTCTGGTATTGGGTGCCGACTGTGACAATAGGCATATCATCTTTAATGTACAATCTATAAGTTAACTATGGAATATTTTACCATATAGATATATAATGCACTTTATTAATCAAAAAGATAAATGTATATAACTTTAGAGTTGCTTGCAGTTGGAAAGAAAATATAGGAAATACAAATATTGTTATATTAATCAACAAACATACAACCATTCCAATGGTAATTGCACCCAATGGGAATTTCAGTTCTAAGGTAAAAATCCAGAAAGTCTCTCTTACTGACAGTGATCTGAATCTATCACCATTTCTTTCTAATGCCACTTTATATTTTGAAAGAAGAGTAAAATGTTTTTGAGAAGTGTTCAGGGTTTTTTTTCCAACAGTGACACCCAGTGCCCTTCTGTATCCCTTAAAGCCATAGTGACCGTTTGACTTAACGCTGCTGTAAGAAAGCAAAACTTACTGTTATTTTGTGTCAAAGTTCATGTACTTGTATAATATTAAATGATTCTGGAGATCAGAAAACAAGAACAGGAGACATACTGCTTAACATTGAAAGTCATAAAAGTCAGTTTCCACTTTTGTCCAAAGTATGGATGGTGACATGTAAGAGCCAAAAAGTAATACACAGAACAATATTATGGTGGTACCATAGCAACCAAGTATATAAAAAGTTTATTAAAAAGTGAGTATAGGTACTCAGGGTTGGGATACCACATTAAGGGGCAGATTTATTATTTGTCAAATAGTAAATTTGAATTTTCAAAAAAAAATGTTGGTGTCAAAATTAACGCATACATATTTTAATCCCCCTTTTCAATTGTAAATTTGAATGTGTTATTTTTGACACCTCGACTTTCGACAGTCCTAATTCACATATTCACCTCCTAAAACCTGCACAAGTCAGTTGCAGAGGTCCATTGAGCTATTTGGAGATGTTAATAACCTTCCTGACATTAAGGGGCGCATTTACTAAGGGTAAAATTTAATTTGAAACCCCTCCAATTCGATTTTGAAATTCGAGGGGTTTTAATGCAATTAGTTTTATCTATTGAATTTTTTTTAAAGGGCCAGTACTTCGAAGTTGAATTGGAATTCAAATGTTCGAATTTGGCCAATTCGAATTGAATTTTGGGCTTTTCGATAGTCGACTAAGCCCAAAATAAATTCGAATTTTGAATTTTTTAAATTCGAATATGATTTGAATTTTCACTTCAAATCAATTCAACCCTTAGTAAATGTGCCACTAAAAGTTTTTTTTTCAGAGGAAAAAACTCAATTCATACGATACAAATACCATTTGAATATTATTCGAATTTTCAGGTCAACTATTCAACTGATAATTAGACATTCAATTTTTTTCTTAGATAACCTTCCAGTTGAATTGTGAGTTCATTCAAATTTGTTAGAGTAAAAAAATAAATCAGATGAATTTGAAATCTGACTTTTGATAAATGGGCCTCTAACTGTTTCCTTAAGATGATCTTTCATTCAAAACAACCTCAAATAATTATCCACTGAGTATCTACTCAAAATCTCTTGTTCATTGTTTACACCTATGAAAAAAAACCCTATTCAGATAGAAAATTCTTCAAACACTAAGGAAATTGAGTGGTGGAACAATGCCTTAGATAATAATACCAGAACTAAATCTATGAGTTATTGTATCTGGGTCTTTTCTATTAGAAACCATGCCATGAGAGAGTTAATGTGTTTAATAAGGTTTCAGTTACAGTATTTTAGTTAACAAAAGCAACAATACCTCCAAGGTTCATTTATCAATCCCACTGGTCCAATGCTGGATCCCTAAGGGGTTCAAGATTAAAGATTAAAACCAAGGTGAAGCACTGTTGGGCACAGGTAATCCCTGCTCTAATGCCTGGCGGTAAGCACAGGAATTCCCAGGTACTTATGGCTTTCAGAACTCCAAGGGACATCAATGTACAAGCAGAGTTTCATTAAAGTTAGAAAAAGTTAGAAAAAGAGAAATGTTGTGGCAATTTTTCACACACTCTGTCAATGGCCTTGTCAAGTAAACAAATTAAGGAAATATGGGTAGAGACAATAACTATAAATGTGAATTCTGAAGGAGTTTGATAGATCCAATGACCCATAAACAAGCTGGCCAAGGAAAAAGTGAATTTAGTTACCATATCTGTAACATGTCTTTGGGGATATCAGAACCTGCAATTGAACTAATAATTGATCTAAATAGTTTCAATGGAGTGAGTAAGTGTAAAGAAAGCTCACCCTTGGTGTCTAGTGGTGCTGCGATGATGCCCGCCCCACCGCTCCTCTTCTTCCTTGCTGGCTTCTTCTTAGTGTGTGCGCAGCACGCACTTCCGGGTTATATAGATGCATGCGCTCTGACGTGATGACATCAGTGCGCAATGGCGCAAAATTCAAACATATTTCTTGCGCACACACTTCCGGGTTATATAGATGCATGCGCTCTGACGTCAGTGCGTCACAGGCATTTTGTACAATATCAGTGCCCGTGATAGTTTTATTCCTGGTGCCTTGTACCGTGTGCTGTGAAGCTTCTTGTTTGTCCTGATTCCTGTGCTTCTGACTTCTGAAACCTTACCCTTGCCTGAAACCCACTTTGATTCTGCTTAATCCTCCCGATTGACTTCCTGGTTTGACTCCTCCCTGTTATTTGACTCCAATTCTGCCTCACTCCATCTGATTGATTACCCGGTTTGACCTTTTGCCTGCCTGACGACCCTAGCTCTACCTCTGCCTGCCCCGATCCAGCCTGTCTGACTACGAATCTGCCTACTCCTGCTTGTACCGTGACCTTTGGCCTTATAAACTCTATCTACTGCTGTGCCCCTCTCCCTATACAGAACCCTTATCTTGCACCTCTCGTTTAAGTCCAGGTGGCATCCAAGTAAGCCGAGGGCTCCTCCTGAGGCCCAAAGGCGGTCACACTACTGGTGAAGCACGAGCTGAGACCAGGGTGCTTGGTGTTTGTTCTGGTGTTGGGTGCTGACCGTGACAGTAAGTTGGCCAGGCATCTTAGCTGTACCAAGAAAGCTTTCGCACACCCTTAGTGCTGAAGAATGAACAGATAGACCTGGTGCCTAGTGCCTGGAGGATGTGGCACCCTCTGTAGCAATCCACTGTAGCAAAAAATCACACTGGCACACAGGAGTTGGGATGCAGGGAAAAACCCTTGCAACAACTTTTTTTTTACTTTTTACTGCGGAAGTACTATGGGCATCTTAGCTGCCCATAGTGCCAGAATCAAAACTGTGCCATATGTTGATCCTCCTTCTAGCCCATGTGCATTGTTTAGTGTTTTGCCAATACTGTAAGTTGATAAATACATAGAGCTTTTAGTGGCAGCAACAGTATGATTTCTATATGTGCATGCCTAGCTACTGTATTTGTGCTTGATTTCATGATGATTAAATGCTGCTTCAAACAGGCTGCTGACTGGAAAAATCAACTAAAAACAAACAAACCACCTGAAAAGGATAAGTATTTGTTATTAACTGTTATTTTATAATAAGGTGGTATATTTAAATACTGTGGTTTCATTTGTAATTTATTTTTTTCTGTTTTTGGTGCTAAATATCAAAGTTTGGTGTGCTATTGTGCTTACAGCAAGTTTGTCACAACCTGCTTTACTTTGCCGTTAGTTTTCCCTCAGTTTGAGGGGGTGGAGTTTGATTACGAAGAAATCCACAAGAAATGACGGCACGTCTGGATCCAATTTTATTTAAAAAACCGCTGCAGAAATAACCTAACACGTTTCGGGAGTATATCCCTTAATCATGGAAGCCTATGATTAAGGGATATACTCCCGAAACGCGTTTATTTCTGCAGCGGTTTTTTAAATAAAATTGGATCCAGACGTGCTGTAATTTCTTCTGGATTTCTTCGTATCTTGCAGTGGGGCACTGACTGACTGAGCACCTGGACCAGCTATAAGGGAAGCGCGGTGAGCTAGAGTGGTTTTTCTGTTCATTTTTTTTGTCCACAGTAGGTGGAGTTTGATTAGTTGCACCTGAACAGACTGTATAAATAGAACCCCTGGGACTCCCATGGAGCTTGTTCTAGTGCTGCTCTTAAGTGTTTGCTCTTTAATTGGCTAGTCTAAAAGTGGAGTTACAAACACCGGAGTTTCAAACTAAAGGAGTTCAGACTAGGTCAAA
>CM044436.1:109710195-109765944 GCA_024363595.1 Xenopus borealis
AAATAGGGTTCTGTCCTGCATAAAAAAGGGCATAAATTCAAGGGATGAAAACATAATTATGCCACTTTATAGATCCCTACTAAGACCTCATCTGGAATATACAGTGCAGTTTTTGACTCCAGTCCTTAGGAGGGGTGTAAATGAGCTGGCAACTAAACTGGTTAGAGGAATGGAAGACTTAAATTATGAGGGGAGACTGTCCAGGTTGGGGTTGTTTTCTCTGGAAAAAAGGTGCTTGTGAGGGGACATGATTACACTTTACAAATACATTAGAGGATATTATAGACAATATCAGCTGACCTTTTTACCCATAAAGAGAATCACCGCACCAGAGGCCACCCCTTCAGACTAGAAGAAAAGGACTTTCATTTGAAGCAGCGTAGGTGGTTCTTCACAGTGAGGTTGTGGAATGCACTGCTGGGTGATGTTGTGATGCCTTATTCTGTTGATGCTTTCAAAAGGGGCTTGGATGATTTTTTGGACAGACATAATATCAAAGGTTATTTTGATACTAAACTCTACAGTTAGTATAGCTATGGGCATATATGGTTTGTGTGAAAGAGTGTAGGGGTGTGTGTGTGTATGCTGGGTTTTAATTTGGAGGGGTTGAACTTGATGAACTTTGTCTTTTTCAACACAATTTAACTATGTAACTATTTAACTATGTAAAACAAAATTTTTGAATATTTGTTCAACTTAGGAAGGTATTGTAGAACAAAGCTGAGAGATGTCAGAACCAGACACCCTACTAAATGTTCCTTTAACATGTTACATTGCTCATTGCAACTGCCCACACAGTTCTGTTGCTTAGCAGAAGCTCCATTTTCTTCTGCATTCTGGCATTCAGAGGTATGTGTTTGTGTCAGTAAATAAGAAAATTTCAGTATGTGGCCTTGGTTCAGCTTATAAATTTCTGGTACGTTATTTCACTCTTCCAGCATGTAGAAAATTAATATAATATCATTGCACATTCATGCACCATCACCCCTGGCCTGCTTGGGTTGAGATTTTGAATTAAACTGCATTAGTTTGAAAGGAAATGGAGTACTGCAATTGTTGTTTTGCAGTTTTAACTTGTGATTTTTTTCCAGCGTATTGTAAGAATATAGGTGGGCATCAACTGTCACAGGTGCAAAATATGCTATGGTTTAATAATCTGTAACAACCAAAGCTAAATTATTGGAAGTGTAATCAATCACATTTAATTGTTCATTGGTTGCTTCGGTTTGTGGCAACAGCACATCATACAAAATATAAATAAGAACTACTTAAGTCACAACAAAATTACTTTCAATAAATATGGTATAAATTGATTAACCTTATTAAAGTATATTCTTTGTGGTATTACTAAGCTCATTTTATTGCACTGAAGTATGTGTGTTTGAGTACAGTAGTTTAATCAGCTGGCACTAAGAACCTTTTAATTCAGCATAGCTTGGCCTCAAGGTTCAGATGATTTTGGTGATGTCAGAAGAGCTGGAATCTAATCAGAAAGAGATAGGGAATGGGGATTCAAAGGCTCCACATTCCAGAACAGTGTTTGGTTTACTTGTATGTTGTTATAAAATGATTTTGCTATAGGTGGCCACAAATTATATCTTGGGGGCAGATTTACTAAGGGTCGAATTTCGAATGCAAAAAAAAATTTGAAATTCGACCAGGGAATAGTGGGGAATTAAAAAAATTTGAATTAGAATTTCGAATTTTTTTAGTGCAATTCGATCGATCGAATGATGTAATAGGGAAAATTCGATCGAATTCAAAACGAATATTCAAACGATTTTTAAGCGATCGATCGAATTTTTCTTATTCGATCTCAGGGAATGATCCCCATTTCGGTAGGTTTAATCTGGCTAAGTAGGTGATCGAATTTAAATTTAAAGGGGAAGTATTTGACCATCGAAATTTCGAATATTCGAATAAAATTAAATTTGAATATTGGAATCATTTGAATTTGAATATTCGATGGTCGAATTTGGTCAAATTTGCCTAATTTGCATATTCGAAATTCAAATCTTTTTGAAAATTTGTTGAATTCAACTGCTGACATATACAGAATCATTTAACACAAATATTAAAGTACAAGAAGCTGAGTTGTTTTTCTCACTCTGTTTCACAGGTGAGTGCCTACATGCTATGGTCCAAAACTCCAAAACAGAACGCAGAGACCTACTCCCCTCTAGTGGTGGGTGAATTTATTCGAGATTCGCGAAAATTCACCAAAACAAAACGTGTCGTGACTTGTTTCGCTAATTTTTTCGCCAATTCGCAAATTTTTCAGCGAAGCGAAACTGGGTAGATTCGCCCATCACTACTCCCCTCCCATAAATACAAAATTGCTTGTGTTTGGTTCCCAAATGAGGGGAAAAGGTGAGGGAACAGTGAGTCAATGCTCTAGCACTTTGTGTCAGGTTCATTAATAAATAAAGTATATAATTAAGTCAGACATATTGTTACAGTTTCAACTATTGTGCCTTGTAATTGTTACAAAGTATTTTGGCCAGTTTTAATGTGTAGTCCTGCTTAAATTATTAGAGTGTCTAAATTATTTCTTTGCCTCTATCAGTATTTATTGGTGGATCGAGCTGGACGTTAATGCTGTTCCTGTTATACAAACGATAGGCTGAAAAATATGAGCTGACGCTCCGGCAAAAATATGTTTTGATGGACTTTGATTATATTTTCTATTTCTATTTCTATTCTTATATTGTATGAATTTTTAGTCTCACATTATTACACCGTTCTACTATTTATATATTTATTAATTCATGGCTTGTTGTGCACTAATTCATGGCTTGTTGTGATTTGAACTACTAAATCAATTTTATTACTGAATTTGCTATGATCAATTAACTATCATTGTTAATCACTCCCACTTTACGGGTCATGTGGCCTGTTGAAAGTTTAAATGTTCACATGCACTAATTGTCTGTATGCTTGACAAAGGGGGTTACCCCGAAACGTTGCATGCTGCATTCACAATAAACCAGCAAGGTTTTACCTGCAAGTTGTTCCTGTGTGCCAGTGTTTTGTTGCTGAGTTCATTAATAAATAAACCCATAGTGTGTTCTGGTAGCATCTTCAGACAAGGAGACAATTGTGGGCTTACAGTATTTACCAAAAATCAAATTTGTGAGGTTTTAGAGTCTGTTTATTTATTTGACAAAATATAAATTTGTAAGTTTACTAAATTCAAAAAACTTGAAAAACAAAAAAATATTTTATTTAAAAAATAGCTCAAGTTATTTGAGTTTTCTGTGTTTAATAAATACGAAACCTATGAGTTTTTTTTTTAAATAATTAGAAATGTGTGCGTTTTTGTGCACAAAATATTGAATCATTGCAAACATTCCAATTCAAACATTGATACATCACTACCTTGGTGTACACTTTCAAGGACATCTCCAGCACATTATAACATGAGAAAAAAAATGTCAGTGAATGTCTATAGCCCGAAAAAAGAAGCCATGGGTATTAAATCCCCAAGCATTATATACAATATGAGAGATAATGCCACAAAAAAAGTTAAAAGCCAAGGGTACTAGAAGCTTAAACAGATTGTATAGTAAGAAACAGGGGGTACTGGAGCCCCAAACATTGTAACTCACCACCTCTCTTCCACCCTAGTACTCTCTTGAAGCTCAGAAGATGAGTGTAGGGAAGGAGGAAGCTGTAAGCAACACTGTCCAAAATGAGGTATCCAAAGGGTTATGCAAGTTCATGTTAATATTCAGGCAATAAGTCAGTTAAGGCAGAAGAGGTTCATAGTTGATAAGCAGAGGAGATTTATAGTCCATAAACAAAGCTGAGGCCAAAATCAGAAGAAGAAAGAAATCAGCAGAATAAATGACACCTAGGAAAAGTAGAACATATTTTTGAGCGAGGATCCTGGGTCTTTGATGTCTTTTTAAGTTAGAATTTGGTGCTGAAAATGCACAATGTCACACGCTGACGCAATGACATTGCACGGTGATGTGCTGACATCATTGTGCTGTGCCGCAGCATGGTGATGTGCTGGCATCATTGTGCTGTGACGTAGCACGCATGATCCCTGGGCGTCACAATCTTGCCTTCAGTGCTGAAGAGGAGCTCTACTGGGCGGGCCAAAATTTGCTGACATTCAGTAAAGTCTATAGGCAACAATTTTTTTTGACACACGTAAAATGATTTGACGGAGCATAATTTATTTCCTCCCAATCGAGTTTAAAATAAAAATGTTCGGCCCTACTCCTCACAGTCCATGATGGTGCAGTTTGGCACTACAGCTGGTTTTGGTTTGAATGTAATTGTAATTGTGCCCATTACAATACAGTGAGGGTGTGATTTTCTTCTTCTTCTTCCTGTGTGTTGTCTCTATAAAACTTCCAGTTGTAGACATGTTTATGCTGAGTTCTATAAAGCAACCAAGATACTGCACAAGTGGAAGTTGATACGTCTGTCCTCACTTACAAAAAAAGCTTTAGTTTGGATCAGCTCTATGCTAACACCGTGTTTGACTGCAAACAATTTTATCAATCCACATTATGACTATGAAGATTTTCATTCATCCAGGTCATGGTATATCTAATATAAGTAATTCTAAAACAACTGGATTGCTGAATAATCATTGAATCATTGAAATTACTACTCAGCAAGTCCAGTTGTTTTAGAATGACATATTAGATATCAATCCAACTTTATCTCCCTCTTCAAAATATACAATTAGTTTACTGACTTAGTGACCCTGCTGTATGCAGTGACTGTTCTCATTTAACAATGTATATTGACCTTTAATGGACTCAGTGTACCATCCCATGTAAATTAAAAAAAAAATTCCATTAGTTTGTTAAACAAAAGATTAAATGGGAACCACAATATACCAACACAGTCAGTTTGGTATAGCTTAAGGTTTTGAGTGCTGACATGCAAGCACAATCAATGAAATGCTACATTTAGATAGAAATACTATACTCTCTAGAAAAGGTTGTTATACAATCATATCTCTAGGATGTCCCTTCTTCAAAAGAAACATATCTGAACAAAACCAACTGATCTAAAGAATCCAACTGATTGGATTATGGCAGGGCCAAGACATTACTCCACTCTGTAAAGATAGAATTTATCAGATGCTACACACTAGGGATGAGTGTTCTGTTGATATCTGAAATCAACGCCATTGCTAAAAATATAAGGTTACCAGGCTAAATGTCCTGAAAAGTTCTCAAGATCCCTAGACTTCATAAATTGTTTCCTGCATCTAAGAATAAAGTAGGCAGCTAAAGCATCTTAAAACTGTACTTATATGTGATATAGTCATTTAAATTAGGTACCTACAAAACTGTGTGGATCATTAATCACAAACTCTTTTAATTGGCTTTCCTGCCAAATTGGCTACAGATGCATAACTAAATCATAAAACCTGATGTAGCTCTCATGAAAGCATAGGCTGTCTTTTTATCTTAAATTAATTCCCAAATCTTCAGTTGCATACTGCCATAAGAAATATTAGAGCAGCAAGAGAGTGATGTTGAGATTACTAAAAAGGTGGTAATGTTTAAGAACTTTTCTCTAAAAAATGTGACATACTAATACTGGCTTCCCTATCAATCTTCAACTTTTTACCAGTTGACATCCCATGGTTTAAGAGACAAGCAACAACGTGAAAATATTTTGAAGGTTAAACCTGCACACCAGTCAGCTGTTCAACATTGTAAAATCAGCATATAACACTTAGGGGCAGATTTTCTAAATTCATGTGAATGATTCGTGTGCATTTTCAAAAAGATTAAAATTTTCAAATAATTTTTGTGGCCACTTCGACCATCGAATTTCAAAATTTGATAGAATCAATGATTTGAATGATTCAAATAAAAATCTATTCCAGTCGATGGTCGAAGTACTTGCCCTTTAAAAAAAGTTTGAATCCCTAGTTCACCAGATTAAACCTACCGAATTTCTATACTTCCCTATGGGAAGCTCCCATAGCATTTTTTTACGTTTTTTAGATTGAATAAAAAAAATTTGATTGAATGGTTAAAATCGTTCAAATTGTTCGATTCGAATTTCTTTAAAACCCTTCAAATTCGATATTCTAATTTGGGTTAAAATTCGACCAAAATTTGATGGTCAAATTTGAGGGTTAATTAACCCGAATTCGACCAGTATTAAATCTGCCCCTTAATAAAGTATCAGTTAACAAGAGGTAACACAGCGTAAAATTTAATCTCAATAACAATTAACAATAAATAATTTGAGAATTTCAGAAGCCCTGTCTGTGCTGTACCCTAATAGAAATTACTATTATTTTCATTTATTTTAGGATACTAGAATTATGTATTTCCTCAGTTATAATTTTGAGATCACCTATGTATTATGCTTAGCCCAAATTGCAACTTCGAGCATTTTCTGTATGAAACTGTATGTTTTTGAAGTTTGGAATCTGAGTTCCATTTATAATGTTAAAAAGTATACTTAAAAAGTTTAAAGTCTTTAAACTGTATTTCCAAAAGTATTTGGACTCGTGTCTAGCCAACATATTATTTGAAAACCAAACTCTTAAATCTAGATGTTGGAAAATTGTTGGTTTGATTCATTTTCATTCAGTTAAAAGATCATTTATGATGTGATGGGCAAATCTGACCTGTTTAGACCAACCTAAAATTCACAGCAGAAAAGTTTCCAAACACAACTTTTTTAACTGCTCCACATTTAAATGTTGGCGAAACAAGACTAAATACTTCACTCATTCCTATAATGAGGTTAAGGACTAAACATTAAACAAGTGTTTAGTAGGGCTGTTTGTACTGCATTGAGGCTCAGAGCCAATCAATGTCTTCCACTCAGTGTCAGACTGCGGTACTTGGGGTCCCCAGAGAATATCACCCATGGGCCCACCAAACCAAATCTAAGCTTGCCAACTTCATAAACTATATCTAGTAAAGGTATAAGATCTGTTTTCCGTACTGCTTGGGACCTTGTATTTTCTGGATAAGGGTTTTTTTCTGCCGTGAGCTTCCGGTAGTGAAACCCAAGGCCATGGCAGACTGACGACCTTGAAGAGTTATTTGCACAAAACATAAAATCTTCAGCCCACTCGCTTCACATGGGGAACCACATATGCTTCACATCATACCATTAACAGTCCCAATTCTAACACCCTCACTGGTGTTCACATTACTCACTCTGGCATTTAGCCATCACTGGCTTTCAACTGACCAAAAATTCCAGAATCCTCTCTGGGACACACTTGAGAGACTTTTCTCCTTGGGGGGTTTCTCTCATCCTCTCCAGTTCTTTGGAGCGCTCTCCAACTCAGGGGAATCACACACTTTCCCAGGTGCTCACCAGCACTCTTTCTTCCCTCCACTCAAGGTGGTTCGCATGTGGCCCCTCACCCTCCTCCAAGGAGGTCTCTAGGGGAAAGGTAGCTCTGAGGTGTTGCTCCACACCTACTTTTAACTAAATTACTTACTTAATTAGCTAATTACCTCTAACTGCTCTAGGCAGCTGCAAGGAATTGAGTAAGGAATGGAAGCCCAACCTGCTCTTTTCCATCCACTCCAGGATCCCATAATACAGTTTTTACTAATCTGGTTCAGAATGAAACAGCATTACTTGCTGCAGCCACACAGTTTTTCCTTGGAGTTTACATTAAACATTAAATTGGTGAAATACACACAATATTGTGCCCTTTAGACAACCATATCTCACACTGCAAAAAATAATGTAAACATTAAATAAACCCAAAAATATATTCCTGCAGCTTAATTTGGATAAAGTATAAGCAATTGTTTTAATATTACAAATAAAAAGGAAATATTTTTCAAAATTTGGATTTGCTTGAAATAGACTTGATGGAAGATGGCTTTCCCATAATTTGGAGCTTTTCAGAAAATGGGTTTCACATAAGGGGTATCATGCCTGTATTTCTATAATAAACCAATATATTCTATATTTCTACAAAACCTAGGCTAACCATCAGATACTTAAGGATGTACAATATTAGGGTCATTGTTGAGTCCCCTTAAACCAATGTTTGATATTTTTTAACTCACATAAGGTCCCAGATGTTTACTCTTGTAAAGTAGAATAAGGTGAAACTCTATGGAAATTAATAACCACTGTCAGCAAAACAGCCATTTATGCTAATAATGATAACTGAATGATAATATACATTATGTTTTCTAGTCCATTATCTTCCACCAACAAATTAGCAGTGAGCCATGGCTACATATGAAATAAAAGAATGCCTAATTGATAGCTAATTGTTACTAGTAAAGGCCAAATTGCCCCCACCTAGAAAATCATACTGTCGCATACTGTACTACATTTCTTAAAGATCAAACAAGTCAACCACCTGCAATATGGAGTCAGTTTATTTGATTACATTATGCAGAACACTGATAAAAATAAAAAGATACAAAATGTTAATAAATAAGAAGAAAGCAAAAAAATACTAGCAATAGGAAAAAAGCAAGTTTGGGTCAATATCAATACAGAAGAAACTTTTTTTTGCCACGCTCAGTCCTAGTAACACAAAATAACTGTAAATTGCAGCATTTTAGATCTTTTTCGTCACTTATGGATACTGAAGCTCATTTGATTCGGCACTCGCCACTACCAGCTTGCACATCATTACCCATGATTGAAGTGAGCACACTGAAAGGGAGCATTAGGCATTTAGGAGAGCTACAATGAAGGCATTACTGGATTTCTCATTGTCCCTAAGGAGGTGCTAAAGAATATGTTCAACTTTGTATATGCCAATACACTGCTCTAATGAGGCATAACAAACACATGTTATTAGTTCAGCCCAATACTCTTCCATGAAAGCAGTGACAAATATTGGAAAAAACTTAAAAGAACCTGTTTCCAGGTCAATTAGTTACTACAGCCATAGATTATCACATTAGCCACGGAGAGATTAATTTTTAAAACTTGTATATAACTGCCCTTTAAGTGCACCTCTTCAGAAGACAAATTCTCCTCTTGCTCTATAAACATTACAAGGCCATTAATGATACTGAGAGCATCGATTCATTACCTGGGTTTAAAGTTTGTGACAACAATAGTGACAATGATAACATTTTAAAATGCAAGTAAAAGAAACCGACTTTTTTAAATCTGAAAATGCACAAATATAAGAAAATATTTAGTTCCTTTGAGTTTTACAGTGACAATGAGATGCTCGTTTATATGCCGTCTTTCATAAAAAACAAAGTAACATCTAACATTAGTTTATCAATAACCAAACAGTGTTATCTATTATAGTGCAATGCTAAGATGTAAAAAAACTATGGGATACCTGGGAAAAGTATGAAGTTATTTTAGTATCTTGGTTGAACCAGCAGGAATTTGTGGATTTCAAATGAAATATTACCCCTCCCCTCAGCTCTCTCTACTCTTTCTCTATATTTGTATCTTCCCTTCTTTGCTTTTCCTATCTCTATTGTTAATAATGGTTCTTTGGGAAATTCTAAATAAAAACCTAAACAATTGTAATCAACCAGTGATTTATGAGCAACATGTGGCTCACCAACCCCTTTGATATTTCCCCTCAGTGGCTTCAATACAGGTGCTCCTTTATGAATTTTTGAATTTAAAGCAAGTTTTGGTTTCATACAGACCATGTTTACTACAGTATATATTGAAGCTATGCCAGTGTGTTATTAAGCACCATCTATTTATTTTAGGTAACCCTTAAATGATGTTTTCCTTGCCATTGTTCCTACATATTAGACAGGTACCTCTCTAGAACCAGCGATCCAAATTTTTTAAGCGGAAAAGAAATCATTGACCTGCTCTTATTGTTGGGGAAATGAAAGAAGATCAAGACACACCTGTCAGGCTTACCGTTAGAATCCAGCGAGGAAGGCAATGTTGGTTTGCAAATGCCTAGTGGGAACTGCTATAGTGAGTATTCCATTATTTTCAGTAGGGCTTAATTTCTTGAGTATTTACACTCAACCACATGTTTAAAAAAAAAAAAAAAAATATGCCCCATACGACCTTGACCTCATGCCTTTACATAGTCGTGAAGATCCTTATGACAATAGTATTATTTTAATTATGGGGTACAGAATTCAGAATTTAGGCATGTGTTTAGAAAGAGAGAGAGAGATATGTCATTTTCTAATCCATATTAACTATAACATGAACGTATTAGCTTTCATGAACAGAGGTAATAACTGACAACTAGTGTGAAGAACAGAGGCTGCAGGAAATGAGAAGGTGTCTGTATTATTGTGATTATGTTACTGGTAGAGCTTGTTTGGTGTGTGAATCAATATTCAGTTTAGCTGTATAGGTGGTGAGTGGGAGAAAATGCAAAATACTTTTCTTTGCCTCCTTCACATGTCTAGATTTGCATGTCATGCAGACCCTGTGATGGAATATCACTACAGGACAGAAATAGACTTGAGAAAGGAAGACAATTTTCGGTGTTACAAAGCTGCGGTAGAACAGAGGGAGAGTATGTGTGTAAGAATTATTAATAGCATTGGTTTGTTAAACAAAACCACAATTTGTGTGGATGAAACATTTTCTTAATCTGCTGCTCTCTCCCCACTCCATCCCTCAAAACAATGATCTTAAAAAAAACAGTTGGCTGCTCACACAGCAAACATGTCAGTGTATTACATGCCGCTCTCGCAGCAAAGGTTGAACAAGTCTCCAGTCTGTTGTTTATGAAAAATCAAATACACAGTAGTAGCCAAAAGCAGCATCACACAGAGAGAGAGGCATAGAAAGGTAGAAAGGGAACTGATAGCAATTGATATTTTAATTGGGTTTATATGATGAATGAAAGTTATGCTCCAGACAATTAATCTCTTTGTGAATTCATATTTCATAGAATCATTGTTTGAATTTATAGAATAATTGTCATTGATTATGTTCTGCTTATCCATATACTGCTATAGACACCATTCTATTGCAACTGCTTATTTTGGTAATTCTGCTTATCCCCACACTGCAAGTATTTGTTAACCCCAAAAACTTTGTCTGTCAGGCCTACTCTACTTTAGTGTGTCTGATAAATATCTCAAACACACATCTGTATCCACTCCTCAGTGAACAAGAGATATTTTTATAGCCCCAAACTCATTTCTGGTGTCTGTAAATCTCAGTCCTTTGATTCAGGCCCAGCCCAGTATTGGGGATGGCACTTTTTGTCTGGGGCATGGCACAAGTGCTAACATTTCCTAAGTGCTAATATTGCCCAAGTGCTTGGAAATGGCAGTTATAAAAAGCAGTTGGACAATACTTTGACAAGGCAATAGGAGCTGAATTCCCCTGCAAACCAGCTGGAATAAGAAGAAAACAGATTTGTTTGTACCTGCTAGTTTGTAACTTCTTACTCCAAAAATGCTTTCCCCTATGTTTCTCCTCCTCTCATGCTTCATAAAACATTTTGCACTACCTCCCCCATCAAATCACAGTTCTATACAAATCTAAACCTCTCTAATTTCCTCTCCTTCCCTCCCTGAAGTATATAACGTACTTTGTTTATCTATTACAGGAAACTCCCCTTTCTCAAATAAACTAAAATTTCCCCAAACCCTGGCCCTTACCCCAGCCCAGTTATATCATGGCCATGGGCTCCTTCTCTGCAGTGCAAATTCTAATAGTACAGAACTCTTATCCCTATTCCCAAAAACTCTGCTCCTTTGCTCTCTGGAATGCCAGATCTGTTTGCAACAAACTTACCACTACACATGAACATTTCATTGCCAATTCCTTCAACCTGCTCACACTTACTAAAACCTGGCTTTCTCCAATTGACACTGGTTTACCTTCTGCCCTGTCCTATGGGGGCCTTCACCTTACTCATACTCCCAGGCCTGGAAACAAACCCAAGGGTGGGGTAAGCTTGCTCCTCTCTCCTCACTGTACTTTTAAAGTTCTTCCACCTGTTTCTTCCTTATCATTCTCCCCATTTGAGGTTCACTGCATTAGGTTCTTTTCTCCTGTTTCTGTCTCTGCATTGCTGTCATATATCGACCACCTGGACCAACCGCACAATTTGTGAACATCTTTGCGGTCTGGCTTCCTTACTTTCTTTTATCTAACACCCCACCCATCCTATTAGGTGACTTTAATATACCTGTTAACAACATTAACATCCCTTCCATCTCTAAACTTCTTTCGCTTACATCCTCTCGAGGCTTATCCTTGTCCTCAGACTCCCCCTCTCACTCCAATGGTAACGCTATGGATCTCATATTTACCAGACTCTGTTCAACCACCAATTTTACTAACTCACTGTTTCCCCTCTCTGATCACAATATGCTCACATTTCAACTCTCACTAACTCCCTCTTCACCCCCTGCTAACCCCCAAACACATACCTGCCGTGAGTTGAAAGCTCTGGATGAGTTGCATTGCTCTTCTTCCTTTGACTCTCTTCACTCTATCTTAAGTATCTCTTGTCCTAATGTGGCTACCTCTGTCTACTATAGCACACTCACCACTGCCCTTAATTAGCTTGCTCCTGTAAAAACTAAACGTGCTAGACCCAAACCACTTCAACCTTGGCACACTGCTCATACTAAAGCGCACGTATAGTGATGGGCGAATCTACCCAGTTTTGCTTCGCCAAAAAATTTGCGACTTTCCAGCGAAATTCGCGAATTGGCGAGAAAAATTTGCGAAACGAGTCACGGCAAGTTTTTACCGCGTGGCGTTGTTTTCAACGTGTGTCGCACCATTTTTGACGTGCGTCGCGTCAAAAGCGATGCACGACTCGTTTTTTTCCGCAAATTTTCGCCAGGCGGATTTTCGCTGGCGTTTAGCAAATTTAGCGGGAATTCGCCCCATGCGAATAAATTCGCCCATCACTAATGTAGAGTACCTATACACAAACATACCACATAAGAATGGAATTATGGCTTGTCAAATACACCTGCAACAATACAATACACCACCAGACCCAGATGTATGCATGTCGGAGTTTATCTTCACATACAACGTGTTTTCATTTGATCAGGATATCTACCTGCACCAGATGGAGACCACAATGTGCTGCTGATTTGTACCACAGAATACAAATCTGTTCATGGCTAAATTGGAGGACGAAATTCATGTCATATTCTGCTACCAATTCATGTCATCCTCTGCTACCAAGCCTATGGTCTACCTCTGCTACATTGATGATATCTTAATAATCTGGACAGCAAGTGAAGAGGACCTCCTATCTTGAACAGGAATTACAGATCCTTCCACCCAACATAAAATTAAAACAGAATGGCTACAAAACAGAAATCAATTTCATAGATACCACAATTTTTATAAAAAACCAATACTCTGACATCCATTTACTGAAAACCCACAGATTGATGCACATTCCTCAGAAATGACAGTTCCCACCCCAAACATAATTTACAGCAAAGCAATAAGATATAATCACATTTTACCAGACTCCACTAATCGGCATACTTGACTGTCTGAATTCAGGCATCCAACAAGGATATTAGCCCCAGAATAAAAGACATGACAATAAAGAGAGCAGTTGTCATACCCAGGGAAATCCTCCATAAATAGAAACAGACAAACAAATATAACCATGTCCCCCCTTGTTGTTACCTTAAACCCCTATCTGGAATCCTTACGCAAAACCATGATGAAACTGCAACCCATACCCCTTAGGGACAAGAGATAATATAATTTCTGAACCTCCACCACTCCTAGCACACATAGCCCCCAATTTAAAAGAAATGATTGTACATAGATCTCTACAAGTCCCTGCAGAGAATGCAGTAGAATGGGTACCAATACCACACCTTCAACAGGAACATCAGATAAAAGGTTTCTTTACCTGCAGATCAGACTGAAATTGAATTGAAATGTCCCACTACAGGAGTCTACGTGGAAGAAACAGGACAAACATTGCACCAACAGATGAACTCCCACAGGTTTAACATCAAGCATGGCAACACAGATGCCCAGTGGTAGTACACTTCTGTAGCAATACCACAATGTTAATGGGTAACTTTAAGAAACAGCAGGAGCATAAGGAGTGGGAATTCAAACTGATGAGAAATTTTAACACTCAAGAATGTGGCCTGATATGAATTTAGCGAGAGAGATATGACACCTTGAAGAACACAGCTAAGGACCATTTCAAGACACCTTCCTTAGATTGACTTTACAAGGTTTGCTTCCTTGGCAGAGTGAAGCTAAAGTGCTCATCTTAGGGTGCTTACAAATATCTGGTTTGAAAAATGATCTTGTTACAATTCCTATTTGTAGTTTAGTTATTACAGCCTAATATGGACTTGTGCAGTGGATATGTTTTAAATCCATACATAATCCAATATTACTTTATTTTGTATCTTCACTTTTTTCTTGATCATTTCCTACATTTTCCTAACTTTACCCTATTCTGTATTGATCTATGTCACACTACTGTATGTGACCTGACTGAATCCAGACCCCAGGACTATTTACACCCCACACTAATTACTTTTATTATCTCTACAAGTTATCTCTATCTATCTGTAACTTTCTAATTTATTGCCCATAAACAGGTTCAATGATTTATCAGTATATAAGCTTTGCCTTTCCAGTTTTCATTTGACATCTGACAAAGCGTGCTTCGAAAGCTTGCAATTTTTACGTACTCAGCTAGAAAATAAAAGATATCACTAAACTTTATATTGTCTCCATTTTTTCAATGGCTAACACAGTACAACATCTCAAAACATTACATATTTGGGACCTGTTATTCAGAATGTTCCGGACATGGGACTTTCTGGAAAATAGATCCTAACATACTTTGGATCTTAATACCTTAAGTTTACTAGAAAATCACATAAACATTAAATAAACCCAACAGACTGGTTCTTCTTCTAGTAATGGTTAATTATATCCTAGCTTGGATCATCTACAAAGCACAGTTTTATTATTATTTATGGATAAAATGGAGTTTATACAAGACTTTTAGTAATTTGGAGCATTATGGATAATGGGTTTCAGGATAACGGATCCCATACCTGTACTATAGATAACCTCAATTAATGATAGACAACATGTCAGAAATGGGGGATGCTCATATATTTGCCTGTATATGCATTTTGCTAATCTTTAAGCCACTTTGATATTTCATGCTTTCTGTGATGTTAATAGTATGGGGAAAAAGAGCCTGTATAAGAAAAGCCAAATAAATATATTGGCACATTTCTGTTCCATAACAGGTTGCAAATTTTTTAAACCTTTTTTTCTATTTCATTCATTAGAAGATAGGAAAGTGCAGGAAAGGAGAAGACTGTCTGAGTAAAGAAGGCTTAGGGAATAAACTGGCACATTTCAGCACCATTTCCTTTTCGTTTATCGCTTGTGCTGTTGCCAATAGTAGCTTTGTTCCAATCCCCCTCACCTCTAACATCCTAACAATCTGAACATATGCTCCTGCTGTGTATTTCTATCCAACAGAGGTCTCTGCATAAGCAAATAACGGTGGCCAATTATTGCCACATGTTAAAACAAAGACATGTGGTGTAGCTAATTATCATAATCACTGGTAATTATTTAAATATAGCCCTGTTATTGTGCAAGGCAAAACAATATTTGTTGTAGGAAGTCGTCAGTAGTGGATTTGTTTAGTTATCATTTGCAATTTGAAATAGTGCGCCAATGCTTCTTCATGCTTCTTTGGGACAGCAGCTGGTTACACATTCTCTTCCTTTTCCTGTACAAAGTGTATGGAAGTCTAAGCCTCCATTTTGCAGTGTGCTAGTATATGTTGCTGTGTTAATCCTTAGTAAAAGGTATTCTCTACAAGACCAGTTTCTGTGTGTGCCTGTGCTCGGGTTCACTGTTTTCCTGCAAAGTCTTTGTAAGGTGCCTGAACAGATTTAAGGAGGGACAATTGATGTTTATTTTGAGACAACCAATGGTTTACTACCCTGGTCAAGTAGCATGAATGCTCTTACTCTTAAATAGGGGAATATTTTTCCTGTATTTTCGCCACTAGTTAACAAAATGTTAGTTAGAACAGCACTGCACAATCTGATGGACATTTTTTATTTTAGAAACTCTGTTAAGGCAGAATTTAAGGTTTTCTCTTTTAATATCTTGTAATATCAGAAACTGCTGACAAGCATGTACTCTAGACAAAGGCAATGGCAAAATCTGTGTCCTGAAATGATATAGTTTAAAGCTGTTTTTTGTGCTACAGTTCTGGAATTGCCACTTATTAATTGTATTAGTTTATTAACATTTCTGATGATGCATAAAAGTACCGCTGCAGAACAAGAAAAAGTTAATAAAATAATGTATATGCAGCGCTGCATCTCTACCTAAACTGTGTTAGGTACATTATGCGTAACATGCATAATGTATATTTTCCATACATTTATGATCCATGTAATGAAAGACAGATTTATATCTTTTTGTCTAAAGTCAATGATTATTTTGAAACATCACTATTATTGACCAGAAAATACTAGCACATCGTTGTGCTATTGTACTGAATAATAAATACTTCAATTACTGAAGAGTTCGGCAAAACACAATATTCACAATCACCCCTACCCTTGAGGCAGTGTCACTCTTTATAAGCTTTAGAAGTTTCAATTAAAATCCTGCCTGTTAGTTCACACTGGAAATCAAAAATGCCTTTCATATCCTTGTTTTCATCCAATTTACATTCAGTGAGGTTTAGTGCAGTTTGCCTGTCTAAATTAAGATGTCCAAAAATATCTTATTTGAATTGATGTGCAATGTTAAAGGTAAAACTATAGTACAGGCACTGAATTTCTAAACAAAACTTTCAAACTAAATAATGGCTTCTGATTAATAACAAATAAGGAAGACAACACAATTTCCATATTTATGTTTTTACTTCTATTATCTCATGTACATAAAAACAACTACATACTTTAAGGGGCATATTTATCAAGGGTTGAATTCGAGGGTTAAAAAACCCTCGAATTCGACCATCAAATTTGTATAGAATTGTATAGATTGCGAATTCAAAGGATTTTAATGCAATTCGATTTATCGAACGATTGAATAAGAAAAATTTATTATTATTCCCCAAAATTAGCTCGATCAAATTTGAAATTCGATGAGCATTCGACCATCGAATGCTTATTAAATTGTTTTAGGCTATCATTTCAGTCGATATTCGATTTCTCGATGAATTCGTAAGATCGGATACCAATCGTTCGATTTCACAAAAAAAAGTTAAATTTGATTCGAGCATCCAAAAAATTTGTAGGATTCAAATGCTTCGATCGTACGAATGGTATTCAAGCAGGACTTAGTCTCAGAAGCCTATGGGGAGCTTCTCATAAGATTCTATTGCAATTCGGTAGGTTCAATCTGGCGAAGTAGGCAGTCGAATAACTTTAAAATTTTGATTCCTTCGATCATCGAATGATCGAAGATCGAATATCTGATCATTCGATCTATTCGATCTATTCGATCATTTGGTATTCGATGATCGAAGAGGCCAAATTAGAATATTTTAGAAGATTTTATACGATCGTTATTCGATTGAGTTCGATCTAACTTCGATCATTTCACGTGAATTTCATAAATCGGCCCCTAAGTCTACTAGAAAATCATGTAAACATAAAATAAACCCAATTGTCTGATTATATCTTAGTTTGACTGTTTTATTATTTCAGAGAAAAAGGAAATCCATTTTAGAGCTTTCTGGATAATGGGTTTCCAGATAACCAATCCCATACCTGAGTGGGTTGCTTTGATTTTTTTTGCCAGGGCTGTTTTTTTCTTCCAGTCCGGTCCTGTGTTTATCCATGATGTGACAAGGACAGAAGTAGCCAAATTACTTCTGATGTGTTCAGAGACACACTGTTTGCTCAATTCCAGCTAAATGCAGTCAAATTGATTGGGAGGTGTTTCATAATACAGATGGACAATGACCCAAAACATACAGCCAAAGCAACCCAGGAGTTTATTAAAGCAAAGACATGGAATATTCTTGAATGGCCAAATCAGGCACCTGATCTGAATCCAATTGAGCATGCATTTCACTTGTTGAAGACTAAACTTTGGACATAAAGTCCCACTAACAAACAGCAACTGAATGTCACTACAGTAAAGGCCTGGCAGAACATTAAAAAGGAGAAACACAGAATCTGGTGATGTCCATGAGTTCAAGACTTCAGGCTGACATTGCCAGCAAAAGATTTTCAACCAAGTATTAGAAATTAACATTTTATTTTTAGTTTTTTAATTTGTCCCTTGAAATGAAGTGATTGTGTTAAAAATGTATGCAATCTTTTTGTTCAAACCATTGAATTAACGCTGAAAGTCTGCAGTTCAATTGCATCTGAGTTGTTTCATTTAAAATTCATTGTGGTAATTTACAGAACCAGAATTAGAAAAAAGTTGCCTCTGTCCAATGATTTATGGACTGTTAAATATCTGATTAAATATTTAATATATAAAATATTGATTTAATGAAAATACAATTTACAATACAAATACAATTTTAATAAATGTTTATCCTTATTTTTGGGATAAAATGCAATAATATTCAAACATTTTTAATTGCATTTGAAACTAGACAGCTTCACAACTGCACCGTAGTTAAAATCAGAAAATTGACATAGCACAATCCCATAAATCCCATAAATCCTATAAATCCAATAGAATTGTGCTCAGGGGTTAAAATCTATTGAAAATTATTCTAATTTAAACCACGCGTGAATCCGGAGGGAAACATTTTTTCTTGGTAGGAAAGAAAAAGGGGAGACCAGTGACAGCAAGACGGCAACCTTGCCAAGAATCATATCCGTGTTTTAAAGCCAATTAATGTGTTTTTAAGGAAAGATGCAGCTAGTCTGTGAGGACATAAAGGAAAGAAATGCTTATGCCTGTTGCCTCTCCCTCTCTCATTGCCTAGTAGACAGGTAATTGGAAACCTTTTAGTCTTTTTTAACAATGCTTCTTATAATCATGCCACAACGTTGCATTTTTTAAGCAATATAAATACTGTGATTAAATGTGATAGTGCCTGCTACAATTACCCATATTACACTCCTTTAAAGGCTTATTTCAATTTTGTTTTGGTCCTGTTATTTTCCAGGGCTCTGAGAAAATCAGACAAATCCTCTTTTTTTTCAGGTTCATTGTAAAAATGCAGTCTGAAGACATTTAGGCCCGTCTTTTGCCTGAAATTGAAATGGAATCATATTGTTTCATTTGTAAAAGAGCTGAATTTATACATTTTTTTGTTACGTGTAGCAAAAATAATGACTGATATTATATTTTACAGTGTCAAAGAGCATTTCAAAAAGAAATACACATAGTTAATGGATGATTTCATGCTTACAATAACAAATTAATGTAAAAGGCCACACTGAATGCAAGTTGTATGTATGTATGTATGTATGTATGTATGTATAACTTTATTTGTAAAGCGCTGTTAAGGAGCTGCAGCGCTGTACAGTGCATAAAAGTACAATATATATAAAAGTATAGATGGGGACACAAATCACTTAATAAATATATACAGAATCATAGGACAAAGAGGTTAAGTGCTTTGTGGTAAGACATAGTGGAAAGGAGGTCCCTGCCCCGTAGAGCTTGCAGTCTAAGTGGATCGGAGGTTAACATACAGGTACAAATTGGAGATGAAAAAGTGCACATGGAAAGGCATAGACAGTAGGAGCAGGGCTAGGCTACTGTTCTAGTGCTCCAAAAGGTAGGCTCTTAGATTTTTTTTTAAGAGATTGGGAGAGGATTCCTTACCGAGGAATTCAGGGATGGAATTCCAGAGGTAAGGAGCAGCAAGATAGAAGGGTCTGAGACGAGAGGTGGCAGTGGATGTGGATGGTGTAAAGAGAAGGTGGGTCTGAGAAGAGCGGAGAAGACGACCAAGAACGTATAGCGAGACAAGAGTCAATAGTAATGGTGAAAGGAGGAGAAGGGCTCGGTTTGGGTGGAAAAACCATGAGCTCAGTCTTGGCCAAGTTGAGCTTTAGGTGGCGTTGGTTCATCCAGGAAGAAATAGCTACTAAGCAGTCTGCTATCTGGGTTTGAATGTCAGTGGTTAGTGAGGGTGTGTCTAAATATATCTGAATGTTGTCAGCATATAGGTGATATTTAAGGCCAAAAGAAGACATAAGGTTTATGTTTCTCAAAGCACAAAGATGTTAAGAAAAAAATTGTACGTGATCATTTCACGTGAATTTCGTAAATCGGCCCCAGAGTGTCTCTTGGACACGAAACCCTTCAGGCGAATGGTTCTTAAATTTTGGAAATAAATGTAAGCTTTTTAACATTTTACAACCTGACTGCGGCTTCAATACTTTCGTGGGTTTCAGGCATGTGCCAGCCTCTTTACAAGTTTCCTGATTATAATGGCGATTGGCGAAGCTGGTCTCAACAATTTATATATTATATATTATATGTTACTCAACTAATACTCAGTTTGTGTAGGTTCCCTTATTGAACAAATTGGCCATTCAAGCTACATCTGATTTTCTAAAAAAAAAACTAAGCCAATTGATAACCTAGATTACTGTGTTTATAGGGTAATTTGCTAATTGCCAACTTCAGAAACCAGTACTTCCAATACTGCAATCTGATGATTTGACTTATTGTCTTACAGTATATTGGCAAACTAAACCAGGCCAATTGTCAATGTTGCCAGATTATCAGTAGTCTATAAAGTCACCCCATGGGGCTAAAGTTACACTGAGTTGCCCAAGTTCATATGTGGATATACCCCAACTTTTTTAAGATACATTCTCTTAGCAACTTGTTGAATAAAAATATTAGAACTATTAGATTTTTAAGGCCTCATCTCATGTCAAGGGATACAAATAACTGCTTTTTAAGGTCCCATCTTGTAACAAGATATACAAATTGCATATTGTATCTGTATTTGGATACCCTAGTACTCATTAACCAGATATTATCTGAATGATTATAATAATTTCTAGTGATGTGCGAATCTATCCTGTTTTGCTTCACCGAAAAATTTTGAGAATTTCCACGAAATTCGCAAATTGGCGAAAAATTTGTGAAACGAGTGACGTCACGTTTTTTGACACATCACATGGTTTTCATCGCGTCTCATTTTTTTTTATGCCAGGTGAATTTTCACTGGCGTTTCACAAATTTATTCGCAAATGGCGAATCATGGGAATTCGCTGCGAATTCGCGCCTGGCGAATAGATTTGCCCAACACTAATCATTACATAAAACTGTTCCTTTCTTTGAGCTAATTATAACCATGTGTGTTTTATAAAATATGAAACATTACTATAAAATGAAACTGGGGTAGGTATTGCTCAAATGTAAAATGCAATTACTTAAATTAAATGTGAATACTCACTAGCCTTGTGATTCAGAACAATCTGTAATGTATGCTGAATTTATGCTCAGGGAACTCTGTTATGATCAGTTAAAGGAGAGATTAAGGGCCAGATTAACTATTTGTTGAATTTTGAATTGAAAAAAATTTGAGATTCGACCATGGGAATAGGGAAGTAAAATCCTTCGAATTGGAATATCAAATTCGAAGGATTTTACCGCAATTCGATTGGTGAAACAATCGAATAGAAAAAAATTTGATTGATCCATTATCGATCGATTCAAACGATTTTTTTGATCAATCAAATTTTTTTCATTCGGTCAAAAATAATGATACCCAATTCGCTAGCTTGGATCTGGCGAACTAGGTGGTCGAATAAAAAATTAAAGGGGAAGTACTTCGACCATCGAATAGTCGAATAAAATAAAGTTTGAATATTCTAATTATTCTAATTCGAATATTTGATCTTCGAATTTGCCTAATTGGCATATTTGAAGATTCAAATTCAAATTTTTTTCAAAACTTCAAGTTCTTCATGTGAATTTTGTAAATTTGCCCCTAAGTATTGCTTTTGTTTTTCATAAAAAACTAAGCATGGCTCAACATTGCAGAAAAATAAAACATCTTGGGAAACTAGCACAATACATTTTTGGGAAATATATAGTAACAGCAGGAATTCTGGAAAGGACATTTAATGTTTCCATTTTTATAGATTACCATATGTGCTACCAGGGTAGCCTCTGGTCAGCATTTTTACTTTAATTAATAACTCCTGGACATTTAATGACACATGACATTTAATGACAAATTTAAGTTGCTGCCTCCATGTAACGGTAGGATGGGGGCATCTTTGTACATGTTATTACCACTGTACACTTCTGAAATGGTCTTTTAAGATGTTGAGCTCATGTCCACAAAGTTATGTCACTATGGAGGAATGGTGATGCTGATATGATGACCTACCAGCATGTCATGTCATTGCATTGTGATTTTTGTGTGAAATTCAAAATAAAAGGATGCTTTTGCAAGATCTGGCTAAGTTCTGAGCTCCTGGCAGAGCCAATTCTTAATACTTAATTATCACATGACATTAAATTACTAGAAAAACAGAAGAAAAAAAACCCAGAAATTTACAAATTTTTTCATATACATATATATATATATAGCAATTGGGGTAGATTTGGGTCAACGTTTAGGATTTGAATTTGGTTTTGTATCTGACCAAATTTTGTATTCAAGGTACTGTATTACCAAATCCAAATATTGTGAATTATTGGGTTTGGTGCATCATTACGGTTACTGTTGTGATAATGTACTTTGATATAGACTATCCCGTCTGTCCTTGGGAAAAAATTGGTATGGATAGTTTCAGTTGTAGGGGAGAACACTATCTAAAAGTAATGGACTACTTCTTAAACTATCCTGAACAAACAAGAGTGCTGACAGTAAGAACCACAGAAATACATTATCAACTGAAGCCCTCTAGTGGGTGGAGGTAAACATACTACTCAAGATTAGTGATGGGCGAATTTATTCGCCTGCGGCAAATTTGCAGCGGATTTCCGCCATCCGCTGCGGACAAATAAATACGTGAAAATTCGAAAAAAATTGGCAACGCAAAATACCGCCATTTTGCCCATCACTACTCAAGATACATCTGTAACTCTACATTTACCACCTGCTCAAGGAAAGTGTGAGATATATTTAAGCAAGCACAAATTATGCTAGAAACCACAAACACATACCTATGTTAAAAAAGGAAAGCTATGTTAGAGAAGAAAGCTACAGAAACAGTTTACTGACAACATATTACCTACAATAGTGCTTTACCATACCAAAGCAAATGCTCTAGACATTGTCTCTGTTTGTTTAGGAAAGCAGCTGCAATATTAGCTTGGTGTGACATCACTTCCTGCCTGAGTTTCTCCTTGCTTGCTCATAGCTCTGGGCTCAGATTATAGCAGGTAGGGGAGTTGGAGAAGAGCAAACTGAGCGTGCTCATACCCTTCCCTGGAGGTTTAAGCTGAAAGATCGAAGTCTGATACAGAAGCCCATGTGTAAATAAAGCTTACTTAGTTGTAACCTTTCCTTCTCCTATAAAGCCATTAATGTAATACTTACATACAGCAGGTGCCTATTAACAACACTAGAGGTTAAAATACTCATTTTAAATTAACATTTTAAAATCTTTTTTGACACGTAAAAATTCATTCTTTCCCACATAAATTGAATCAAGACCATTTGTTAGGTTTCATCCAATCCATAATAGGTTTAATATGTTCTTAAATGACAAGGAAAGTTAAACTAAATACGTAAGCTAGAGATGTACATTATGTTTTGGGCTTCTATACCAACCCCAGGCAACCACAGTCCTTCAGCAGTAAATAGCTGTGTCTCCAAAGATGCCCAGTAGCTCCACATCTTCTTTTCTGCTGATTCACTGCACATGCTCTGTGCTGCTGTCAGTTACAGGCAGCACAGAAACCAATAAAATACAAATCAGAACTTAGTAATCAGCCCTGTAGCATCAGCTTGTTTTTGACAGGCCAACCTCATTTTCTGCTGGATAGATAATTTGTGACGAGAATGTGAGTGTTGCAGACACTTTCCAAGATGCTCTCTGTGACAAATATGAAGTCCTGGACCATTTCTGCTATTGACAAGCTGAAACTTTAGGCTGGTTCAATAAGTTCAGTATATAAAACACAGCATTTTTAGTCCTATTCATTTTTAGAGTTTCCTTGTCCTTTAACCCCCAAAATTAATGGAAACAATAGCTAAAAAAAATATCACGCTGTAAAATACAAACATTGAAACCTCCTCTATATCAGGAGTCATGATTTCCAACATTCTGTGGCATATAATAAAAGCTTGTCCACCCTACTATGACTTGTGCCTTGTACTTTTTGTCAGGGGGCCCAGCGGCTCCCAGTGGGGAGAAGTCAGGACCAAGGAGGATGCTGAAGGGTTAAGTCCAGATACAAGGTACATGAAGGGTTCAGGCAATACTAAAGGTCCAGTCCAGGCAAGGCAGGCAGGGAAATGCAAAGTTGAGTTCAGGCAAGGGTCAAAGTCCAGGAATCAATAGTAGAAGAAATATAGAACACCCAGGAATGTATAAAACAAAACCTATACTCGGGCATTGAACCCTAGTCTCTGGCATTATTTTATAATTTAATTTGGCGCCATTAGGGCGCAGACTCCGTGACGCGCCTGTCGCTGTTACCTACGTGGCGACTATGGGCGCCGCAATTTTGGGAGCGATGCCAGGAAGAAGATACTCGCCGCCTGGAGCTCCTGGAAAGGCTCCGGGCAGCGTTTGTGACATTTTTTTGGCAATGTATGTTCACAGTTGTTGTAAAGATCTAGTATATTTTCTATTCCCACACAGCATTTTTCACATTAGATCTGGTGGTGGTTCTAAATGTAAAAAATAACTTTGTTTTCTGAAATTATTTCAGTAAAAGTTAAGAATTTTCATCTTTGAAATCTGGCTGTACATTTGTGCTACACGGGGCATACAAAGTGCAGTGTCCCTTGGCTTCTAATCACCATTATATGCCTTTCTTTGAACTGGTAATGACCCTGTTGAATAGTAAAAGTTAACAATTTTCTTGTATTGTTCTGCAAATGTTAATAAGATTGCATAATGTGGTGAATTACAGACATCTTCTCTTCTGAGCTCCCTGTACTGTTTTCCCCTGAGGGCTGTAATAGCCATACTGGAATTAATGGCTTTTACTGTGAAGCTGGCATAAAAGAATAAGAGAAAATCATATACTGTTCTCAGGGCTATTAAACTTCACCACTTGTATGCTGCCTGCAACAGGACATTCATTAGACTAGAATAGGAACAGACAGCAGGTGGTATGCAATGATTTTATTTGCAAAATTTTATAACTCAGTTTTGCAAAAGGATTCTGAAACACATAAGCTTAAATAGAATACTGGGCCCCAAAGTGAGAACTGCTTTTATATAGATTATAGAACTCCAAAGTAACTTTGAAAAAAAAAAACTTATTTTAAAGAAGGGGCACATTTTTATAGTATGGAATTTTAGTCAGTTGAGGCATATGCCAAATTATAAGCACTATTGATAGGTTTATATGTTATAGCTTATTGGCAAGATTTCATACATAATTTAGACCCATTGAATTTAGAATATAGACCAATATGAATCTGCGAATAAAGCTAGCATTTGATAGGAGCTACCATCAGCCCCTACATATAATTGCAACTGGTAGGCAACCCATGAAGAGTTAGAAGAAGGCTGGAGAAGATCCTCAAGGACACATAAGGAGGCTGGGAGTGGCAACTGCACCAGAAGAATTAGTTGTTGATTAGAGGACAGAGAAAAATAAGAAGTAGGACATATGAATAGTTTACAAGGTTGGAGAGGGGATACCTACATGCCTTCCCCAGCATGTCTTAAATTCATAAATACACCTTATTGCAGCACAAAGATGTGTGTCTACTGGCAATCACCGTGGGTCAGGGTACAAATTGCCCCCCACACCCCAATCTTTTCTCAGCAACTTTTTTGTGCAAAATATGTTTTGTTCTATGGTCTTTATTCTCACCATGTTATTCCACAATGAGACTTCACAAAGCAAAAATTTGAGGCAGTTTTCTGAAAATATTCAGTGGTGACAACATTTGCCTTGAATCCATACCTGGTGAAAAAATTTCCCTCATCACTGACCCACTTAATTATGAGTATCTGTTTGTATTGTGTATTTAGAATATAATATTGTGAGAGGGTATTATTTCAGATCTGGAGAGAACATTCCCCCAGGACACAATCATTGAAAGATATTTTCTGTGTACAGTATGTGTGTGTGTGTGTGTTTTTACATGTGCATGTGTTTTAGAAAAAATACTAAAAGGTTATTTTTCACACCGAAATTCTATATCCAATGTTACTATTTACTTTTTTCTCTTAAATGTTTTTATGTACTCACTAATGCAACACAATTACTTATAGAGTGACATTTAAAAATAAATTCACTGTATTTATTTATGATGTATCTTCAAGGAGAAGCCAATCTAAAATTCAATTTTCCTGTTTGTCTGTGATGCTCATGTTGACATTTCCGTATGAACACTCATCAAAATAACCAATATCTAACAAGACAATCAAAATAATAAATTAAGTCTACCAGCATTGTCTTTATTTAAAGAATGGGGATATTCAAGTGAAAACTGTCCATAAAAAAACCCAGGCAAACATATCAGACTCTGATGTTTCATTTAATTGTAAACTTTCAAAAATATTAAGCTCCAAAGAGTCCCATTAGAAATATTTAAAAAATTTCAATATTTATTCATCATATAAATCAGTAAAAAAGTTCATATACAGACCCCTTGATCCTTCGCCTTACGCGTTTCGTACCCCCTGGTACTTAATCATAGGCTTTTCATTTAATTGTAACCAATTAGCTTTTTAAAATAAATAAAGTTACACATATATTTAAGATTTCTGTTAAAAATATCATTAAGACCTTAATTAATTAATTAATTAATTAATTAATTAATTAACTAATTAATTATTGGGAGACATTGCAATTTTATCTAGAGAGCCATATATTTTGGCGCATTGACTACTCATTAAGGAACTAGTACTCGGAAGAAATAACTGGAAGTGATGTCATAATTTAACAATAAATTAAACAATAAATAAATCTCCCAAAAATTCCTAGGAATACTGCTGCGTCTCCTTTCTTCCGGGAAGGGGAGTAATCAGAAACAAATAATGCATGTAGATAGTGTCTTTACCCTTTACCCTCATACTGGATATGTTATCATATAGATGGTAAAATTAGGTGTAACCCTTTACCCAAGTCTCGATTCAAGAGAACATTTGTTCACATAGTTTGTTCAAGGATTAATTTTACATTACACTTTTACATAACACCGAGATGCAAGTTTTTACTGTATTTCATGTTTGCTTGTTTTCAGCTGTCTTCACAATTCAAGTTTTTCTTAAAGTTGGTAGACTCAAGAGAACAAATTTGCACACAAATAAGAACACAATTTTGCATGTTGCAATGTAAATTTCTTCATTAAACTTTTATTGCATTGTGAATCTTAATTGCTCATTGCAAACTTTTTAAAAGAGTACACTTTTGGAGCAGACATAAATTTTTTATTAAGACATTTTATTACATACACTTTGTACTACTGTCACAAACTATAAAATTTGCAAACACTATTCTACTGTCGCATGAGGGGTAAAGTTTTGCAAAATGTTTGCAAAGGCTAAATTGTTCATAATGGCAATATTTATTCACACTTTTTCCTGTTATCAACCTATATTACATTCCCCCAATAGAAAAGCATGCAAAGAATGTCATCTTTTCACATCTTTAAAGAGTTTAGAGTTTTTAATATCCAAGTCTTTTACTAATTAAGCGCTTATTGGAGTTTGGAAAGTTTTCAACATTTTGAAAATTAAAAATAAACTTGAGGATTCACAAATTGGAATTTTTGACAGTTCCAACACTAAAAAATTCAAAGATAAGGCTGAAAAGGGAAATTAGCTATTGGCAATCAAGATGTGAGTGTGGTGACTTTAGACTTTCTAGATTGTACCTAAATAATTATGCTTTTATGCAGCTGTTGCAATTTTTTTCATGATTTACACATAGTTTAGATATAATACATGCTCATTTAAAGGTAAAAGGTGTATGAATGTCAAATAACAATCTTTTGCAGGGAAGAAAATTATGCTGTTTAATATCACTTTAAAGAACTACAAACTCAATCTCTTTCCCCCAGGTTTTTTTCTTTTTCAAACACAGCTTTACATCACTGTTTCCAACATCAGCCAGGTTCACAATGCAAAATCAGTAATCAAGCTATAATTCCTGAGCCCATACAGATGGTACAGCTGTCATGGGTTTGTTTAATAGTGAGGTGATGCCCTATATGGGTAAATGGAGCACATAATCGTTGTGTCACAGTTTTATAAATTATTTGTTTGTAAATTTGCAAAGGGTCCTGTCATAGACAGAATAGTGAGCCATGACAGGAACCTTGGCCCTTATTCTGCTTTTTGGGAGTCTGTGTATGACAGTTGTAGTCATCATTTCAATATCATGAAATATTAGGGAACGAAAAGGTCTTCAAATGATTATATTTTGGGTCAGATCCTACATTTTCAACATTATGGGGCAGATTTACTAAGGGTCAAAGTGAAAATTTCGGGCTACTTCTACTATCAAATATGCCAAAATTTGTTCTGAATTGAAAAAAAATCGAAATTTTCAAGTACTGTCTCCTTTAAATCCTTCAAATTTTACTATTCACCACCTTAAAGCTACTGATGTGTCATTGTAGCCTATGGGGGACCTCCTGGAAGCGTTCCTGAAAATTTTTCAAAGTCCTTGAAATTTTTTATTTTTGAAAATTTATTCAAATTAGATCAAAAACAGACCAATTCGATAAAAAATGGTCCATTTTCATCGAAACACTCCCAAAATTTGATGGTCAATTTTTTCACTTCGAAATTTGAACCTTAGGGGCAGATTTACTAATAAATAATTTTGAAATTCGACCCTGGAACGATTTGAACGATTCTCCGCAAAATTTTGTAACTTAGAAAAAATTTTCAGGACTGGTTCTAGGAGGTTCCCCATAGGCTAAAATGACAATTAGGCAGCTTTAAGGTTGCAAAGTGTCGAAGGATTTTAGAGGGCCATTACTGCGAAAATTCAAATTGTCGAATATTTAAATTGTCGAATATTGGTATTCAAATTGAATTTTGGGCTATTCGATAGTCGAAGTAGCCCAAAATTACTTAGAATTTCGAATTTTTTTTATTCAAATTTTATTTGAATATTCAATTCAACCTTAAGTAAATGTGCCCCTTAGTAAATATGCCCCAATGTGTATTTAGGGCCCATAAGTAGTTTAGAGGTTTATTTTAATTACAGCTACTCCCTATCCTATGGCAAGAAAATACAATTGGGAAGGGTCAATTACATGACCACTATACCTAGTAAGTGAGTCCTGTTTATTAATTATCCTAATTGAAACATCAGACTGCATATAAGACATTATGCTTCTTTATATATTTACAATTATGATTCTGCATATATTTATTATATGATATGTCTCCCCTGTGTATACTTTTATATATATTGTACTTTTATACACTGTACAATGCTGCAGCTCCTTAACAGTACTTTACAAATAAAGTTATACATACATACATACATACATACATACGTACATACATTTCCACCTTGTTGAGTCCTGTTATCAACTGATCACAATTTAACTGCTTATTCGTATTTTTCTGCTTCAGGTAGTGTAAGTCAAAAGAACTTTATAAAATGATAGGATGACTTGTTTTTATAAATAACTCTTTAGATGCTTCTTTTAAAAGCACAGTTTCCTCATTACTGGTGACAGATGATAAAACCCCCACTACTAGGTAGACATATTACTGCGTATCAAAAATGACATTTTATTAATTTGCATTATTACTAAATATTTACTCGTCCAACTACACATATATATCCTTATGGGATGCAATAGAATATTTAAAGCCTACAGTTTTATGGTGCTGTGACGTACACAAGCAGTTTACTCAGAATATAATGTAATATTCAACCCAAATCTGGTTGACTTGCGTTGATGGCTAAAACATAAATATAATATTATATATAATTTTGCATTCCAGAATTTTAGAACTGTGCTAATTTATTTATACTTCAATTTTTTTTAAAATATTTTTTAGAACGTTATAGCAAACATTTTAAGAAAGCCTTCGCTGTTGAAAAATACAGGGCAGTGTTGTGTTTTGTGGTTGAATGGTACTTGGAAACCTGGCAAAAAAAATTAAATGTAACATATTAGTTGTTCACTTTGCATTGCAAAAATAATTATTATGCAGTTACTGTTGAATATTAAACAAAAATAAGCTTTCAAGTAAATTAATCTTAAAAATTATAGCAAATTCAACTTCTTCCCAAACATTAACAAAACCTTTCTTGATGGAACCGTGTACAATGATAGACTGGTAAAATACAGAGGAATAGCTGACAATATAAATGGATGTTTTGTTTTATAAAAGCAGCTTGCTTTAATTATTATTATAATTTTCAGCTGGGAGCATGGAAGAGCAAATATTTTGTTTAACGTTTGATAAATGCACCTGAGAAACTTACAAGTTCAATTTTACATTACAGGAAATAAGTGGAAGTGCACTATTTCAATCAAAACATTTGCAGAAAAAAAAGACTCTTGCTCAATACAGCATTCAAAATAATTACATACTATATTTATCTAGCGGTCAGGAAAAAAGCACTCAAAGCATTGCACAAAATAAATAGATTTCTTCCATTGGAATGCCTAAAAAAAACATTATCTTGCCTAACTTTAGGGGCAGATTTTACAGAAATTTTTACAGGTTTTCTACCATTTATTCTTTGCTGGACTCTTGACTGTATATTGATTAGGGATGTCGCGGACTGTTCGCCGGCGAACTTGTTCGCGCGAACATCGGCTGTTCGCGCTCGCCGAATGTTCGCGAACGTCGCGCGACGTTCGCCAATTTGGGTTCGCCTTAGCTAGCACTTTTTTTTTGCCATTTCTCCCCCAGACCAGCAGATACATGGCAGCCAATCAGGAAGCTCTCTCTCCTGGACCACCCCCACACCCCCTGGACCACTCCCCTTCCATATATAAACTGAAGCCCTGCAGCGTTTTTTCATTCTGCCTGTGTGTGCTTGGAAGAGCTAGTGTAGGGAGAGAGCTGTTAGTAATTTGAGGGACAGTTGATAGTAAGTTTGCTGGCTAGTAATCTACTGTTCTTCAAACAACTGCCGTCTAGCTGTGTGAGCTTGTTCACATTCTGTCTAAATATCAATAATATTACAGTCTCCACAACCACCTGAGTGACGTTTTTCAAGCAGCTATAATATATTTTCTGTAATCCGTATCCACTGCTGTAGTAGTGTATACGTTGACCTTGTAGGCATTGTTTGCCCAGTCTTTAACCAAGTGCCACGTAGCTGTGTGAGCTTTTTCACATTCCGTGTCCAGAAACATCACCTGAGTGACGTAGTGTGATTTCTGCCCTTTACAGCACAAAACGCAGCGCTGTGTCAACAATGTATTTTTTAGAAACATTTTTGCCCTTGATCCCCCTCTGGCATGCCACTGTCCAGGTCGTTGCACCCTTTAAACAACTTTAAAATCATTTTTCTGGCCAGAAATGTCTTTTCTAGCTTTTAAAATTCGCCTTCCCATTGAAGTCTATGGGGTTCGCGAAGTTCGCGAACCGTTCGCATTTTTGTCCGGAAGTTCGCGAACATGTTCGCGAACATTTTTTCCGACGTTCGCTACATCCCTAATATTGATCAGGCATAATTTATTATTGTCCATACCCTTCATAAAATAATGACTGCTCTAAGATACTGAATTCCATAAAAGGTTATAGGCAATTGTTTTTGCAGTTGCTTTTTATGCACTCTGTTCACTTGATCGGTGTTAATATTGATGATGAACTGTGCATTGCATTCCTAGATGATTGATCTGAATTTGATAAAGAAAAACAGCAGTAATACAGACCTACTCCAGTAAAATTTTGCAAGGCTCTGTCAGCATGGACTCAAATAATTAAACATTTTTTAAAATGTATTTTATTTTTCTCTTTAATAATAAAATAGCACCTAGTACCTAATTACAAATAAAATAAGATTAATCCTTACTGGAGGAATACAATCCTATTTGGTTTATTCCATTTTTAATGATTTTTAGTGGAAAAGTTGTGAAAATTTGAATTACAGAAAGACTCCTTATACAGAAAAACCCAGACCCCTAGTATTCTGGATAAGAAATTGGTCCCATACCTGTACTTGTATAGCACTATTAATTAATGCAGCATCTTTGAAATGGTTAGTCAAGCTTATAACTTAAGTTGGATGTTAAGCTAAGATTAGGAGGAGGTACAGAGGTCCCACAATGCCCTATATCATATACAATTTCAATAAATATTTGTCAACCTCTAGATATTCTGGGGACCTTAAAAGTAATTTGCTGTGGCCCAGTAATATCTAGTTACACCACTGGGTCTAAACATATACTTTTCCAACATGAGATAGAATTTATAAATGGCATTTTATTAGTCTGACAGCTCCATTCTAAAAATGGCTATGGAAGCCATTGACTAATAATGTCATAGAGGAGACTATGGTCTAAACTGGAAAAGAACAAGGTAGTAGGATTGAATTATCATAAAATATTGGCTGAGAAAGAGGTTTATTGTGGGACATACTTACTGAACTTTTACATTTCAATTCCATACAGGCTGTATACACATTATACTCTTTTTGAGCCAACAAAGAAATTGTGTTTTTTGTTTCTTTGCTTATTTTGTTCTTGTTTACTTTAATTAAAAAAACAGGTATGAGATTTGTTATTCATAATTCTATTCTAAAATATGCAGCAATGTTTTATACTCTTATAACTACAATGACTGAGCCATTATTCAACGTTTGGCAACAGGGTCTACCAACAGAGACCTGGGGTCATATAAAGAATGCCCTGGGGATTGAGCCAGGAACTGGGAATGACAGCGCCATGACAGGGCTATGAATGAGGGAACCAGAGGAGGAAAATAAGGATTATGCGGGCTGTAAATCCTGTGTTGATATTGGGATGGGTGGAGACACAAGGGATTAAAAGAGGAAGGAAGTGAAGGGAGCATGCTCTTTTACCTTGAACTGCTCTTGTCTGCCCTCCCCAGAATAAAGGGGTAGTTGTGTAAGGGAGGAGTGGGAGTGTTAGCAGAATGTCGTAGCAGAAGGGACTATAATTATAAATAAGAATTAGTTAAGAGTCTATAGGACTTCACATTAATTTCTTCCTGTAATTCAGAGGTTTCCCATACCGGTATTTTCTTCATAGTAGCTTAGCAGGGGTTAGGCCTGGGGCCAAAGTGATGGATGGAGCCCAATGGAAGGGGAATGAGTTACGGAGGAAAGCCACACCTAGGAAGGACAGCAGGAGGGCCCCTCGCTATTGGGTACAATTATTTGCAGCCTTCAGCGGCTTTCAGATGTTAAGTAAGTAAATAGTTGAATATTTGATAAATGTGATGGTATATTGCCTTACACTCAATGCTTTTGGTTTATGTTGGTTGTTATTTATGTGATTTAATAAACAATCTGTGACCTTTTTCACCCAAGATATCAAGTGTGGTTGGTTTGTTATTTATAGAAATTCGGGGTGATATTGGGGGCAGATTTTCTAAGGGTCGAAGTGAATATTCAAATTAAATTCAAATTTAAAAAATTCGAAAAATCTCTTTTAAACTTTGAAATTTGACCCTTAGTAAATATGTCCCTTAGTGTTGTTGGGAGGGCCCATCAGATTGATGCTGCCACTGTCAAGAAACAGAAGAGAATGTGGCACAAAGGGGTTCCAGCCTACAGTATCCCAAGCATGTAAATGTTAAACCTGCAAAGATGTCCAGAACAGATTTGTCTCCAGACATTCTTTCATGACAATGCGCCCTATGCAGCTGACCAAGATAATGTTATTTGCCTCTGCATCACATTGTGCCATATGTAAACATCCTCAAAGGGACATTCTTCCTGCCTGTATCATTCAAGCAGCTCAGTTACAAGATCATTATGCAGTTAACTCAAAATTGTATTTCATTAAGTGGAAATTACTTCACATGAAAGGTTCAAAGATATATATTATATATTATATAATATTAACTTTGCTTTTGCGAAAAACTTTTCTTCCATCTACTTGAGTACATTAGAGTTTTGTTATTATATTGAGGGGGTTATCAAGCTCTAAATTCTGGAAAAAAATTTTTTTTTTTTTAAATAGGTCTTTTTTTTTCGGATGAAAAAGTCTGAAATTATTATTTTAAATAAGCCTAGAAAACTGGAGCGGATATGCTCGAAGTTTTTAACAAAAAATAAACTGAGATAAATTTGGAGCTTGATAAATAACCTCCTGAATGTCTGCATTGTTTCTAGGATATGAGAGCAATTGACATCAAGGGAATAAGTCTACCTAAAAAGGCCATTGTATGACCATATATAATAATATGTATGTATAATATTACACTTTGTATGTAAACATGCTGTATTTAATCTTCATACTATTTGCCATACTGCAGCTGCTTCTACTTGATTGTGTAAGAGGGGAAAGGTTGATAAACAAAGAAGAGGCAACAATGACAGAATCATACACAAGGGTAATGGGCCTACAATTAAATTCTAATTAAAGGTAAATTTAATATGTAATTCTTAGGAGATCCCAATATGTGTGGGTGATACATGTACAGTGGAATCATCTATGGTCTGTTTCACCTATTCAGTGATTGCAACTGTGATTTCTGGACATAAAAAGCATAAAATGAGTTTAAAAATTGTTTAGTATATTCACAGAACAATTATTATTATCATATGTATGTAGTTTTGGGATTATCCAATAACATCCCACAGTGTTCCAATATTGCCCATGTCCCAACTGTATTGGGATTCCAACTTGCCTGCCAGTTTGGAAAGGAAGTTAGAACAATATTGTCTAGTAGTGATGGGTGAATTCGCTGCGAATTCCACCGATTCGTTGCTGGCGAATAAATTTGAGAAACGCCAAAAAAACTAGTAGCGTGTTGGTTTTGACGCGGCGAAAACGACGTGACGCGCCGAAGTTGACGCGGCGCGCATCAAAAGCGTGCTGTGACTCGTTTCACAAACTTTTCGCCAATTTGCGAATTTCTCTGGAAATTCGCGAATCTTTCGGCGAAGCGAAACTCAGGAGATGCGCCCATCACTATTGTCTAGGCACACATAAGATACAATCATTTGTTATTTTAGGATAACTGCAAGTCAATTTAATTATAGAAGTATGAGGTATTAAAAATATATGAAATATTTTAGTATGCAATGAAGAGCAGCATACGGATGTTACTTTCACTATATTATGAAAATATATGTGTTTAGCAATATATATTTTATAGATTTTTTTATATAAATTGTAAGAATATTCATTGTAAATGCTTATTTTTAATAATGGAAAATGATTATCTTAAATTGCTTTTGTATATGAGAAGTTATGTATTGAAGTATGACAAGCCCTTTTAAACAAAGGATATAAAATTGTTTATCAAGTGATTTTAACAGGTAGGTTACAAAGGATTTCCAATTATTAAAGCATCATTAAATAAAGGTATTTCTGCAATATGAAGGAAGAAGAACATAAATATGCTAGACCAATGTTCACAGGAATCCCTTGTCAAGAGAATGAGTATGAGTTGTTGCTGCCCCTACTTTACTTTACTTATCTTGCAATGCATTTAATATTGCCACATTGTTGTTTGCCTATTGTGCTGATTATATATGACTCAGTAATAACTTTCATCAGTCCTTTTTAAGTACAATTCATCTCTTCTAAAGGTAAAACACAATTTTAAAAAGAATTTTAGTGGTTCTGCATTTTTTCATTCAATAATTTTCAAAGCAGATTTATCAGCATTCAAGTTGATGACTGTTTAGCATAATTAGATGTTTTTTTAATTTTGAATTTGATATTTGCTCAATCTTAAATTTAAACATTTAACATCTAAAAACTGTTCCTTTTGAAGTCAGTGGTAACACTATTAGCAATATTAAAGTTTTTTTCAATTCAAGCTAGATGGGTAGAATGTAATTTCACTACATTTAGGGGCAGAAGAGTACATTTGAATTAGAATTTTCAAATTTTATTTTGGGCAAAACTGTCATTAAAATTGTGGATTATCCAAACTCGATTCTAATTTGAATTAAAATTTCTAGATTTATGAAACCTATACCCTGGGAATTATTTGAATTTGACTATTCTCGTTAAACCTGCCAAGTTAAATGCTGGTTCAGTGATGAATTTGAAGACGTAATTAGCCTTCCTGACATTCAATTTTTTTTTCAGAGAAAAAACTCGATTTGATTTTAGTTGAATTTGATTTGCGTTTTCATGTCAGTAATATTAGTTCAAGTTTTAAATATTAGATTTTTTTTGTTATATAACCTCCCGATTGAATTTTGAGTATATTCAAATTTATTAGAGTTTTAAAAAAAATTAAACCTTTGATAAATGGAGAGATAAAATTGTTTTTAAAGAATAAGCACACACTTGAGATTTTTGTCTTTATCCAAATTGGAAATTAAGATTTTTGATATCTTTGGCTCCAAGGGTGTACTATTTCTTTGGGTTTAAAGCACATACTTTTTTTTGCAATTTTATCCTGCTTTATTAGTTCTGGAATTATTAAAACACTTAGAAAAAGTCATCACTATCCACTGCATTGAATATTTAATTTACAAATTACATATGCTACAAAAATAAACTGGAGGCCAATATTCTAATATTCTGCAAAGATTTTGTACATTTATTTATATTTTTCAAAATCTCAGTAATAAATTTAACAATTTGACAAATGTCTCAAAGCAGATCAGTGAAGCAGTTCAGAATGTGTTCAGCTGCTTTGGATTATTATGGCTCAGGAAAAAAGTCAGCAGTGCATTAAAATCAAAGCAATACAACATACAGTAATTGGTTTTAATTGGGTTTAGTAGTTTTAACAGAATAAAGTACAAAAACAAGCTTATTAGGGATTAGTGTTCTGTCCTGTTTTACAGAAAAATTTGCAAAACTATGCAAAAATTTTCCAAAATCGAAAAAAAAATCAAGAAACACATTTTTGCAATGGTGACACTTTACGTAGCAAAATATATTATGTAAATTATATTTTATGGGTGGCTTTTTTGTCTAATGTGACAATTTTGGCTACCGTGCAACTTTTTTTTCACACAACAATTTTTCAAAGGTGAAGAAAGTCAGAAATTCATGGCGAAAGCAAACAAATTGAAAATGGACCTTTTTTGATCTGTAAAAAAAATAGATCAAAAAATCGTTCTAATGCATCGTTCGATTTGAACGATTTGAACAATTTTGCCAAAAAAATTAGATTTTCAATGAATTCCAAAAACACTTCTTAAAGGTTCCAGAAGGTCTCCCATAGGCTAAAATAGCAATTTTGGCAGGTTTAAGGTGCCAAAGTGTCCAACTGAATTTTTTTAAAGAGACAGTACTTTGATTTTCGAATGGTCGAATTTTAAAATTCTAATTTTTTTTTCAATTCAAATAAAATTTTGGCCTATTCCATAGTCAAAGTAGCAAAAAAACTGAGTGATAAATACATTCTGGCTGATTGGGAAAGAAACAAGAAAAGGGAGATCGATCTTGATCTTCATGGACTATTTCTCTCCAACTACTACAGATCTAAGCGAATCCCATGGGGCTTCCGTACCCACAATGTTCCAACAATTGGGTTTTCAAACCTAATGATTCTCGTAATTGAGGAAGTCTTGAGCGAGTTATATTTAGGGATAACTATGGCATTTATCATTAGATGAACCTTTTTTTGTCCATTCCATATAGTTACATATTTATATTTTATTTAAAATATATGTTTTTATTAAAGAGTATGATATATCTGGTGATCTTGCTCAAATCATCTTTAAAATCTACTAAAGCTTAATAAAATGCCTTCCTAACAGATCCTTACTAAAGTGGAATTTTACTCTTTGACTTCAAAATGACTCCTGTAACCCCCTGTGACACAGTCTTTTACTCTAGGTCACCTTTTTTAAAATAAAAACATAATTCTCAGCCCTAGCTTGAGATGTTCAAAATGCATTAATTGCCAAACCTATGCTATACATAGTTACAAAGTTAAATTGGGTTGAAAAAAAGACAAAGTCCATCAAGTTCAACCCCTCTAAATTAAAACCCAGCATACACACACACACCAACCCCTCCACTCTTTCACACAAACAATATAGTCATATGGGTTGTTACTATCCAGTGACATTGTCCATTGGTCAACATATAAATCAATTGTAGTTAGTAATGTTACATAATAGAAGTCTCTACTTATGTTTAACCTCAAACACTTTATGTAAAATATAAAGAATCTAAAACCAACAGCATTAATGATCGACAAAAACATTATATCTGTCTGGAGAACATATATAGCATTTAGAAAAACAAGGGTTTTTCTATATACAAATATGTAGGAGGAAGAATAAGCACTCTGAAATACAAGGGAGCCTTTCACTTAACATATTAGGATGTTGTGTTACTTATTTAATCCTTTTCAGGTGCAGAATTTATTTGCAGGGCTGAAAAAAATGCACAGAACCACAGGAAAATGAATGAAACAGAGAAAAATTAATGAAACACATCAGTCTAGGAGCAATTCTTTAGCGCTAAATTATTTCAATAAAAACATGTAATAAATAGGCCTTAGCCATATCCTACACTCACCAATAATGCAATACCACTCAGTACCTGACTGAGAATAGCACAACCCAGTATTAAAATGACACCAATAGTGATGGGCGAATTTATTTGGCAGGGGCGAATTCGCGGCGAATTCCCGCGATTCGCCGCTTGTGAATAAATTCGCGAAACGACCAGAAAAATTCACCGCCAAAAATTCGCCGTGCAAAAACGAGTCGCACGTCGTTTTTGACGCGACGCGACGAAAACGACGCGACGCACGTCAGAAACGACGCGATGCATCGGAGTCAAAAACGACGCGACGCGCGTCAAAAACGATGCGCGACTCGTTTCGCCAAATGGCGAAAAATTCGCGAATTTCTCTGGAAATTCGCGAATTTTTCGGCGAAGCAAAACGCGCCCGTTTCGCCCATCACTAGACACCAATGATGCTTAGGCTGAAGAATCGCTTTATGTTTTACATGATGTCCAATACACATACTGTATGTAGTTACATTAAAACATATTGAAGGATCCCAGATTTGATAGACATTAGTAGCCAGATCTTCCACCTTGGATTGTGGGATAAATATAATAATTTATTAACATGTATTTCTATAGAGCTAACTTATTTCATAGTGCTAATAATCAACTACTATATTACAGTCAACTTACTAAAAAATTGGTTAGCATTCAATATTAATCAGAATGTATTCACCATTGGAAGTGGAGCAAGCATGTCAACTTGTGGCTAATACCACACGGTCCCACAGCTTTAGAACTTTAGCATACAGCCTTGACAAACTGTTGTTAATCAAAAAGCTATTTGATTTGAGAGTTGGAGAATATGGACTATATTTATGCACAATATACATAAATAACACTTTACAATAATCTCTATGGAGAATCAGTTAAATCACAATGCCAATTCTACACATTTACCAGTTGTCTCAGTGGAATTCTTCTCTCTCTAAAAGCAAATTGCTTCCATTGACATGCATTAATCAGCCTTATACCTATAGCATGTGCTCTGCATTAACAAAAACATTCTGCTTTCAAGAGATTTGCCATGTAACCCTATCTAAACCAAAATAAAAAATTCACCCTAATTACACATTGTGCATTTCTTTAAAAAAAAAAAACACATATAAACAGATTAAAAACAGAAACATATTGATGTTAAAAGGCAAAATACATGCAGATTTATTAGCTTAAATTATATACAAAGTAGCCTGGAATATTAGCAGTACAACATCCATTTTTTAGACTGTCACAGCCTAAAAGCCACTTCTAGCCCTCTTGCTCGAGCTGCAAAACCTTCTTACCCCCAGTGCATACCTTTTTCTTCTTGAAACCAGCAGGTCTAGGCCTGCGGGGTCCATGAGGGCCCAACAGTAGTGATGGGCGAATTTATTCGCCAGGGGCGAATAAATTCGCGAAACGCCAGCGAAATTTCGCCTGGCGAAAATTAGATGAAAAAAACGACGCACCGAAAACGAGGCAACGCGCGCTGAAAACGACAAAAGCGTGCCGCGACTCGTTTCGCAAATTTTTCGCCAATTTGCGAATTTCTCTGGAAATTCACAAATTTTTCAGCAAAGCGAAACTGGAGAGATTCGCCCATCACTACCCAACAGGTTTTTTCCCTGTGTCCTGATAGCCCGATCCATAGCTGGGAACCAGGTCCATAGAGACCCTTGTATGACTGACAGGTTTGATTTAGCAAATTCAGCCCACAGAGCCCCTACCAAGTAAATGCTTGGGTCTTATATGGGTAGTTTACCTTCAAGTAAACATTTAGCATGTTACAGAATGCATTCATCTGCTTTTTAATTGATGTTCATTTTTAAAAAATTTAAATTTTCTTCCTGTTTCTAGCTCTCATTTGGTGGTCTGTTACCTTAGCAGCTAAAAAAACTATTCGTCTGTGAGGCTACACTTTTATTTTTATTTCTTTTATTTTTGTTCAGGACCTTTTGTATTCATTTTCTAGTCTCCCATTCATACCACTGCTTGGTTGCTAGGGTAAAATGGAGCCTAACATCCAAATAACTGCTGAACTTGGAGAACTGCATACCTAAATATTAAATTATTCAGAAACCATTTATAAAATGAAGACAAATTGCAATGCCGCTGACTGCAATTTACTAAAAGTTAATGTAAAGGCAAAGTACTACAGTATATTAAAGGCATCCTGTCTTGCTAAAAAAATTTTTTTCAAAATGCATCAGTTAATAGTGCTGTTCCAGAGTAATTCTGCATTGAAATCCATTTCTCAAAAGAGCAAACAGATTTTTTTTATATTTCCTTTTGAAATCTGACATGGGGCTAGATATATTGTCAATTTCCCAGCTGCCCAAAGTCATGTGACTTGTGCTCTGATAAACTTCAATCACTCTTTACTGCTGTACTGCAAGTTGGAGTGATATCACACCCTCCCGCCCCCCCAGCAGCCTAACAACAGAACAATGGGAAGGTAACCAGATAAGAGCTCCCTAACAATAGATAACAGCTGCCTGGTAGATCTTAGAACAACACTCAGTAGTAAAATCCAGGTCCCACTGTGTTACATTAAGAAGGAAAAACAACAGCCTGCCAGAAAGCAATTCCCTCCTAAAGTGCTGGCTCAAGTCACATGACTGGGTCTGCTGGGAAACTGACAATATGTCTAGCCCCATGTCAGAATTCAAAACGGAATATAAAAAAATCTGTTTGGTCTTTTGAGAAATGGATTTTAGTGCAGAAGTCTACTGGAGCAGCACTATTAACTGATGTGTTTTTAAAAAACATGTTTTCCCATGACAGTTTCCCTTAAAGAAAACAATGTATGAAATTTCACTGATCTATGTATATAAACGACAGGATGAAAAAGTAAAGTAAAGTTTTTTGACCATAACAATCACTAGTGATGAGCGAATCTGTCCCATTTTACTTTGCTGAATATTTCACAAAACCAGTTGAAATATTTGAGAAATGACATCCACAGGCAACAACAGTCAATAGACAACAATTTTTACTCAGGACTAGTGATGGGTGAATTTATTCGCCAGGGGTGAATTCGAGGCGAATTCCCGCGATTCGCCGCTGGGCAATAAATTCGCGAAACGCCAGCGAAATTTCGCCTGTCGAAAATTCGCCAAAAAAAAAGAGTTGCGCGTCGTTTTTGACGCGAAACGTCGAAAACGACGCAATGAAAATGACGCAACGAAAATGACGCGCGCCGAAAACGAGGGAGATTTGCCCATCACTACTCAGGACAATATCTTTCTCATGCAACTTTTTTTTTTTCTTGCAGTTCATTTTTTTGTCTTTGAGATGTTTTGTTCAAAGGTATTAAAGTCAATGGAAAGTTTTTTTCTTGAGGTGACTTTTTGTCTCTGCAAATTTTTGAGGCAGTTTTGCAAAAAACTGCAGATGGCGAAATGTGAAATTTTGCCACGAATCCACGCTAATCACTAAAAGATCATTCCTCAGCCTCATTGCACAGTAACATAACTAGCCCTTCTATTACCTTGCAGTTTTATGTTTTAAGAGAAATCTATTTAACAGTGGATGTAATCTAACAATTCTCTGCTATACATTTTCAATGGGCTTTATTAATCATATTTATTTCCTCTGGTATGTGGTGCACGGTGTAATTTTATTGCAGTATCAGTGTGCAGTGACAAAGTTTAACATCATGAATATTATTTTTATTATAGTGTGAAAGCCCTGTTTTAACTTTCCAGTGAAGAAGGGTCATGACTGGACAAGGTTCACTACTGTTTTCATTCCATTATTTTTTTTTTTCCTTCTGAAGGTGACTGAAGTAATGGCTGTTTCTCAGCTAATAGCATGCTAACAGTGAACTTTTTAGAAGACTTTTCTTTGACCTTAAACATAGACAGAGTGTTCATAACGTAACTTAAACTCTGGCATCCTTTCAATACACTTCTAATCTCTCTCAGAACAGATCTTTCTGATAACCAGGGCACTTTCAATATTTCATCCCTGTTCATCTTTCATCAGAAATCATTCCACACAATACATTCCTTTGGAACTAGTCTAAAGACAAGGCTATTAAATTAACAATGGTTTGGAGGGGCTGAACTGCTTCCTGGGGTGATGAAATTATTTTAAATCTATTTTGAGAAAGTTATTGAGTGTGTCTTTAAATCAGTTTAACTATAAATCCCAAGGAGAATAGCATGATTATTTTAAAGGTTATCAGATCATACAAGTTATCATTTTTAAATGTTTGGATTATTTGGATAAAAAAATGCCACAAACTGCATCTAAAAACACGCAAAAAAACAGCCAGAATAATTTCTTGTTCTACTTTTGCCACTGTAGGTACTAAAATACCGTACTAAAATACTATTACCTGTAATGGTCAGATCACCTTGAGGATGTGTGTGCCCATTATATATATATATATATATATAATTTTATTTATATTTCATATACTGAAACCTAAAATCACTCTTGGGGTGCCAAAGTCAGTTCTAATCCCTTACTTCCAACCTCGTGCTGAAACTCCTTTTCTTCAAAGGATGCTCCAGCCTGTAATTCCTTATGCTGATCCCCATTCCACCAACTTCTTTTTTCTTCCTATGTATTGTTTGGCCACCCAGGGTTAGTGCATGTGCATTAGAGAGCATTTCTGAGTGTTTCTTGAGTTTTCTGTACAAAGCATTTCCTTATTTAGAAGCAGAGCAAGGGGATGCCTAAAAGATCATCAAAGTATGACAGGGCGAGGCTCATCAAAAAGTTCCCTGTGCCAGTGCATTTTTGAAGTAGCCTTACAGCTTAGGTTTCATTCTCTTTCCTATTTTTTGGTTTGGCAAAGTCCTTTATGTATGAATTGGCACACACACAGCCAAGGCAAAGGCATACACAATACTGAATTTGATTCTCTGCTGGGCCGAGTTGGCCTCATGAGTGCACATGAACAAGTGGATGTGACAAAAATGCATGTGTGTGTGGGCCTGCCCAGAATACAGGAATGGCTAGTCCAAATTAGTTGAAGGCAGCAGAAGAGGTACAGTGCCTGGTGCCCCTTCACCTTTGTGCCCTAGACACGTGCCTACCCATAGTTCCTGGGCCTATTTTAATTTTCTTATTCGTATAGTTGCACTTCTATTACAAAAGTCTCAAATTTGGACCAAAACCTGTAAACCTGTGTTGAAAACGTTTTTGTGTATTGAAAACATAAAAAGAAAATATGCCTTGCACCAGAGGAGTTAAAACAATTCACATAAATATCACTTTTCAAACAAATTTGGTAGTAGTTTTAAATATTCTCTTAAACCTCCAATCATACTACAATCAGCTCAAAGTCCGACAGATTTCTGTTGTAGTTTTCCATGATTGGATAGGCCAAGGCACATTGACCCCTAAGAGACTCTGCAATAAATACATATTGTAATCTTAAATTGTCACTGCTGTTAATGTTCTCAATGATTAACAGAGCAGCTTCAAAAGAGAAATGATAAAATGTAAATTATAGCTAAAATAACCTTCATAAGATTATTTGGCAATTTACTAGGAAAAATTCAATATTACAGCCCAGTGCATATCCTGAATATATTAAATCTGTTTGCTTTATATAGGGTTCTACATCAGTACTCAATATAACACTTTAAAGGTGAATTTAACATGTTTAAAAGAAAAAGTTTTGCATTTAGCAATTAGGTTATTATCAATATCCTATGTAGAGACCTATAGGATTGCTATGCCATGCGGTCTACCAGTAGATCATGATAATGTTCCTGGTAGACCACGATCTGGGCCCCGGCATCAGCCAAGAGTAAGAGAGGGTGGGCATCAGTGGCCGAACTACCACTACCGAGGGTGCAGCTGCACCAGGGCAGCAGGTACTCTTCCTGACTGATCCAAAGCTGCGCAAGCAAAGATGAAACGCTATGAGCTTTCCTGGCATATGATTAGACATGACTTCCCTCTCTTAGCCAATCAGGCCAGTGCATGATATCAGCGCTTGGAGTGTTCTATATCTTTGTGTTTTCTAACTCCGAGCGCATCTTTAATTCCCTTTGGGTCAGGCATGCTAGCTGGCAGTTGTCAACTGGTGTCAGTTGAAAAGGTTGTCTATGATTGCAGTGCTACAGGTTGGGGAGGCAGGGGGTGAAAGTGAAAGAAGAGTGATTGCATATGTAGGAAATGTATCTAACACTTCATATATACATTAGATCTCATGCTATGACTTTTATTAAAGTGTTGTTGCGTGTGTCCTGCTCACCTGACGTATATGGTACACACGGTAAAGCTCTTAGCGCCAAGTTTCTTGCAATCAATGGCTCTGACTGACTGTTTAGATGCACTGAGATGTGCATGAGGTATCATTGCAGGGCCCCAAGCAGTTACTGGAACTGGAGCTTTTTCTGATTTTAAACATGTACTGTAATTACTAATATAGTGTAAGTTCAGAGTGCTCTTACCCACATATTAAATCATCCTTTGTAATGTTAGGTGCTCACTAATAAGTCTCAAGTCTGCACCCGGAGACGTATTCATATTTAGATTGAAGAATTAGTCGCACACTCTCCATTGCAAAATAGTGAATACATTTATTACACCTTCCAAATAAGGCAGACAATGTTTCAGACCTCTCTGGGCCCTTTTTCAAACCTGGGAATATTGTCTCCAGACTAATTAACAGTTTTGTTTTTTCGTTTTGTTCTGGTGTACAGTAGCCTGTGTGTTGTAGTTCCACTACATCTTAAAGGGAAAGCTTCTACCTGTGAAGGCCCTGACCCTGTGTGTAAGTCACAATGTAACCCATGTTTAAGTCATTAGCCGGATACTTTAACTGGATAGCCCAGATTAGTTTTAAACCTATATTCAGTAAAAATGTAATCTAATAGCCACAATATAGATATAACAAACATTATCTAGACAGTACAGCTAGGAAATTCTGATACTAGTCAGGAAACTAGAACTAGAGGTGTTAGAAAAAACTGCTTTTGGTTCAACCGTGCTCCGTCAGAGAGCATATAGCTGTAACGTTCAGGTGTCGTTGCACCACCACAAAGTAAATGACCAATTTCAAGACAAATCAAGAAGAATCAGACGCTCCATGGCAGTATTAAAGTAACACTATCCCCTCAAAATGAATACTTAAGCAACAGATTTATGTCAAATTAAATGGCATATTGAAGAATCTTATCAAGCTGGTGTATATATTTAATATTGCCCTTTTATCTGTGCTGCCTCAGAGATCACCTGAGCAGAAATACTCCAGTTCTAACTGTGACAGGAAGAAGTGTGAAGTAAGAGACAGAACTATGTCTGTTATTTGGCTCATGTGAGCACACATGTATCCTAGGATCACAGGAGGTGGCCCTTAGGTTTTAAAATGGCAATTTTCCATTTAGGATTACCCAATAACACATAGTACTAAAAAAGTACATTATTGTGAAAATGGTTTGTTTAAGACAGCAGTGCTGTCTTATGCAATCTATTTTTATATAGACCTACTGTACATTGTTTGTGGGTGTATAGTTTCCTTTAACAAACTACAAGTGTTATTTTATTAGCAGTGTGGGTACACTACATGTTTCGGGCCAAGCCCTTTCTCAAGGTTGCACTAATGAACAGTGTGGACTCCAAATTCAGAATAGTTTTTTGTTGACATCAAAGGAATCACCTTTAAGAAGCTGGGATTCATAGGAGCTACAACAAGAGACTAATTTAAAGGGATCCTGTCATATGAAAAAACATTTTTTCAAAATGCATCAGTTAATAGTGATTAATTCTGCATTGAAATCCATTTCTCAAAAGAGCAAACAGATTTTTTTATCTCATTTTGAAATCTGACATGGGGCTAGACATATTGTGTCACGAACGGCACCCAATGCCAGAACAGTTGCTAAGCACCTTGATCTCAGCTCGGCTTCACCAGTTAAGTGACCGCCTTTGGCCTCGGGAGGAGCCCTCAGCTTACTCAGATGCCACCTGGACTTATCGAGAGGTGCAAAGCTAAGAGTTCTGGCTAGCACAGGGGCACGATCATCTCACGAGGGATACTGGGTGAAGAATACCACCAAGTGGAACAGGCGGGCCAGACCAGCACAAGCGGAGTAGAATAGTCAGACAGGCCAGAATCAGGATTAGGGAACGTAGAATAGTCAGAGGACAGGCAAAGGTCAGGATTGGAGATAAACAGAATATTCAGGCAAGCAAGGGTCAAAAACCCATAGATCAAGCAGGAATCAATAGTAATAGCACCCAGTAACTAACAAATAGAACCTAACAACGGGCAATGACAAAGGAAAATATATCCCTTTAAATATTTTTAAATTTTCACGCCAGCGCTCATGCGCCTACAAAACCCGGAAGTGCGCACGCGGCGCAGGAAGGAGGAAGATGCACATGGCGAGCATCCCCGGCAAAGGCACGGCGGGTGCTACTGTGTGCTCGGGAAACATCCCCTAGACCACCAGGGTAAATGTGAGTCCTTACATATTGTCAATTTCCCAGATTCCCCAAGTCATGTGACTTGTGCCAACACTTTAGAAGGGAACTGCTTTCTGGCAGGCTGTTGTTTTTCCTTCTCAATGTAACTGAATAGTACACAGTGGGACATGGGTTTTACTATTGAGTGCTGTTCTTAGATCTACCATGCAGCTGTTATCTTGAAATGGATTTCAGTGCAGAAGTCTACTGGAGCAGCACTATTAACTGATGCGTTAAAAAAAAAAAAAAAAAAACATGTTTTCCCATGACAGTTTCCCTTTAACTAAGTTATACTATGATGGGCTGTCATCTCCTAGTTGTAGCTTTCACCCTGTAGTGTCCAGTTTAGAGAGCAACTATTTAACTACTTGGGCATGCAAACTGCAGGTAAAAGGAAGTTCCTATAAAATATATTATAAAGTAAGAGAATTCTTAATGAACCAGATGAAACCAAGTCAGAGAGTAAGACTGGCCAGAACAGGGATGCCTTTGACTAAATTGTCCACTTTAAAATGTACTATATTAATAATAAAGGGAAGGGTATTTTCCTAGCAGTTTTTGCATAAAATGTCATTGCAGGCTACAATATGCAGTATGTTTTGGTTAGTGATGAGCTCATTTTTTCTGCAGGCATGGATTTGTTGCAAAATTTTCTGTTTTGCCATCAGCAAATTTTTTTCCTGAAACCGCTGCAAAAATTCACCATGAAACTTATTGATGAAAATAAAATGCTGCACAAAACCCCCCACCCCATCATTTCAACACAGTTGGAGAAAACCACCCAATGTCTAACCATTTACTTCAATCCAGTAAGCGAGTGAACAGTGAAAAATGCAGATTGATTTCACTTTATTTTGAAACCCAAATGGTATATCAACCACAGATTTTTATACAGAAACTAGGCATGGATTTTCGCCATCTGCAATTCTTTTCACAAAACTGCATAAAAATTTTGCTGCATTCAGATATCAACAAAGACAAAAAAATCATAAGAAAATATGCCCATTGACTTAAATGCATTTGGAGTGCGAAAAAAAAGTTGCACTGAACTTTGTTCATCACTAACAGTGACCCCTATTGTATAAGTATATGTAAATGACCAAAATGTTTCCTAACTCACCTATGGGAAGGACTATGGGAACAAACACTCAAAAAAAAAAAATGTTTCCTTTAATTTGACCTGCTATTCCTGACTGTTCTTATTGCTGTATATCCACCTCAGAAAATTGCTTGTTAGCCACTAATGATCATATTTCAGGGAATCTAAGATCATTGCTGTAAAACATTAATTCTGACTGGTTCTGAGCTGTGGAAGAAATATATCAAGTTTGAATTAAATAAGCCAGAAAAGGTATATGAATACTATACCATGGCTTTCCATCCATAACATTGTTCACCATTGCTATAAGTTTTTGGCAACTTGTGTATTCTGTAAGTGCTGTAAAGAATAATTAAACATTTAGCGGAGTATTTATTAAAACACATTTTTTTTCTCATTAAAAAAATAAACTCCCAGCCACAAATGTCTTTATTTTACAAAAAAATATGAATAAAAATGTACATTCAGAAAAGTCAAGAATCGTCTCCGAACAACTCAAAAAATTTGAGTTTTCTAACAAGAACCAGCACTGTGTTTTTCCTCTAAGAATTTTGATTGTCTCCCTAAAAAACTGGACCAGAAAAGTTAAAGGCTTAATAAACAGACCCCTTAGTATTATCTATGATACTTTAATTTAACTTTTTATTTACACTATGGGGCATGTAGCACAATTGAGTTTAGCCATTGAGATTTTGTTTCCCCACCTCATCTCTACCCATAAACTGGACCATTCATATATTGGCAGAGAGCTGTAGAAAACAAAGTTTGTTTGGTCAACTGGAAATCTGGTAATGTTCCTCCAACTGCAATCCATTTTTGTGTCCTTGGCAAGCTGCATCGTAATTGCATTCCAGCAGAGACAGGTGTTAGAGGCATGACTGATGTTCTTTGTGCTTGTCAGTTTGCTCCTGTTATCTGTCACCATGAAAGAGATCCTCTAATAATCAGCTACTGTATTTGCTCAACATGGACACCCATCTGACCAATGAGGTTTTTATGTGATAAAACATTACAGACTTTAGATCAATATTCAATCAGGAGGCCTTCATTTTGGCTATTCATTTTGCCTATTCATTTTGGCCTTATTTTTGGCTAAAAATCATAATTTGACATTTTGGATAAGAGAGTAGCCAATATCATGTATTTAGCACTAGGACTAAAAAAGATGAAGATGATATTGAAGCAGATGGAGACTACATAGAGAAGACAATGCAATTAATCTTTAATAGTTTGCAAATGATCTAGTCATCCATACAAACCAATCAGATATTTGCTTTCAAATCAGTGACCTATGTATACTACATACAGTAATTGGTTGCAATGGTGAGCAAGATGGTTCAGGGACAACTGACGAGAGATGTGATTTAAAGATTAAAGTTAGTGGTCATGTATTAGATAACTGGACTTAAATCGGGATAGGGCAATAAGAGATCATAAGGCAGTTGAACTTTAAGGGGGTTATTTATCAAAATCCATAACCTTATCAATACACTAGGACAAATTTTTCCTTTGCAGAAAAGTCACAATAAAACCGTGAAAAAAACCGAATGGTACTATTTTATTGAAAATTTGCATGCAAAAGCTACATTTTTTTCCGAAACCCAATGATACTCAGAAAATCTTAAAACTGTTAATAGTACATTTGCCACTGACTTTTACATGTTCTCAGCAAGTTTGAGGTGTTGTATCAGACTTTTTACTCTGAAAAAATAGTATTTTCCCCTTTAAAAGTCCGACTAGAAGTTGGAGCTTAATAAACAAACCCCTATAGTCTATAATATATAATATTGTTAATTGATGGGTATTAGTTGAGGAGAATAAACCTAAATGTTTGTTGCCTTCAGCTACATTGTTTTAGCAATATCTTAGTAACCAAGATAGAGTAAAAATTATGCTATCCTCTCTTACAAAGCAAAGCAGTACTTTGTTTAATTACAACTTCCGAAGACTGCTTAACTAATCTGGGATCCAGAAAAAATCTTGTACGGTAATATTCAGCTTCAGGGTCTCCAGCTGGACAGCCCAGGGATATTCCACACACATATACTGTATGTACATTAACTCTTCCATGAATCCCATTGGTTATAACTGCAATTTTTCCTGCAAAACAATAAACAATATCTGTTCTAAATGGAGATGTAGTAGTTACAGTTTACAAGGTTGGATGTTCATGGGGGTTATCATCCAAAAAGTAGTATCTATCACATCTCATTGTGCTTCTTATGAGCTGTATATAGTTCAATTATATTTTTAATAATGTTACATAGGTCACTTGAAATTATTGCCGTTTCTATTTTATTGAAATTAATTCTGCTCAGTGCTGATGAACTCATAATTCCAAATGCTGTTGGTTATTTGGTCATGAATACACTGTGAAATATTATGCATATACTAGACATTAAGCCCGTTAAATTAACGGGTGCTAGAACATATGTAGTCAAACATTTATAAAAAATAAATGTCCAAAAAAAAGTGGACAACCATGGTGGACACCTAGAGTGCTTCTCAGTAGTTTTAAAAATACTACTGCTTCCTAAAGAGTTTTGGCAATGTTTGTTTATGGTATAGATCACACCAGTGTTTTTTTTCCACCAAAAAATTTTGTCCTACAGAATTTCAGAGGCGACTCTGCCTCAATGTTACTTTTAGAAAAAGAGCCGCCTGACTTTGTCAGCTCAGCATCCCTGTTGCCGTAGCAATGTCGGGGACATGCGCTGAGTGAGCGGGTCTCGCTTCTAACAACGCGAGATTACAGATAGGAACAGTTGGCACCGCCCCCGCCTCTTGATCATTTGCGTTTCACGTGCGCATGCCCATTTTCCGACAATCATATTTTTTCCTTGGCGTCCTGTAGGCGGAGTTGAGTGAGTCAGAGAAGAGGTGGTATTTTCACAGCTATGGGAAGCCAGACAGTAGCTTCTCCTCTGTCACCCGCCGGCCAGCAACGCTCTATCCCTCTGCCATTGGGCAGCACAACAAAGAGGGGTGGGGCAGCGCACTGGGATTGGCTGCGGCTCTCCCATGAGGGCGGGGCTTTTAGGCAATAAATAAAGAGGCAAGACGCTCTGTGAGGAGCTGGTGGAAGTCTCTCTCTCTACCCCGACCCCCCATTTACCTTTACTGACTGCGCCGCGGACTCCCCGGGTCACACATCCAACAGCTCGAGCTGCTCCTCTATCACATGGTGCTTGGGCATGTGTACATAAATATTCTATTCAGAAAGGATAGTGCTAAGATAACAGTACAAAGGCACAGTTAATGTATTATTTGAAGTCCCAAATTTAGGAGATTGTACTCTGAATGTGCTTAGTTGCGGATAATTTTCTTGCACATCGATATATTTTCACAAGTACAATGATATTGTTGTGTCCAAAGGCAGTGCACAGCAAGTTTTCATTAGTTCCCATATACGTGGCTCCTATGATCAACACTTTGGGGAACATTTATTTAAGGACAAACTGTGCAGTTTTTTTGGCAAAAATTCACCAGTTCACCATTTGCAGCAAATTTGTCAATTTACTAAAAGGTAAACAAGACAATCCGCTAGCGAAAAAGCTCATCACTAGAGAACTGCAATTTCCGTAGGTGTGGGATTGTTTATTTACAAATGTATCTAAGTGTAAACTTTCCAATATGTTCCACTTTCCTCAAAGTCTACTTTGCCTGGTTCTACCTGGCGAACAGTTAAAGGGATACTGTAATGGGAAAACATGTTTTTTTTCAAAACACATCAGTTAATAGTGCTGCTCCTGCAGAATTCTGTAGTGAAATCCATTTCTCAAAAGTGCAAACAGATTTTTTTATTTTCAGTTTTGAAATTTGACATGGGGCTAGACATTTTGTCAATTTCCCAGCTGCACCTGGTCAGTTTTTAAGAGATTTTAGTTCCCTTTTTGACTGGCCTCTATTTCTGATTTTCTCAGACTCTCTTTCATCTGGTATGGTACCTATGAATTGGAGGAAAGTGAATAGCATTCCAGTTTTTTAAAAAGGGATTAAGATCTCAGCCTGGCAATTACAGGCCAGTAAATTTGATATCTGTAGTACACAAATTATTTGAAGGCTTGTTAAGGGATCACATTCAAACTTTTGTCCTAGTGAATAACATTATGATTAGTAATCAGCATGGCTTTATGAAGGATAGGTCATGTCAGACATTTGTCAGAACAACATTTTTATGATGAGATAAGTAAGATGCTGGACAGTGGGGGAGCACTAGATGTGATCTATTTGCATTTTGCCAAAGCGTTTGATACAATGCTTTCATTTCATAGTTTGCAGTAACTGTTCAAAGGTAATTGCCATTGGCAACCACAGTTTATTACATGTTAGGAAGCCTTCCTATTTGAAAGTCCCTAAAAAACATTACTACAGAATTATGGTAGGATTATTAAACAGAATTATAAAGACTAAAAAGTCATGGCAGTTTTAAAAATGACAGAAAATTAGCAAAGAAATATTTTAAGGCACAATAACACTAAGAAATGAAAGTGCACCAAAGTTACAGTATTACAATATACTGTTGCCCTGCACTGGTAAAAGTTCTGTGTTTGCTTCAGATACTTCACTATCATTTATATAAAGAAGCTCATGTGTAATTACAGGGACAACCATTCAAGATGGAGAAAAGGCACCTGTCAGATAGCAGATAAGCCCTGCAGAATACAATGGTGTTTTATCTGTTATCTGCTGTGTATCCTGTGCTTTTTCTTGAGCTTGAAATGCTACATGCTATATAAACTATAATGGTGTTTCTGAAAAAAAACAGAACTTCTACCAGTGCAAGGCAACAGTATATTATAGTAGAGTATATTATAATAAAGTAAAAAGTCCTCCCAGTATTTTATCTATTCTAAGAGCTTGGTCTTGTTGGTATATCAAAACATCTTTCTTCTGTCCTGGGAAAGCAGGGAATGCATAGCCTCATTCCTGTGGTTCCACACCACAGCAAAAGTTTAGCATTTCATACACTTTTGACTGCATTAGAAGTATAGAATGGACATTTTCAGACCTTTAAATCAGTCTTTTGCTTTTTTTACAGCCCACATCTATTCACAGCATCCTCTGTTTTTCTATTGTTTACTGCTCCACTTATCAGTCTAGTGTTTCAGCTCTGAGAATTCAGCAAACTAATCTCCGTGTAGTTTCCATTCAGCATTTCTTCCACCATGTAATAAAATGAGTTTAGAAGGCAGAAAAACATTTGGATGAAAGACAAACATTTAATCACAGACAACAAGTATCCAATGTAACGCTGCACTTTGCCAACCGTGCACTGCTTAGAATCTGCTTAGAATCTTGACTAAATTTTATGTAGACCATCTTCAGCTTATGCAGTGTTAAAGATAATAATATAAGATATATAATACATTATATATATCTATATATACAGTATATATTGTGTGTGTGTATATATAGATATATATATATATATATATATATATATATATATATATATATATATATATATATATATATATATATATATATATATATATATATATATATAAGTTTTTATTACAGATACAAGAACAAAAGTTATACATTAACAAGACAGCAAATGAGCAAAGCAACCAAGACCGGGATATCCCGATACAGTCTGCTACAATCAGTTTTTATGCTCAAAAACAATGAGCTCATACATTAGACTACTTGGTTAATAACAGATCTTACTTCCCATGCATTCATCAGGATCTGGTCAGACTCCTAACAAGCACATTTAAAGCAGAGATCTTATCTAGTCAAATAGCAGCACTTCAGTACATATTCTGCCCCTGGCTATAATACAGGAAAGCCCCATGAGAACTTTCAGAAGTCATAAACATACTGTATTAGGGACAAATACCAGTTCAATAGTTTCTCTTGTACAAAGCTTTATTTTTACACAATTACAGGTTCTAAAGCTGTCTTGTATACTATATTGGTTATACTGGGTAGAACAGTTCTTTGTGTTATATTTATCAAAGTATTACCATGTGCCATCATTGATAACAGTTATTTGTCTTATATTTCTATCAGAGTCTTATATTTGTATCAAAGTATTACCATGAACCATAATTGAAAAACTCCTCTTATTACACTTTGTTACTGCCTTGAACACTTAGGGGCAGATTTACTAAATTCATGTGAATGATCGAATTTAAAAGTGAATTAGAATTTGAATTCTTGAATAGTTTTTCTGGCCACTTTGGCCATCGAATTTAAAAAATTTGATTGAATCGAATGATTCGAATAGATCGAATAAAAATCTATTTGATCATTCGAACATTCGATGGTCAAAGTACTTGCCCTTTAAATTCCTAGTTCGCCAGATTAAACCTACTGAATTGCTTATAACCCTATGGGAAGCTCCCATAGGGTTTTTCCAGCATCTTGAGATTGAATAAAAAAAGGTTGATCGTTCAATAAAATCGTTTGAATCGAACGATTTGAACGATTTTATCGAACGATCAAATTTTTCTTATTCTATTGTTCGATTTGTCGAATTGCGGCAAAAGCTTTCAAATTTGATATTCTAATTTGAAGGCTTAAAATTCGGCAACAATTCGATGGTTGAATTTGAGAGTTCATTAACCCTTGAATTTGACCAATAGTAAATCTGCCCCTAATTTATGTAATAAGCGATGAGAGATATTATAATTTCTTATATTTGGATATTCTGTATGTATCCTTTTTTTGCATTTATTTTTAATATTGTATTCAAGACATTTGTTTGCTAAGGTTTCTTTATGTATTTTCTAAACTAGCTTATAGTTATTAAGATCCCTAAAATTTTGACTGTAAGCATTTCTAAGTAAATTTCTCATATACAGTAACTCTTTATGTGGCTGTATTCATCATGTTTATTTCCGCTACAAAACTGCTCTGGCCCATATCCCATTCATAGTGTTGTTTTTTTTAAGTTTTCATTTGTGTTATATTTGTTTTTAGTTAATGATCTCACGTTTGCCCTCTCTTTACTTTAGGAATCAGTGAAGATATCTAGGAAGCACAGAAAACATAGCCCATCTGTGTTGCCACCTGCCTTTCTTGGTCATTCAGGTCAGCTTCCGGTTGTTGCTCTAATTTCCAACATTAGAAATTACATGTTCCTATAATGAAAGAGTTACTACAGCCCAATCATGTTGGTGGAAAAAGTCCGTACTACTGTTTTTCTTTAATGGAGGTTTTATTGACCTTTCTTTCAGGGAAGTGCAAAGTCAGGTCATAGTTTTATAATTACATAATTCATTTGGGTTAGAAAATTACAAAAGTCCATTAAGTTCAACCCCAGTAAATAAAATCCAGGGCACATGTATCACATACATAAAACAGACCTATCTATATGCAGGTATGGGATCTTCATACCTTAAGTCAACTAGAAAATCCTTTAAAAATTAAATAAACCCAGTAGGCTGGTTTTGTTTCCAATAAGGATTCCTTACATCTTAGTTTAGATTAGGGATGGCGCGAACTGTTCGCCAGCGAACTTGTTCGCGCGAACATCAGGTGTTCGCGCTTGCCGGAAGTTCGCGAACGTCTCGCGACGTTCGCCATTTTGGGTTCGCTTCAGTTGGCGCATTTTTTAGACAAATCACCCCAGACCAGCAGATACATGGCAGCCAATCAGTAAGCTCTCCTTCCTGGACCACCC
>CM044436.1:109772056-109808300 GCA_024363595.1 Xenopus borealis
TTCCGGAAGTTCGCGAACATGTTCGCAAACTTTTTTTCCGCGGTTCGCGCCATCACTAGTTTGGATCAAGTAAAAGTTTCTATTTTATTATTACAGAGAAAAAATATTAAATGTGGATTATTTGGATACAATGGAGTTTATGGGAGAGTTTATGGGAGACAGCCTTTCCGTCATTCGGAACATTCTGGATAATGGGTTTCTAGTTAAAGGATCCCATACCTGTCAAATACTGTATATAAACTGCATATACCGATACCCATATTAAACTAAATGGTAGAGCTTAATCTTACTTTAGTCTTTGAAATGATGCTTAATCTATAAATCATCAAATTCCCTCTTAAAGGCATTAACAGAATCTGTCATCACAACAGCATTTCACATTCCATTCCACAGCCACGCTGTGAAGAGCCTCCTACACTGCTTCATATGCAGTGGCTAGACATTTCACACTGAGTAAGCTGTGATTGCCAAACAAGCAATCAGATGGGAGAAGGAAGCAAAAGTTTGTGCAAATCGAAGCTTCTGTTTGTATATATTAGTCAGGTGTCCCCAACCTTTTTTGCTTGTGAGCCACATTTAAAAAATAGTTAGAGAGCAACACAAGCATGAAAAAGTCCATGTGGATGTCAAATAAGAGCTCTGATGGGCTTTTTGGTAGCCCCTATATGGACTGGCAGCTTACAGGAGAGAATGTTTGGCAGGACATCTGTTTTTTTTATACAACCAAAACTTGCCTCTAAGCCAGTAATTCAAAAATAAGCACCTGCTTTGAGGCCACTGGGAGCAACCTCCAAGGGGTTGGAGAGCAACATTTGGCTTGTGAGCTACTGGTTGGTGATCACAGTATTAGGAGATTCAAATTAGCAGGGATCCATAGCACAGCACTATTTTTGAACATAAACATGAGTCAAAGGTCACCTTTTACAGTTTTATGCAACTGGGTTGGCTTTTATTATAAGCAGGCTCAGCATAGGAATATTAGCTCATCTTAAACACTGACATTGGTGTATATAGAAACAAAGATGTCCAGCAATTACAGCATTAGCAGTATTGAGTCCCAAAGTCCCAAGTCCCAACTTCCAAGCCACGGTCTCTTAGGAGGATTTTTTCCAGTTCCTTCTTCCAGTCTTTTTGTGATCCTCCAGTTGCAATTCAGCATGGAAAATCCAGTCTCTTTCCCAGCTTCTCACATGCACACCATCCCACACTGTTTAAATGAGCCCACTTCAGTGCAAGAAAATCTGCACCAGCTACATGGCCTTGAACTATTGTGACAGAAACATGGGACAAACATAAACTGCATCCCAGCCATTCTGTATGTGCCTTTTTATTGGTATAACACTCCTTGAGGTCAAAGCACTGTGCAGCAGAATAATACATTAGTATAAGAAACAGGGGGTCATTACAATAATAGGTAAAAATAAATATAAGAATACAATACGCAATTATAAAGTATAGTCACAATACATATTAAGTGTGTATTGTCAAGGAGACAAAAAGGATAGAGGTCCCTGCCCCATAGAGCTTAGAGAGAGGGTAGAGGGAGGGAACAGACACAAATTGGAGGAATATTAGGGGGCAGATTTACTCAGGGCCGAAGTGAAATCGAGGGGATTTTTTAATTAAAAAAATTCTAAGTAATTTTTTGGATACTTTGACCATCGAATAGGTTACTATGACTTTGACTTCCATTCGAAGTAAAATCGTTCACAAATTCTACCATTCGATAATCAAAGTACTGTCTCTTAGACTTCAATACTTCTCCAAATTAAACCTGCCAAAGTCCTATGTTAGCCTACGGAGACCTTCTAGAGCATTTTTCAAAACTTTTTTTCAAACGATTATACTTCGAGGATATACTTATTTGTTGAAAAAAAATATTGAATATCGAAGTCAAAGTATTTCAATTTGATGGTCACATTTTGAAGTATTTTCCACTTCGAAATTCGACCCTTGAGAAATCAGCCCCTAAGTGTTGTAGTTTACAGTAGTGGCACTGCCATATACGTTTCCAGTTCAGGTGTTATTCAAATGCTCCAGGAGGTAGTCTTTGAGTTTAGACCTGATGGTATTGAGATAAGATTCTCTCTAGAGAAATTCAGGAATGGCATTGACAATATAAGATAGAGCTAGACAGAAAGGGGTTTGATGCTGGAAACAGTAGAAGTAGTGGGGGTGCAACCAAGTGGTTGTTCTGAGCAGGCCCAGATTTTTGGCAAGACCACAAAAACCCAGGCCCAGGGCTGAAAATTATTAGGGACATCATGCCATCCAGCCCCCTTCCAGGGGGGGTGGAGTGCAAGTGGACGGGCACTAGGGCTGCATGGCCTAGGGGTGCCAGCAGAAGAAATCCAGCCCTGGCTCTGAGAGGAGTGGAGGTTTGGAAATATTTAAGCAACTATTGCAGAAGGAAGCTCCATGAAAATTACACACCTTTATACCCTGTAGGAGTGATATAAGGTGTCTTGTGTAAAGCTGTGTCTTAAAGGGAAACTTGCATGGGAAAACATTTTTTTTTAAATGCTTCAGTTAATAGTGCTGCTTCAGTAGGGAGGGGGTTATATCACTCCAACTTGCAGTACAGCAGTAAAGATTGGTTGAAGAGCACAAGTCACATGACTTCAAAATGAAATATAAAAAAATCTGTTTGATCTTTTCAGAAATGGATTTCAATGCAGAATTCTTCTGGAACAACACTATTAATTGATGCATTTTGAAAAAAAAAATGTTTTTCCCATAACAGGATCCCTTTAAGTAAAAATTAAAATAAATGTATCTCTAAAGTAATTTTTTTTATGACATTTTAAATTTAAGGTCAGACCATTCTCCCTTGCCCTGTAATAAAAAAGACATTCCTTTTTTATATCTGATCTGTCGTTTCTTTTAAATAAAGCTAACATGCATTGAGCACAATTACGAATGCTTGTATAGGGTTGGTGGAAAATATCAAACATAAAAAAACCACTGTAACTGTTTGATTTAATTGGGAATCCAGACGAGCTATATAATACAAGACAAAACCTTAACTTCAGGTTGACACCACTTTATGCCAATTAAAACAATGCATCAAGGTTATGTCTCAATGTCTGTTAAAGGTTTCTATGGTTCTTCGTATTAAGTGAAAATTGATTTACATTTTCTTTGTGTTGTATTGTTGCTGGAACATAATATGTTGTGGGAGTATGTTGATGCCTGTGTGCATTTTGATACTGGCACTCTCTGAAGCTATGAATGTATGATATGTGAGATGCTTGTAGAGAATGGGTATAAGCAAAGAAAAATTCAAGAAATAACAGACACACACACATCATGTTCTAAATTTAAACAGTAGAGGAACTGAAATTTGGAGATATTTCAACAGTTTCATCACGCTGCAGTCATCTATTTCTGCACTGTAGTTTGTTATTGAAAATAGTTAAAATTATTTAGGGCATGGAGAAAGTTTCTGGACAGAGGCAACTGTAGATAGTGGATTCTATTTAATTTGAAATATTTTGATTTCAATACAAGAACATGAAATTCATACATACAATAAGAACCAATGGCAGATAATAAGCAGGAATTTTAAGCTGATGACCGAACGGGTCACAGAGTAACTGGGTAACAACAAACCAAATATACAAAAGGGCAACGTTTCGCTCCTCACAACCCTTTATCAAGCCTTTGCCCAACCTTTTTTGCACAACTACAACTGACACAGTTGGGCAAATTTACTATTATTCACCAATTCAAGGACTAAAAGAGGTAGCCTAACAAGTCTCATGTCTGACTGGGTACTTATTCATAACCTATGATTAAGTACCCCAACAAGCATGTAACATGTTAGACTACTTATTAAAAAGATTCATTTTTTTAAACTACTGGCTATTTACTTATTAAGAGGGTCATGTTATTATTTTTTTCTCTATAATAAATCACTACATACCCTTTCATTATTTGAGTAGCATATGTCACCATATGTTCCTCATTTGTTTTTGGTCACAAAAATAAAAGCAAAATAGAATCATATATTTTATGTATATCTGCAACAAGAGATTATAAATCACTGAGGTTATACAGCATAAGATGATCTATAGGTTCAGTTATTCAGTATTTTATGGAGAACTAGAGTTTAGAAAAGACTTAGGCTACAAGTCCTACATGTTATGTTTTAAAGTTCTGTACCAGACAAAGCCACAACAGCGATTTTAATTTTAATGTATTTACTTAATAAAGGTTAAGTTTTAATACCACTATATATACTAATATTTATGTCGGATACTGATGGGGAGGTGCAGATCGATGGGTCATTTCTTTCTTTTCTCTCCAAATATCTAGTTATTTACTTGACCTTGCACACAATCATTTTTTGTCATTTAACAGACGGAAGGTGCTCCCTACCAATTTTTTTTTTCCACAACAGTGATTAGCAGTGAAGTTCAATGCCTCCAAAAAAGATTCCAATAGTTCCCCCTCTTCATTTCTGTTGATTTTGGCTGATCTGTGTTTCCTTAGCTCAGGGACTGACATACTATAAAGGGGCTTGTTTATCAAAATTTGTGAGGTTGTTTTTTTTTTTTACTTTGAACTTGCAATTTAAAAAAACAAATGTTTATGTATGACAAAATACTAATGGAAAAAGCTCAATCAAATACAACTGTGATATTTTTTGGGGGTTTATGGGCTTAAAATCACAAATACAGATGAAGCCACTTTGGATTGTGCATTTGACACAGAAAAACTTAACTCATCTATACCATTTATCCCACTTAGCACAGAATATTGTGTCACAGCATCCCATCCAATTAAAGAGTTCACCATTGAAAACAATGGGGCTTTGGTATGCTAATGTAAAGGTTAAATGCATTAAATGAGTTAAGATGACTTTAGATAACAAAGTTTCTTCAATTAGCCCTGAGTCATGACGCATTTATCTCACAAATCCCAGTTGCTGCATCTGTACCTCAAAATTTTCCAATTTATCAGCTTAAAAGACTCAAATTTGTAAGTATACAAATTCAAAAAAATCAAATGTAACAAATAAAAAAGAAACAAATACAAAAAACATTGTAGAAGTGATATGTATATTGGCTAACAATAAAAATAAATTGCATGCTTTTGGAGCACCAAGGCCCCTTCATCAGATAAAAACAATTTTGCCTGACATGGTCACTGGGGAAAATTCACTTTTTAGTGAGTCTGCCCCTAAGAAGGGACTAGCATCCTGACAATCTATGGGGATTTTTTAAAATTTATGAGATAACTCGAAATGATTAGTGATGGGCGAAACGGCCGTGTTTCGCTTCGCCGAAAAATTTGCGAATTTCCAGAGAAATTCGCGAATTTTTCGCCGATTCGCGAAATGAGTCGCGCGTCGTTTACGACGCACGACTCGTTTTTGAGGCGCCGAATTTTTGTCGGCAAATTTATTTGCCCGTTTCGCGAATTTATTCGCCAGCGGCGAATCGCGGGAATTCGTCGCGAATTCGCCCCTGGCGAATAAATTCGCCCATCACTAGAAATGATAGTTAAAGCATTTAAATATAAGCATTAAAAGTACAGTATATTTAAAGCTATATACATGCATTTCTACAAATAATTTTTCCACATATAGTGAATAAAAAAATGTTCCTTCTGTTTAATATTTTGCTTGTGCATTGAAAGCTTGGGTTTTCATCTTTATGGATTATCAACTAACATGGAAAAGCTTAGCATCCAAATTTCAATATGACTGTTAGGAAACAAAATTAAAAACTGTTATCATAAAAAGACTTATTTGATGCTTTTTTTTTAAGCAGTGAATAATAATCATAATTAAAGCAGCATCCCAAACTAGTCATTTTCATAATTTTAATATGTTAGAATAAACATTACAATATTAATAAAATAATTAGTTATTGTAATTCTCTGATAGTTCTTGTCTTGAATAATGAAAATTTTGAGATGGTTTCAATGGTTTGAGATAACTTACAGTTTAATTTTTATTTGGCTTGCTTTAAACATTTATTTTTCACACTAGCATGGACTTTGCCTTGTAAGAAGTGTTTGGTGTGCACACTTTGCAAACAGTTAATATAGATTTTAACAAGCGCTAAATTTAATGTAACTATATAATTAACTATTAATAGTTGGTTCATACAACTTCACAAAACATGCACAATAGCATCTAGTACACTAGTCTGGCCCGAAAAGTTCCAATTGGCCAGTTATGAAACCATGATTTTCAGCAACAGATCTATGTTGGTGGTGCCTATGTTGATGTCACAGATTGATGTGACTGGGATAAGCACTGAGCAATGAGAAAGCAGTTGTGCTTGCAAAGAAGAGATGATATCTTTTAATGGAAGCAACAATATGGTCAACACAGCATCTAGCAACTCATGATTGGAGAAACTTCTTGTTTCTTCCCATGCATCTTATGGGAATTGGGCAGTGGGACCTTTTATGGTCTCTGATTTATCTTCTACACAACATATTGCAGTCATATCAAAAAGTTTGAGAACCCCTCTTTGGAGTTGTTTATCACTTACTGAGCTTTCAAAGTAACAACTTCACTATAATATATTACATGCCTTATGGAAACAGTAGTATTTCAGCAGTGACATAAAGTTTATTGTATTAACAGAAAATATGCAATATGCATCATAACAAAATGACACATAAATGTGTGCACCCCTACAGAGATATTACATCAATACTTAGTTGAACCTCCTTTTGCAAATGTTACAGGCTATAGATGAGTTTATGAGTGTAGATTAACCAATTCGCAAATTGGCGGAAAAATTCGCGAAATGAGTGTGTTGCGTCAAAAACGACACGCAACTCTTTTTTTTCGACAGATTTTCGTCAGGTGAAATTTTGCTGGCGTTTCGCGGATTTATTCGCCAGCGGTGAATCGCGGGAATTCGCCCCTGACGTATAAATTAGCCCATCACTAATGGTCATTCCAGAATATTGCACTTCTCCTTCTGCATAAATGCCTTTGTAGATTTTGAAGTGTGTTTAGGATCATTGTCTTGGAATATGCCACCGTTGCATTAATTCACCTTTTTGACTAATGCTTGAACATTATCCTGAAGAATTTGTTGATGCTGGGTTGAATTCATCCGACCCTTGACTTTAACAAGGGCCCGGTCCCTGAATTAGCAACACAGCAACACATCATGGAACATTTTCTAATTGGACCAGTGTTGTTAGTAGAGTACCGCAGGGCTCTATACTGGGTCCCTTGCTTTTCAACTTGTTTATTAATGACCTGGATGTGGGCATTGAAAATACGGTTTTCTATTTTTGCAGAGCTATAGGTTCCTTGCAGGATGCTGCCACTTTGCAGAGTGATTTCTCTAAGTTGGGAAACTGGGCAGAAATCTGGAAAATGAGGTTCAATGTTGATAAATGCAAAAATAATATAAATGCAAGTTATACACTAAATGGCAGTGTGTTGGGAGTTTCCTTAAATGAGAAGGATCTTGGGTTTTTTATAGATAACAAGTTGTCTAATTCTGGGCAGTGTCATTCTGTAGCTTCTAAAGCAAATAAAGTTCTGTCTTGCATAAAAAAGGGCATAAACTCAAGGGATGAAAACATAATTATACCTCTTTATAGATCCCTAGTAAGGCCTCATCTGGAGTATGCAGTGCAGTTTTGGACTCCAGTCCTTAGGAGGGATGTAAATGAGCTGGAGAGAGTGCAGAGACGTGCAACTAAACTGGTTAGAGGGATGGAAGACTTAAATTATGAGGGGAGACTGTCCAGGTTGGGGTTGTTTTCTCTGGAAAAAAGGCGCTTGCGAGGGGACATGATTACACTTTACAAATATATTCGAGGACATTATAGACAAATATCAGGGGACTTTTTTACCCATAAAGAGGATCACCGCACCAGAGGCCACCCCTTCAGACTAGAAGAAAAGGACTTTCATTTGAAGCAGCATAGGTGGTTCTTCACAGTCAGGACGGTGAGGTTGTGGAATGCACTGCCGGGTGATGTTGTGATGGCTCATTCTATTGCTGCTTTTAAGAGGGGTTTGGATGATTTTTTGGACAGACATCATATCAAAGGCTATTTTGTTACTAAACTATACAGTTAGTATAGCTATGTGCATATATGGTTTGTGTTTGAATGAGTGGAGATGTGTGTGTGTGTATGTATGCTGGGTTTTTAATTTGGAGGGGTTGAACTTGATGAACTTTTTTCAACCCAATTTAACTATGTAACTATGTAACTATCATGAGGCGAATTTCTAGAGGAATTCGCAGAATGGCAAAAAATTCATGAAACGCCCCCGTGTCTCAAAAATGGACACCTGCGTCCAAAATGAGACGCAAAATTTTACTGGTATTTCACAAATTTATTTGCCCCAGGCGAATAAATTCTCATCACCCTGCCATACAGATGTTCTTTGTGCAAATTATGCTGAATTCTAGAACGATGTCCAGATACACCGTCAGTAGCAAAATGTTCTTGCAGACCTTTGGAGGTGATATTTAAGTTGTATGAAACCATTTATACAATCCTCCACATATGCCGCTCCTGTATTTTAATTGGCCTGCCAGACCTGGGTTTTACAGCAACTGTGCCTGTGGCCTTCTATTTCCTGATTACATTCCTTACAGTTGAAACTGACAGTTTAAACCTCTGAGATAGCATTTTGTAGCCTTCCCCTAAACCATGATACTGAACATGATACTGAACAATAGCAGGCAAGCAATTAGAATCACTGCTCTTGTATAATTCCTTGTTAAGGCTCATGTCTAGTGATGGGCGAATTTATTCGCCTAGGTCGAATTCGCGGCGAATTCCCGCGATTCGCCGCTGGCAAATAAATTCGCAAATCACCAGCGAAATTTAGCGCGAAAACGATGCGACGCGCGCCGAAAATGACGACAAAGTTGATGCGACACGCGATAAAATCGTCCCGCGACTCGTTTCGCGAATTTTTCGCCGATTCGCAAATTTCTCTAGAAATTCGCGAATCTCTAGGCGAAGCGAATCGCGGGAGATTCGCCCATCACTACTCATGTCAGCTGAACACCCAAGCTACTTATTGGTGAATTCTCAAAATGAATTTTAAACTAAGCCATAAAAACCAATTGTGGTACACCCTATAATGTGTATTAAGGGTCCCATTCATTTTCCATTGTTTACAAATAGGCTGAAAAACATTACACAACATATTCAACAATACAACAATATTCTTCTCTTACTCCTTCCTTTTCTATTTTATTCAATATTAAAATGGCTTCTTTTCAGTGATGTTGACTTCATCTTTTGCAAGGTTGGATACCCATAGAACAATGCCATGTATCTCAAAGTGAACAGTTTTCTACTTGTCTGATATATCAATATTTGGTGTACTTGTCTCTCTTATTTTCTGTCAGGAAAACATTGAATCATTAGGTGTTTGTTAGCCTCTGCTCCTCCAAGATCTGTATCAAGTGTAAAAAAATAGGTTAACAAGTTTCTACGGGTGCAAACTGATACAAATGAAACTGTTTTCTCTGTATTACAGGGCAAACCAGGACAAGCTAATGTGTTTAAGCGTTTTGGTGTCACATTTTGATCTAGAAGCTAAAATAGCTCACTTACGTTCATAGGATTTTTTCCACCAGGAAAGAAAGTGAATTTGTCAGAAATCTGATATTGTTAAAGGGAAAATAGAAGCCTAAAAATAAAAACAGGACCATATCCTATTAAATATTGAGCAATCACAAGCAGCATGCTTAGGAAGGGACAAGAAAACAAAATGAAAATTATGAGTCATCAAAACAAAAATAACGGAGCTTCGGTTAACAAGGGACATTATAATTATTTAATATTTTTTGTAAATTTTGTTTTACACAGCATAATAAATATGACCCTTACAATATTATATCTTCACATACAAATCTATCATGCCTATTATTAGTTTTATTTTAGTATTTTAACATTATACTGGGTGCTAAAGATTCTGATGAGAATTACAACACAGTGCTGTTCACTATTAACCCCTATTTTTTCCTATGGGATTTGTAATAAAAAATTATTAAAGGAAAGGGAAGGGCAAAAAATACAACCTCATTTTTACTTTCTTCAATGAAAAAGAAATCTATCTATACTTATATTGAAAAATGTATACTGTTTTTATAAGAAACCTGACTGTGTTCAGTGAAACTCTCCCTTCATTTACTTCTGTTTATAGGAATTGTCAGATGGTCTCTAACTTCTGTGTAGGGAAACAATCATGCTTATGAACAGCAGGGGTGCCCCGCCTAACTTTCTAGCCATGCAGAACTCCAGCACCTTGTAGTCGGCGACTGTGTAGAGATTTGTATTGGGTTTTATTTTTGCCTTTACATCCCCTTTCCAACTCCAGCTGCAGGGACAAAGATCATGGAGCCAGATTTAAACAAATAATCAGGCATTCTATTTGGAGGATAATTCTGCTGTGGCCACTGGTTCTGAAGAGTTGGAAAAAGTTTGTATTAAACAATACAAAAACTATAAAATTCACATTAGAATACATGACAACACAGGACCCAGTGCAGTCTGTATATTCTGATTATTAATCAGTCTTGCTGTATCGGCTTCTGGCAGATATTATTTGACTTGTGCTGTTGCGATAATTTATGATGATCCCTAAGCAGCCCAGATCTCGCTGAGTGGATAGTCAGTTGCAAGATGACAACCCCCCGTGCCCAACAAAGCATAAATCATTTGTTTAATTAGGCTTTGTGGTACAGTAAGTTCATATTTATGTTTAGTATAGAAAATACAGCATTTCTAGCCTTATTCTATTTTAGACTTTTAAGTTCAACTGGTAGAATTTAGTGGTGACCTGCAAGCAAACATCTCACTGGTTGCTACAGGTTACTGCTGCTATACGGCAAACTAAGGGACATATTTATTATGTGATATTAAAAATGGAGGAATAATTTGCCACACATCGCCATGCATCGGCATGTAAAAAAACGGTAAAAATTGCATAATGTAAGTAACGCTTACCCTGGTGGTCTAGTGGCATGCGGGGGCACCTGCCATGTCTCCAGTGGGGACGCCTGCCGCATGTGTCTGTCCCCTTCTGTTGCTGGTTCCTCTATGATGCACGTGCCGGCCAATGTCACACGCAATGGCGTGAAATTCAAATGTTTAAAAGAGGAATTCAGTCTACAGATCCTTGCCCTTTGTAAGGTTATATTTAGAAAGTTCCTGGGTGCTCAATCCTTGTGATTTCCTGCATGATCTTCTGTTATTGACCCTTGCCTTGCCTGACTACTCTGATTCTCTCTAATCCTGACCTTGGCCGGCCTATTAACACTGAACTCCAATCCTGACCTCTGCCTGCCCACTGACTATTCCATGCTCTCTAATCCTGACCCTGGCCTGTCTGACGATTCTGCTCTGCTTGTGCTGGCCAGGCCCACCTGTTCCACTCTGTGGCGTCTGGTGGTATTCTTCAATCCAGTATCCTTGGTTAGCCGATCATGCCCCTTTGCTCGTCCAGAACCTTTTCGCTTTGTTCCTCTCTCTATTAAGACCTTGCAGCATCCAATTAGCCAAGGGCTCCTCCCAAGGTGAAAGGTGGTGGTTATAGGCAGAAGTGAGAGCCGAGACGAGGGAGCTTAGCTTGGGTTCTGGATTTAGGGTTTTTTAGGGTGCCGTTCATGGCACATCATTTTTCTATGCATTTTTTTCTTTGAGCAACTTCCGCTTTGACATTATTGGAAATTAAAGGTCTGAAACAGTGTAAAATAATGACGTTCACATATCGTAAAAATAAAACACACCTTGATAAATGTGCCATTTATTTAATACAGCTTTTTACAGCGTTTAATCTGCAAATTTTATTTTACACAGCATAATAATTAGGTTCTTTAGTATTTATTTTCACTTTTGGATGACATAAGGGTGACAGTGTTCAACTGCTCAAAATAATCAAACACATGTATTGACAGACATACACTAGTGATGGGTGAATGTGACCAGTTTTGCTTCACTGAAAATTAGCGAAATTATGAAAACGTTGCCAAATGCAACAATTTTTTCACTTATTGGAGTCTATGGAAATATTTTTTGCAGTGAAACCTGGAGAAAACTGTTGCTCATCTTCATCACTAATGTACCTTTATGATTCATCAAACATTGTGTATGTGTGTTTTAACTGGACGAAAGCCAAATTTGTGTCACTTGTGGAGCTCCAAATTTAAATGGTCTACATTTAACCCCTGCTGTAGAATGCAATGGAAACTTTTGTCTTATCACCATGTTCATTTAGTGAAAGCGCCAGGATTCCTTTGGGTCAACAGATGCACTTATCAGCCAGAGTGGATGGCAGAATGGTGCTTGGTGCAAACACGTAGGATGAGTGTGTTTTAATGTACAGATGAATCCACTTGGATTTGTGTGTTAAATGTGTCATGACTCAGGATTAACTGAAGAAACTGTGTTGTCTAAAGTAATTTTAACTCATTTAATGCATTTAACCTTTTCATTAGCATACCAAAGCACCATTGTCCACAATGGTGAACTCTTTAAATAAATGGGGTGCTGTGATGAAATTTTCTGTGTTAAATGGGATAAGTGGGATATCTGGGTTTAGTTATTTCGTGTCAAACACACAAACCAAAGTGGCTTCATCTGTATAATCATTGATAAAACCTATTGCTGCTAAGCTGCACCTATGCTTTCTTAAACTTGTTAACCTATTTTTTTACACTTGATACAGATCTTGGAGGAGCAGAGGCTAACAAACAACTAATGATCCAATGTTTTCAAAGCTTTCTAATGTATTTCTTTGAAAGGTCTAGCTATTATAATTCACATGAATGAAATTATATATTTATGAAAAAAATCAAATTTAAAAACTTGATTAAAAAATGAAAAATGCAGAACATTCATATTTTACACATCAATTTCAAAAGGTCTACCAGCTCTAAAAAATATTTTTTACATTTATTTTTTGTGCTTTATAAGTTGTAATTAGAGTTTTTGAAACTCTGAAATCATGGTAAAAATTTAAATTTGTTGATATTACACTATATGAGGAATATGTATGAAGGGTCAAATTTTGAATAGCAAAAACTTTGAAATTTGAATTTAAAAAGACCAACCAAAATTAATTTGAAGGTTTTTTTCATTTGAAAAGGTCCATTTTCAATCGTATAGGTCCGTATTTGATCAAATTTGAATTCTTCGAATCAAAGTAATAGTGTAGTCGAAGTCCACCAATTGACTCTGATTCAGTTCTAGGAGGTCCCCCATAGGCTGAAACAGCAATTTTGCAGGTTTTAGATGGTTAACGGTCGAGGTTGAATTTTAAAGAGATATTACATGATAAATTTCAACATTAAATTTTTTAAATTTTTTTGCAAATTCGAATAAAATTTGGACTATTCCCTCAATGTATACAAAAATAGCTTGAAGTTCTAATTTTTTTAATTCGGATTTTCACTTCGACCGTTGATAAAGATGTCCCTAAGTGTAATATTATTGGTGTACTTTAATTTGAAAGACACCCTGCCATGTGTCTTGTAAGATACTTGGGGGGGTATTTACTAAAACTTTAGTAAACTTTTTTACCTAATTAAATTTTTTTTTACCAAACTCCCAAACATGAAATCCCTTAATTTACCAATAATTATTCTTGGAAAAATCAGTGCAAAAAAAAGTTGAGACAAAATTGTACGACAATTTGATGATGGAATTGTGCAATTTTTTTTTAATTGTTGCAAGACAAACTCAAATTTGTCAAGTTTCCGGACAAAAACCCCAAAATCGTGAAGGCAAAAAACATCTTCAAATGGTGTTGAGTCCAGACCTCGGTGTCAGTCTATTCCAATGATTGGAGCCAATGCCCTTTTCAAAGTTTCAATCAGAGAACGAAGTGTAATCAAGCACAGAATACAGAAACATTCAGTAGCTTGGAGAGAAGTCTGCCCCAGCTGACCATTACACATATATGTATCACTTATCATATCATATCAAAAGCATTGTCTTACAGATTATTGGTTAAAACATTTTTACATCATAATGCTAAGGATAATGTGGTAACTGTGCAGAAAGTTTGTACTTGGCCAGCCTTAACTTCTAAACCACTTCTGTTTCTTAATAACTCAATTTGTTTATAACTGTCTGGATTTTATTTCCTGTCCTGCTGGAATGAATTATTAGGTTCCATGTTGTAGCTGTTACATTTTTCACGTAACTGCATCTTATGAAATAAAATATGTCTATATGGAAATATTTATATTGCATGTGATATATCAAAAGGGACTAAATAAAATATGTGAAAGGTGATTTAGGTCCTAAGGTGGGCTACAAAGTAGATCAGGATTCAGCAATGGATAAAAGGGACTTCTTCCATTGACGTTTTCATGCATTTGACAGGTTTTAACTGGAGTAGTTTCTGGTTTGGATTTTTTGCTGCTTTGGGGCATAATTAATCTATAAAAAAAATTGTTTTTTTTAACCAAAAAAACTCAACCATAGAAACTCAACCTTTAATAAATAGATCCTTTGAACTACTGTAACTTGCCAAACTTAAAACCATTACAATAACACACAAATAAAAAAATAATCACAACAGCGCACCACCACAGATTCACAGAAAGTAAAAAATGCACACAACTTATTATAAAGCACATGTGTAATATTAAATTGCAATTTGCTGATTAATAACTGTACCTGTTTTATCTTGCCAATATCAATTATGTTGTTTACTTTATTTTTTCGCCTATACCACAATGAAGTACTCTGATAAATACTATGGAATTTAGTTTGTTGTTGTGTTTAGCAGCATAATATTGTGTGTTGATACAAAGTTTTTAACACATCATAATAAATAGTCTTCTTATTGTACTCTATCAACCCCAGCAACTATATGTTGTTTGAAACAGATCACTCAGCCCCATTAGACAAATGTGAGAAGTAGCTGCTGCTGGAATATTTGTATTTAATTGCAGATAAATCAAGGGACACATATTTCATTATTTAAATCAGTCCTCAATAAGCAACAATATCTGTCAAATTACAATTAATTGCAAGAAAATTGCTCTATTGAAATTTTGTTTTCATTTTTATTCCCCCACTGATCAGATCAGAAGCTTTCCCGGTTAGTGCAGAATGGCATTGTGATAGAAGAATGATAGGTATAATGCAGTAAAAACCTTTGTCTCACAGTGCTTTTAGCGGCTCCAAATTAAAGTCTAAACATACAAAAACAACATTTTAAATTGTTACATTTGGTAGTTAAGAAATATTTAGAGCAAAGTTCAGTCCAAATTGAATAAGAGAAGAGAGAGGCTTTATGACAATTTTTACAGTGAATCATTGTACAACATGGCAAACAATAATTTCTGTAAGAAAGGAAGTAACACTATTCTAGAACACACTTTATATTGCTGTGCAATAAATGTAATTTCAAAACTTTTAAAACCTATGTAAAACACAAGTTCCAGTTTAGTTATATTAAAAACTATGGTGAATAGAAAACAGATTTAAAAACATGTACATGGAGTGACACATGTAATCAGTGACTGTCAAATGTGACTCCTGATAAGTGCAAGGTTTCAATTCACAGTTGCAATGAGGTCCCTTCCCTGAAGAGCTGACAGCTCAAGCCAATACTTTCAACATAAAAACTCTAGTACTAGTTCTGATACACATTTCCATTTAAGTAAAAAATAAGGCTTTTACGTTATTTTATAGTTATATAGTTATGTTGGGATGAAAAAGGACCAAAGTCCATCAAGTTCAACCCCTCCAAATGAAACCCAGTATCCATACATACTGTACACACTCACATTGATACCTCCATACCCTCACATAAACTGCACATACCAATATCTATACCAAGTGTAGATTTTAGTATCACAATAGCCTTTGATATCATGCTTGTCCAAGAAATGATAGCAGATAAGATCTGTGGTATCTATCTACTGTGTATCCTGTGCTCGAATGGCTGCGCCCATTGCTACAGTTTGTTTATATAAACTATAGTAGTGTTTCTTAACACAAGCCATTCTTAAAATAATTAGCAGAATCAGTCATCACAACAACCATCTGGCAGGGCATTCCATAAGAACAACCTACCGTGCTTCAAATAAAACTTATTTTCCTCTAGTCTTACAGGGTGGCCTCTCATGCGGTGATCCTCTTTTTGGGAAAAATGTCCCCTACTAATTGTCTATAATGTTATAATATCTACCCTCATAATTTGTCTTTCACCCCTTTAACCAGTTTAGTTGCACTCTCCCTAGCATTTTCATATCACTGTTGAAGGGAAACTGTCATGGGAAAAGATTTTTTTTTTTTTTTTTTTAAACACATCAGTTAATAGTGCTGCTCCAGTAGACTTCTGCACTGAAATCCATTTCTCAAAATTTCAGTTTTGAAATCTGACATGGGGCTAGAAATGTTGTCAATTTCCCAGCTGCCCTTGGTCATGTGACTTGTGCCAGCACTTTATGAGGGAACTGCTTTCTGGCAGGCTGTTGTTTTTCCTTCTCAATGTAACTGAATAGTACGCAGTGGGACATGAGTTTTTACTATTGAGTGCTGTTCTTAGATCTACCAGGCAGCTGTTATCTTTTGTTAGGCAGCTGTTATCTGGTAACCTTCCCACTGTTCTTTTGTTAGGCTGCTGGGTTGGGGAAAGGGAGGGGGTGATATCACTCCAACTTGCAGTACAGCAGTAAAGAGTGATTGAAGTTTATCAGAGCACAAGTTACATGACTTGGGGCAGCTGGGAAATTGACAAAATGTCTAGCCCCATGTCAGATTTAAAAATTACATTTAAAAAAATTTGTTTGCTCTTTTGAGACATGGATTTCACTGCAGAATTCTTCTGGAACAGCACTATTAACTGATGCATTTTGAAAAAAAGATTAGCACTATAAAGCCTATCTCTTCTCTTATTCAGTTTGGACTGAACTTCATTCTAAATATTTCTTAATTACCAAATATAACAATTTAAAATGCTGTTCTTGTATGTTTAGACTTAAACTGGTGTTTGCTTCAGGAATCTAATATAATTTATATAAACAAGCTGTAGTGTAGCCATGGAGGCAGCCATTTATAGCTGAAAAATTAGAAAAGGCACAGGAAAAAAAGCTGATAGCAGATATGATCTGTGGTATACAATGAGATTCTTCAGAACATATCTATCTACTGCTTATCCTGTACTTGAATGGCTGCCCCCATGGCTACTTAGCAGCTTGTTTATATAACTTATAGTTGTGTTTCTTAACAATCACACACATTTTACCAGTGCAGGGCAACAGTGTGTTACATTGTCATCCCTTTTAACCTTTCATTTTTTGTTGTTACTGTTCCTTTAATTCAAGAAATAAAAATCAAATTTTGCCTCTTTATATGTCCCTGGCAAGGTCTCACCTGGAGTATGCAGTTCAGCTTTGGGCTCCATACCTTAACAGGGATATGACAGAGCTAGAGAGAGTGCATCTAAACTGGTGAAAGACAAATTATTAGGATAGACATTATAGCATTATAGACAATTAGCAAAAAGAGGATCACCGTACCAGAGGCCACCCCTTTAGACTAGAGGAAAATACGTTTTATTTGAAGCAGGGTAGGTGGTTCTTCACAGTGAGGGCAGTGAGCTTATGGAATGCCCAGCCAGATGGTTGTTGTGATGGCTGATTCTGTTAATTATTTAAGACTGGCTTGTGTTAAGAAACACAAGCTGCTATGTAGCCATGGGAGCAGTCAGCTATAAATGGCTGCCTCCATGGCTACACTGCAGCTTGTTTATATAAATGACGTTAGATTCCAGAAGCAAACACACCAGTTTACCAGTGCAAGGCAACATAACATTATATATGCATTATTTCCAAAACACTAACTTTGTTGGTGTTACTGTTTCTTTAATGCATTATTTATGCAAGTTGTTTATTTGCTTTAGTAGCCACAAAATCACACTGCCTGGAGTTAGACAACTTCTTATCTACAAAAACTCCTAGATCCTTCTCAATTTAGCAAACCCTCAACCCATTTAGTTTATAACTTGTATTTATATAATTTCTGCCAAAGTGCATAACAATGCATTTATCAACACTGCACCTCATTCTCCATTTTGCTGCTCAGTTTCCAATTAAGTGAAATCACTCTGAAAAGTATCCACATCCTACATGAAACCTATAGTTCTGCACAGTTTAGCATCAACAGCAAAAATAGAAACAGTGGGGGTCATTTATTAACACTGGGAAAATTTGCCTAAGGGCAGTTACCCATGGCAACCAATAAAAAGGCTGCATTCATTGTTCCACTTGCAGCTGGCTTTAAAAAGCTAATCACTGATTGGTTGCTATAGGTAACTGCCCATGGGCAAATTTGCCCAGTGTTGATAAATGAGCCCCAGTATGTTCAATGCCCACCTCCAGGCCATTAATAAACAAGTTGAAACGCAAAGGACCAAATGCTCCACTAACAGTGCAATTAGAAAATGTTCCATTTGCTTCCACTCTCTGTAACCTATCTATGAGTTAGTTCATAGATAGGTACAAATATTATGTTTCATTCCAACATTCCTTAATTTAACCTTCTGCATGCTAATGTCAATGCTTTAGCAAAGTTTAAGTAGATTACATCCACTGCCATCCCAGAGTCAAGGTCCCTGCTCGACTTCTCATTCAAAGAAATTAAATTAGTCTGGCAAGATCTATTATGCATAAAACCATGTTGACAGGTATCTTATCCCTTAATACCCCTTTGAAAAGCTTTCCTACCACTGATGTCATATTAACCAGCCTATATTTTTGAGGCTAATAATGGGATCCCTTTCTGAATAGTGGTAGTCCTCAATGAAGCCTAAAAGAGGTTTGACAATCACATAGCTAATTTGTTTAGCACCCTGGGATGAATATCATATAGTTTATTATATTTGCCTTTATTTATATTTACATGTTGTAGTCTCTATTGATTTTCCTCTTGTGTGAAACATGCAGCATTTATTGTATTACAAGAATTGGGACTTTTACAAGGAATCCTTCATTAGCTGGTTCGCCATTTGTGTAGACAGATGAAAATAACAGTTCTGAATCTCTGCTTTATTCTTTGTTCTCCCCAACCTTCTCTCATATTAAGGGTTCCACCCCATCCTGTTTAATTTTTTTTACTATTTACATATTTTAAAAAATATTTTGGATTCTTTTTACTCCTTGCTGCAATTCCCTTTTCCATCTAAATGTTATGGGTTTTTTTTAGCTTTTGTTACTACCTATTAATCACTATTCCCTAAATGCTCATCCACACAAATGTTAGAGATACATTTGGTATTATTAGTTGTTACAAGGTCCAAAAAAGAATGATTCCTAGTAGGTTCTTGAATGAAATAAAAGTTGTCATTCAGCAAATTTACAAACCTGCTAGCTATTTCTGACTTGGCAACCCAATTACCCCAATAAATGTCTGGATAATTGAAGTCACCCATAATAACAACTTGGTGTAGTTGTGAAGCTGCTTTTATTTATAAAAATAGCTGAGCTTCATTCTCATCACTTATACAAGGTGTGCTGTAGCATACATCAATTATAATTTTCTTTGTAACCTTTTCCCCAGTCAAAATCTCTAACTAGAGGGATTTATTTCAGGCTTTACATACAAACAAACTGCTTCACCATTTTTAATCCATCTGTCTTGCCTAAAAAGGGTGTAACCATTTAAATTTACAGGCCAGTCACATGTTTCACTCCCCCAGGTCTCAGTGATGCCAATTATATCATAACTTTTGGAGTATGGACTTTACTCTAGTGCTCCCATTTTACCTGACAAGCATTTGCCAGCATTCTTTTGAAGTTACTATTTTCCCCTTTGAAATGTACATTGCATAATGGAGAATTAGATCTTAAGTTAGTACTGGCATATTTTCCTTGTAAGAGTGGCATGTCAGGCACATTTCCTCCAGATCAAAACTATGGTTGAGAATATGGCTCATGTGCCTTAGTCCTTTATTTATTGAATTTTCAATTTCCAGTCGTTTAACTAACAAATACCCTGCTGACATTAACCTGTTTAACTATTTTGATATTCTGTTCATTTAAATTTGTTTTACTTCCAATTTGATTCAAATTACTCAGATTCACTAAGAGCCACTTCAGTGAGTTGATGAGAGAATCAAGAATGCTTTTCTTTTCATAAATATCTTGAGTATTTGAATGTCTGACTTTTGCATTAGCTTTCTAAAGATTCATTCTTAAAAACAATCCTTTTCTTTCTCTTCTCCATGAACAATGGGAATAACAATGAGAAAAGTCTCTGACACATGCAACGAGCACTTAATCTCACTTAAGGATAGACTCATTCAGTTTAAACATACCTTATGCAGATATACAATGCCAATCAAACTTAACAGTATAACCAGGAGTATCCAAAAATGGAGTTGGCCTTTGCTAATGAAAATTATTACCATGCAATTTATCTGTGTGGCATGAAATATGGTTGTCCTCAACAAAGTGCTAATAATATATATAATAGTTATATGCTATAGTACATTTTTAATTACTGAAACATCAAAAATAAAACTTTTAAAAAACAAAATATCTTATATCCTCAAATTAATTATACCATAACCCTCAAATACCTCTTGCTTATTTAAGCCAGGTTTGTGGAGTTTACAGTTTGGGGTGTGACTTAGGATGGTCTGACATGATTCGGAGCATTCCTTTGCTTTTGCTAAGTACAATTATGCAAAATAAAATGTATTTAGAATGTTTTTGTTTGAGAACACCCCCAAACTTTTGAAAGGTGAAAATTTTAAACTATATAAGAGCATCATCATGGAAAAACCAAAAACACAAACAGTCTGAGAGCAGCTGAAAAGATTAAATGAAACTCCTAGCTAATTTGATTTCTGTTAGTGACATTGAAAACAAAGACTATTACATACATTACATACATTAACAATTATTTACATTGTTAATGTAAATTTTCACCCATCCAAAGTAACTCAAGTGCACTGTATCACATACATAAATAGAAGTTTCTTATACACTAAAATTTATAAACTGTATATACTGACACCCATACTAAACTAACTGTACAATATAAGAACACTATTATGCTTGTTCAAAAAGGCAACTAAGTCATTAATAGAATCTGTGCTTTCTAAGGGACAAATGATCTGCTGGTATCCATCTATAATACTATCTAATGTACTTGTAAAGAACAATCATGTCCCCTTGAAGGTGTGTTTTCTCCACAGAGACCCCTTTGACAGTTTTTCTTCAGATATTTTTCCTCCCTTTCTTTTACCAGTTTAGTTGAAAATCTTTGCGCTCTCTCCAGCTCATAATAATGTCCTTGTTAAAGTGCACCTATTGGTTAAAAAGTCTATCCCCAACTAAAGGTGCGGGCTGGTAGAGCCAGCATTCAGGTTGCGAAAAACAGTATTTAAAAAAAAAAAAGAAAATGCCGGGAGCTCACGGTACAAGCAGCCATGTCCGCTCACTCATTACTTGTGTGATGTCACGAGCATTCGCATAATGAAAAGCTGCTTTATGCACATGCGAGTGACATTATGCACATGTGAGTGAGCACACATGGCTGCGCTGCATAGCAAAGTGTTGGCGGGGGGCATTTTTAAAAATAAAAAAGCCCTTTAAGGACTGGGTCCAAACTGCACTGCATAATCAAGGTGAGCCATTACCAGGAATCTATAAAAAGGCTAGTATAGATTGCTATCTGTATCATTTAAAGTAGACAATAAAACATTTTTAAAAAGGCTAGAAAAGTATTTTTTTGTCCGGTAATCTTTGAGTTTTGTGCTCTTAAGACTGACAATATGCCTTTTTATTTTCTATATTAACAATACATTCCCACTGTAAGCCGTAATGAGAATATTTGCAATATTCCTGTCCTTTTTAATACAGCAAGGTCAACAAACAACTTACTAGCAGCGAAGAAGGATGAATAAGAGAGCAATCATCATCAGGAAGCTTAAAAGGTACTCTAGGAAAGACCTAATTTATTTTATTTTCCCTCAAACATAACCTCAACCAGACTCAAAGACACAGTGTTCTAATATTTTGTTTTCTTTTCAGACCTAAAACAATGTGATAGTGTAGAATTTTATGGGTTAACAACAGACACAAATTGGTATGCTCCTCTGTATTTTATACTTTTTAAGAAGCAAAGTCAACAAATTACTTTGTAATAGGATATGAAGAAAACACTTCTGATGAGCAATGAGGGCAAACAGCAGACAAAGTTGATGTACAGACTAGAGAGAGAACTCTCAAAAAACCTTCATATTTTTCCATCTTTATTTTTATGTTTGCAGATAGTAGGTGCATATATTAACCCTTTACTCAGGAAAAGGCTAATGAAGATTAATGTTTTTCTTTGCAATATATATATATAGTGATGGGCGAATTTATTCGCCAGGGGCGAATTCGCGGCGAATTCCCGCGATTCGCCACTGGCGAATAAATTCGCGAAACGGCAGCAAAAATTTGCCGCCAAAAAAACGAGTCGCGCGTCGAAAACGATGCACCGCGACTGACGCGACGCGCCAATTCGCGAATTTCTCTGGAAATTTGCGAATTTTTCGGCGAAGCGAAACGCGGGAGATTCGCCCATCACTATATATATATATATATATATATATATGCTGCTTCTTTCTATACGTGGGTGGGAAATAGCAATACAATGCAGATGTGCTTTTCTGATTACTAAGGAAGACAAAGGAGTTGGTGAGCTCAGTGTATTATCCTAACCTGATAGAAGAGGTCAAAGACACCTGCACTTGTTACTGATTAAATAAAAAATTTTAAACATTTCACACAGGAATATATTAATTATATTTGCTTACTATGGAAACCTGTATAATAATGGAAAGGTGCCTACTGTCAAACTCTGGGTTAAACATGTTCTTCAAAGAAGCTGTGTAATCAAGTGCCATATGTTTAAGGTGAAAATGTCTTTCAGCTTAAATAAATGTATGTTCTAAAATTTTACTCTATTGCACATGAAAGGGCCAATTGTGATATTCAGAAACGCATTTTGTAGAAGATCATTTTAAGGAAAGAACTTCAAATTGCCTATGAGGCTGGCAGTGTCATTAATCTAAGGGCAAAACAAAGCAGGAAGAAATGACGGCAGAAAAACCAGACACAACTTGTTAATGAAATGATACATGGTTCAAGTCCCTGAAGTTTCAAGATACATTTCAATTAATACAGTGCAAACTGTTCATAGGAAACTTGACTTCACACAGATCTTTATGGAAGCAGTGTTGTGCAAATATGACTGCCCAAGAGCAATTACACTGCAGTCCAATCACATGGACGAGACGAAGGAATTGGGACTGGGAACAAGATTATAGTGGGATGTCAGCTTTGAATTACATGCTACATTTAGTTGGAGTATGCAGAGTATAGCAGAATAGGGATGGCGCGAACCACCGAAAAAAAGTTCGTGAACATGTTCGCGAACTTCCGGAAATTTGCGAACGGTTCGCGAACCCCATAGACTTCAATGGGAATGCGAACTTTAACAGCTAAAAAAGACATTTCTGGCCAGAAAAATGATTTTAAAGTTGTTTAAAGGGTGCAACGACCTGGACAGTGGCATGCCAGAGGGGATCAAGGGCAAAAATGTATCTGAAAAATCCATTGTTGACACAGCGCTGCGTTTTGTGCTGTAAAGGGAAAAAAGTCACTCAGGTGGTGGTTGTGGACACTGTAATATTATTGATATTTAGACAGAATGTGAACAAGCTCACACAGCTAGATGGCAGTTGTTTGAAGAACACACTTTGCAAAAAATGCCTACAGGGCAAATAATGGCTACAAGGTCAACGTATACACTACTACAGCGGTGGATACGGATTACGTAAAATATATTATGGCTGCTTGAAAAAAGTCACTCAGGTGCTTTTTCTGGAGAGGGTAATATTATGGATATTTAGACAGAATGTGAACAAGCTCACACAGCTAGATGGCAGTTGTTTGAAGTACAGTAGATTACTAGCCAGCAAACTTACTATCCACTGTCCCTGAAATCACTAACAGGCAGCTCTCTCCCTACACTATCTCTTCAGCACACACAGGCAGAGTGAAAAAATGCTGCAGGGCTTCGGTTTTTATAGGGAGTGGTCCAGGGGGTGTGGGGGTGGTCCAGGAGGGAGAGCTTACTGATTGGCTGCCATGTATCTGCTGGTCTGGGGGAGAAATGGCAAAATAAAAGCGCCAACTAAGGCGAACCCAAATTGGCGAACGTCGCGCGACGTTCGCGAACTTCCGGCGAGCGCGAACACCCGATGTTCACGCAAACAAGTTCGCCGGTGAACAGTTCGCGCCATCCCTATAGCAGAAACAGAAAAAGAGTATACTATGCTTGTGTTTGTAAATGAACCCTACAGTTATATAAGTGCAATAGTAGATGCAGTCAGCCAAGTTTTTACCCACAATGCAGCGTTATTTTCCTTGGATCAATGTACATGATTAGTAACATGAGGCATTTAAAGAGGTAAAATGTAATTTACATATAATAATAGTTAAATACACTGCTATGTTGTTGTGTTTGGTAACCGAGGATGAGGAGAGTATAACACTGCTTTATTAGCAGGTTCATGCAGCCATTACATAACAGCAGTAACTTCTTACTTTCACTTTCAATCTGTACAGAAAGTCCTGTGCACAGTGACATCCGCAGGCCATTTGTATAAACACCACAGATTCCCCCTATAGTAGGAAACAATTTGGGCAGATGTAATTCAACAACAACAATGTACCTTAAAGCAATAATATACATTATTCACATCACATTGTCCATGCAGGTAGTTTTCTGATTCTATAAGTATGCCTTATAGGTTCATTTTCTTCAGGCCTATTGCAGTTGGCATCAGGAGTAGGAAAATGTCCTTCATCAAATGGAGCTTCTCCAAAGTTACATCCAGCAGGAGCAAGATGACCTACACTCCACATGCGTCCATCAGACAGTTCATATGTGTATGTCCTCGCTGGCATCTCACTTCAAGTGGTGTAGTAATTTAGATTGTCCTTGATTCAGTATTTCTGGTTGCTTTATTCTGACTAAAGATCCAGGATGAAAGTGCACTTATCTTGTACCATGTTTTCTGTCAGTATAAGCCTTGCATTTGGCTTGTTGACATTTGACAATGTAAGCAGTAGATGATTTTGTAGGAACAGTATTTAGTGGAAATTTGATGTCTCCAACATGTAACCTAGTGTGCATCTGTCTGCCATGTAAAAATTCAGCTGGAGATGCTTGGGTTGTTACATGGCACGTTGCTCTGTAGCTATGTACTGATTTTACATCTATCAAATAAATTTTATGTAAAAGTTCTTTGCACAACCCAGTGACGTGTTGTTTTGTGGTGACATTTTAGACACTGGCTGTGTGGCAGGTACTGGTGCTGTAGTAATGAGACCATCCACTAATTGTAGGTTTAATGCAGCAAAGAGATCCCTTCCAACTATAGCAGTACCTTTATTCACAATGTAAAAGCCACATATTGCAGTATTTGATTCAAATTGTACAGTCACTGGCAAGCAACCAAGCACAGGGATTGGATCCTTTAAGTAACTGACCAGTCTCAGGGAAGGTGCAACAAGCATATCTTTTGCAAAGTATTTCACGAAAATATCCTTTGGTAGTATAGAGACAGCTGAACCGGTATCAAGCATCAGGTTAATGAAGTGTCCCTTGTCAGCAGAAGCAGTATTGACATTGACAGTGCATAAAAACTTGACTGGAATAAATGTACCAGCTTTATCCACACTGAATACTGTAACATTTGTAGTAGTGACTTCATGAACATATTTAGTGGAACTACAGCAGACCATATCAAAGTGACCTGACTTTAAACATTTGTGGCACTGTATAGCTTTTGCAGGACATTTAGCATAGTTTGCAAGGTGTTGTGTTGAACCACAGCAAAAGCAGTATTTTTTATTTGTATTTGCTGCACAGTTTTGCAGTGAATCTCTTTCCTTAGCACTGTATTTTGCCTGTGATTGTGCATTATTAGACCATAGTTTTGAATTCACAATCTGTACATTCCCAGCAGTTCCCTGACTGAGAGTTTTAGCCCCTGCCACAACTGTTTCAATTTGGCTAGCAACTGTAAAAGCCTTTGCAAGGGTTAAATCTTGCTCTAGGAGCAGTGTCTCGCTAATGCGAGGTGAGTTTATTTTCTCCACTATTTGGTCTCTTAGCATTTCATCTGTTAGATTTCAAACTCACAGGTAATAGCAGGTCTCTCAAAGCTGCTACAAATTGTTCTGTGGATTCACCATTACACTGTCCACGTTGGCGGAATTTATATCTTTCAGCAACCACATTTACTCTTGGCACAAAAAAGTTCTTTATACAGTAGCAGTAAGAGCAGTTTCATAACTTTCATCAGCTGATGGTAATGTATAGAATATATGCTGTTTCTCTGCCCCCAGGCAGTGAATAAGTAAAGCACACTTAATAGCAGTAGAAATCTCCCCTTGGTCAGCAGCAATAATGTAATTATCAAACAATGATCCAAGCAGTAAATGGTATGGTAGGCTAACCAGGATTTGGTAGAAAAGGTGCAGGCTGCTGCAGATGTAGAAAAGACATAATTATCACCATTTCTTGTGTTTGGTAGCCAAGGATGAGGAGAGTATAACAGTACTTTATTAGCAGGTTCATGCAGCCATTACATAACAGCAGTAACTTCTTACTTTCACTTTCAAGATGTACAGAAAGTCCTGTGTATGCACAGTACAAGTCCTGTGCACAGTGACACCAGCAGTCCATTTGTGTAAACACCACAACTGTTATTTTCTTTTTGTGTGACTAATAAAGGCTTTCAGTAGGAGATCTTTGCTGGAGGAGGAGCAAGTGAGTTGCCTATTCTTTTAGTGAGTAGGTGGAGAACCATTTAATGTGAGGGATAGCTTAGAAGGAGAAGCCAGTGCTACATATACACTAAATGCTATAAACTACATGTTCGAAATGTGATTAGAAGCTAAAGTGGTGTTAATACATCATCAAAATTTAATAATAATAATAATAATAATAATAATAATTTGAATAATCTGCTTTGAAGCATCAGCTGATATTACAGATAAACCTAATTTTCTGATTTATAATTTACAACAAACCCTAAGCTTAGCTGCTCAACAGCTGCTCAGAGCCCACTGAGCATGTCACAGACACTTTCCAAGTTGGTTTCCCCCTTTGACCTTCATTTTGACCACTGGGTGGAATTGTCTAATGTACCTACAGTGGACCTTCATTCTGACCACTGGGTGGCAGTGTATAATGAGGGTGTATCTACAGTGGTCCTTCATTTATTTTATCTAGTTAAAATGGCCCATGTGTGCTTAAGACTTAGGCCACACGGGAAGATTTCAGGGAGATTAGTCGCCTGGAGACTAATCGCCACATCTAATCTCCCTGAATGGCTTGCTGGTATCTCTCACCCAGTAGCGCTTAAGTCGCCTGCGCCTATTCACAAGCGGCAATATGTTTTTCAAAGTCGCTCGAAATTGCCTCACAAGGCAATTTCGAGTGACTATGAAAAATGCGTTGTTGTGTGTGAATAGGCGCAGGCGACTTTAGCGCTACTGGGTGTGAGATACCAGCAAGCCATTCAGGGAGATTAGTTGCCTCAAAGACGTGGCGATTAGTCGCCAGGCGACTACTCTCCCTGGATCTTCCTGTGTGGCATAAGCCTAAAAGTCAACAGCAATAAAACCTGCTGAAAGTCGAGACAAAATAGATAAAACAGACAAATGTATAAGGCTGATTAAAGTAGCAACATAACCCAGCTAACAATCACCCACAGATTAGGAAAGAAAACACATTTCTCTCTTTGGTTCATTTCAATACTAAATAAAATGTTGCTGCTTTGTCTTATAAATCATTTGCATGTGTTAAAATCCCAACTATAAGTGCACTCATTTCATTTTGGCATCAGATGTAATTTATAATGTAGCTGTGACAAATACTTCAATTAAGAAGAAAAGTCAATCTTTGAAATACTGATAGTTATTTTCCCCATCAAGTTTTCTGGTACGTTTAGTCTGATTTGTTCTTATTCTCTGTGGCTTATAAATATATGTATATATTTAAACCAAAAGTGTGAAGCACCTAATTAATGAATCTTACTTTGAACAGATGGTATGTTTTATTCATTGTGTACTTATTTAAAAGAAAAAAAATCTACCCCTGTTCACTGTAACTACCATTTAAAATCTTTGTAATTAAACTTTTTCTAAGCTCAGTCGACAAGATTTGCTCTTTAATGAGATGGTAAAAGGGGTCACGGTGTAATCACTACCTATGTTGGGTAATTTTAGTAATCTTAGTAAGTGAGTATGATGAAAGACTATGGAAAGGGAAACATGAAAGGGTGAAAGTGAGAGAAACTGTGTAAGATGAGAACAGATGGAACACATTCAAAGTTTCTCAAGAATTAATTTAAATGATTTTCAAAATAAGTTAAATATTATACTACGGAGAACAGACAAGGGATTGATAGATTTGCATTTTTCCCAGACAAAGTAGTTAAAGGGTAATCAAATAATGGGAAAATAGCATATTGAAAATGTCATTATAAATAACTTTACACTGTACATTAAAAATGTTCAGTTGTTTTAAAGGGGAACTAAAGTCTAAAATAGATTAATGCTAAATACTGTGCCAGATGCCCATTAAACAAATTATTTATGCTTTCAAAGTTGGCCACAGGGTTCTGTCATCTTGTAACTTTGTTATACATTTTTGCAAACACAAGACTACGCACATGCTCAGTGTGGTATGGGCTTCAGTTGGAAGGGTTAAGCTTAGGGATTGTCAAAAATTATCAAAACAGCACATACTCAGCAGTAAATTTAATAGTTGTATGTTTATATACTTTAAAAATTCTTGCAATTCATTCTCATTCCCATTCCAGATCAGAAAAATATTGTCCACAATCATAGATAACATTTGATGTTGTGTCTAAAGGTGGTATTATCAAGTATAATTTTCTGTTCTAGGAAATGCATAACTAGGCGCTAAGTTACTGCCCATTGCCATCCCTTGTACTTGGATGTAAAAATCTGCACTAAAACTAAAATAGTTTTTCTTAATTACTAGAGACAGTCATTCCAAAAGGAAGTATATCAATATGTGTGGTAACTTTATGGACAGAATTATGTGTGTATATTCCTGTGGTGCTCAATCTGGAAACCTTGATGCAAACCTTGGTTCCAATCATCCATGGAATGTAGAAAATCAGACAGCACAGACTCTAGAAAATGTGCTAAATATTTGCAATTTATTGAGATCTCCACACAAACCGTCCTGTTTATGTGACACCCATGTCCAAAAACGGATGCCCACATCCAAAACAAGACGTTGCAGCGTTTTGTAAATATTTCACAGTTTTACGAATTTCCACTAGAAATTTGACACATTTTGTCGAAGCTAAACACCCCAGATTCGCCCATCACAAGATATTTCCAACAGGACAAAAAAAATAGTAATAGTTGCCTGCTTCCACTAACATAATATTAATAATGATAGTGATATACAGGTAAAGGACCTGTTAGCCAGAATGCTCTGGACCTGGGGCTTTCTGGATAAGGGGTAATTCTGTAATTTGGATCACCATACCAAAAGTCAACTAAAATAATCAAATATTAAATAAACCCAATATGATTGTTTTGTCACCATAATGATTATTTATATCTTCGTTAGAATCAAGCACAATGTACTGTTTTAATATTATTGTGAAAAAGGAAAAAAATAATTCAGTATTTGAACTTTTTAATTAAAATGAAGTCTAGGGGAGTCGAGTTTTTAGAACACATAGGATCAACTCAAAAACTCAAATCAATTTTGATTTGTAGCTAGCTCCTGAAACATGTTGTGGAACTACACCAAATAAAAGTGATTGCAGACTACAGTGCTGTGTAACTCCTGCTTGTTTTAAATGTGCCAAATTGGATTCACACGGTGGAAGGAACGTGTTTGGAAACAGCGGGTAAAGCCATTGCCTTGATTCCTTGCTCTACTATTTTTTGAGTTAATAAAAAACTGTATAATTAAAAGCCATTTCAAATTAAACCTAAAGCATTTATAGCTGTTGTAAACTCATTTAAAAATCTCAGCTGTCAACCAAATTTTGCCTTCCCCTCTTCTATGCTTAGTGCAATTAAAGTTTATTTTGCTTGATAAAATAGGATTTGGATTAATTCTTTTTGGTGACAGGTCCCCTTTAATATACTGATATGGGACCTGTTATCCAGAATGCTTGGGAACTGGGGCTTTCTGGGTAACGGATGTTTCCATAATTTGAATTTTTATACCTTAAGACTACTAGGAAATCATGTAAACATTAAATAAACCCTATAGGCAGCTTTTTCTTCCAATAAGGATTAATAACTGTATACAGTATCTCAGTTTAAACCAAGTACAAGATAAAGTTTTATTACAACAGAGAAAAAGGAAATCATTTTTAAACATTTGGATTATAGGATATAATAGATTAGTTGCATATATTCAGGATAACGGCTTTCTGGTTATCCCATTCTGTACATATATTAGTGTCCAACCAAAAAAACCAACACTTAGGGGCAAATTTACTATTATTCCCCATAATTAGCTCGACAAAATTCGATATTCGATTAGCATTCGATCTTCGAATGCTAATCGAATAGTTTTAGGCTACCTTTTATTCATTAATAGATCATTCGACGATCAAATACAAATTTATTTGTAGTTGAATAATTTCTTCGATCAGTCGAATAAATCATTCGATTATTCAAATGATTCGTACGATTCGAACAATCGAAGACTTCGATAGTTTGAATCCTATTCGATCAGGACTTAGACTCAGAAGCCTATGGGAGGGTTCCCATAGGCTTCTATTGCAATTCGGTAGGTCCAATCTGGCGAAGTAGGCAGTCGAATATTTAAAATTTTTTATTTGATTTGCTGATTGAATGATCGAATGATCAAACGAACGAGTATTCGATCATTCACTATTCGATGTTTGAATATGCCTAATTTGCATATTTGACCAATCGAATAGATCCTACTATCTAAATTTCCATCGAATTCGATCAAATTCGATTTTATTCACATGAATGCATGTGAATTTAGTAAATCGGCCCCTTAGGGTTGAAGTCAAGGGTTAAAAAACCCTCGTAATTCGATCGATCGAATTGTAAATATTCAATTGAACGGAAAAAATCGATTTTAACCATTCGATCGAATTTTTTTATTTGATCAAAAATAATTAAAACCAATTCAGTAGGTTTAATCTGGCGAACTAGGCAGTCGAATAAAAAATTAAAGTGCAAGTAATTCAGCTGTCGAATATTCGAATAGATTTATATTTTAATTATTCAAATCCTTCGATTCAATCGAATTTTTAATATTCGATGGTCGAAGTGGCCTTCAAAAATATTTGAAAATTGGAATTCCAATATTTTTGAAAATTTGATAACCCTCGAATTTGACCCTTAGGAAATCTGCCCTCTAATCTTACAGCTACCAATCAACAGCTAAGATTTACTGATCACCTGTTAAAAAGAAAACTACTGATTGGCTGCTATGGGTTACTTCACCAGGGCAAGCTTTGTGCCTTTTATTACATAGAAGAGAAGATTGTCATGTTTTTTTTCTCTTGTTGTATGAATTCATGGATATCTACTGTATAACAGTTAACAGTTCTCTATTTTCTGTCTATGAAACGTAATGGTTATGTATCATTCTGCACACTGGCTTTATTCACACTAAAAACCCTACTTTGTAATGCAGGAAAATGTCTCTAATTGCTGCATCTGGGAATCACGTGGAAATGCTAACACGGCAATTTTATGCCATTCTCCCCTGACAATGTGCACATGTGCATTTTCAGGAAATGAAATCACCTGTCCTAAGGTTTTCATGCAAAAAATATGCAGAGAAAACATGTGAAACAAATTCAACGTTTGCTATTTCAGCTCTTTTTCAAGAGACGTTGTACCAAGAATATTGAACTTTTCAGTAATTTGGGAAGAACACTTGAAGAAGCAGCTGTTTTATGTATAGCTATTGCTATATCAAGTGTTTCTTTGGTTAGTAGTGGACAAAACAACTCATGTGCCAAGAGTCTTATGCTTTGGCAATTACTTATGTCTCTTCAAAGACTGATTTTTCATGCAAACACATAAAATATAGTTCTTGTTTGGGTTGGCAAATAGCCAAAAACAAAGAGCTCCTTTATGACTGTCCCTAAAGCAAATGCTAAAGCAGAAGTATGTCCTTTTGTGTTCATTCACATCCAACTTGTGTCAGAAGAGTGCTGGTGTCCTGGTTTGGTATTGGTTGGTAGTGATGGGCGAATTTATTCACCAGGGGCGAATTCGCGGCAAATTCCCGCGATTCGCCGCTGGCGAATAAATTCGCAAAACGCCAGCAAAAATTCTCCAAAAAAAAATGAGTCGCGCGCCGTTTTTGAAAATGACGCGACGCGCTGCGATTGACACGACGCACGCCAAAAACGACACGCGACTCGTTTCGCATATTTTTTCGCCAATTCGCGAATTTCACTGGAAATTTGCGAATTTTTCGGCAAAGCGAAACGGGTGAGATTCGCCCATCACTATTGGTTGGTGCTGGCAAACCGTAAGCAATTTGACAAGTTAGAAAACAGGTGAAAATAAGGACCCCTAGGTGCCATCCCCCTTCTACCACTCATATACATACTAATGCCAAAACAGGTTTTGCTGTATAAATAGGGCTGCTGCAGTAGGTTTCTGTTCACCAAATTGGATCTCAGAGACCTGTGGCAATTCATTTAGCCTGGAAAGTGCAGAAGATATTGGATTGTACCCTATATGTTACAGTCACTTTACACCTTGCCATCAAGACGGTGGACTGGATTTGCTGTACCCCCACATGTGATATTTTGTAAATCTCTATAGTGCAGGAATACAGTATGGGGTCTGTAGGCTGTTGCTTAGAATATGATAAGCATTAAAGGTCAATTCTCCAGTACATCAGACAAATTTATTTGTAATATAATACTAACAAGGAATAGAAATGTTTGCTCACATTCCACATTTGTCAAAGTGGAAACATGAATGTCTTATTAGTGTGACTGTTGGGGTTACTGTACCTTTAACATCTCTGCTCTGTTGTTGAAAGTGTGTCCAGTTTTGGAAACACTGACTGATCTTATTGGAGGTCACTGTAATAAATCTCAGGAGATTTGTCGTGTTGCAGCTTTTATCAAGCTGAATTCCATGAAAGTAAAATGAGCTTCCAAATGCCACTTTGAAACCTATTTCTTTTTTATCTCCCTGAACAGTATTTTACTGTAAGTGCAATGCATCACCGACTGGATGTGGGCCATCACAATGCACCTAAGTATACAAAGATTGTGTTTAACTGCAAATCCTGATGTGTTCAGAGACCCCCAAATGTTTTCCAAGACATAAACAAGTTAAAGGGATATTGTCAGGGGATTTATTTTTCAAAACACATCAGTTAATAGTGCTGCTCCAGCAGAATTCTGTACTGAAATCCATTTCTTAGAAGAGCAAACAAATTTTTGTATATTTCATTTTAAAATCTGACATGGCGCTAGACATATTGTCAATTTCCCAGCTGCCCAAGTCATGTGATTTGTGCACTGATAAACTTCAGTCACTCTTTTATCTGAAATCTGTAAACAAGTGATTTGTTGGCAGGACCCAGGAGTGTGCTGCTCCAATGATTGATGTATTGCTGACATTCTTCCTAGTGATGAACTTGGAGCAGCAGCACCCAGGTCACAGCATGCAGGGTGTAATACTCTTTACTGTATATGGCAGATTAAGAATATATATGTGTTTCATGTGTGGGGAGTTTAAGCGAATAGTGCCGACTGTGCAGTTTAAGTGAGAGGTCGGGGGTTTTTGGCTCCCGGGAAATTTATAACTAATGGTGAGCAGCACGCAGGGTATAAGAGAATTTACAGCAGGAGTTTGAATTTACGGTGTTTTACTACTGTGGAGTCCAAGTGAGCAACACATGCTTATTGTGCCCTTATGTGCAACTCTTTGTACTTCTAAAATATACTGTAGTGCTAAGAGCTGTGTATTTCTTTGAATGCAGAGCTGGCAATGCCACATCAGAGGTTAAATGTCTAAAATGCCTGGATCTATGCATATGTCAAGCCTTACCTGAGGTGGTGCATTGCTGGGAGCAAGGAAGGAGATGGTGGCCACCTGCCTTGCCATAAGCTATCCCAATTAAAGTCACCAATTATAGTAGAAGGTTACTAACAAATTACCTCCACATACTTGCAGACCTCCTTTGTACTGAACAATGCTGTACTCTGAGCTTTGCAAAGAACAACATGCATCATAAATCCCATACTGTATGTGAAAGTGCTCTGGGACCATAAGTAAAACTTTTTCTGTGAACGGGTTTCTTTATTGCTTGCTTTTTTCTGTCCATGTTTGTGATCTTATACAGCCCACAGCAATCATTGCCTGTTTTGCTAACCTTCAGCCATTATTGTGACTTTTTATTTTACCCCTCTTTTTTCAGTTTTAGCCTCTATCATACCACTGGAAATTGTTGTTTCACCAGGACATAATCAATACACCAAGATCTAGAGAAAGAAATCTGGAGCTTAGAGACCTGGGAGACTTGTTGGCTCAGCAAGCAGCTAAATCATAGATATTTATACCTAGTAGATTGATAAAGAAGACAATGAGTCCATGACCGGCTTATACACCATTGACCTGTAGCCTTTTGGCTTTTCATGATCATATACCTACTCAGGGGCTGATATCTTTATGCTGTACACCAGAGAGTTCAGTATTTTCTTGCTCTTTCCTATTCTGCCATCACATGCTTTTACTGTACAAGTATAAACTCAGAATTTTCAGTAGATAGATTGTGCTACAATATATACTTTTATTATCAGTGCTAAGTGTAAATGTAACCAGTGTTATCTACTGTCAATTGAAAAGGAATTTGGTCTGAAAATTTGCATTGTACTATGCTTGCATTATATTATGGTATAAATAAAAGATTTAAAATAAATGATTGTTGGATTTTAGATGTTAGAGAAGATATTCAAATTGCATGCATGATTTAGGATTTTAATACACTTTAGCAATATGCCTAAGCATATCCAAACATGCATACACAGTATCAATATGTTTACCTGAAATTTGATTAAATCAATCCACAATGGCATTACTGCATATCTTTATTATACATTCTTACTACAAAAAAATGCAGATACTAGATTTCTATAGATGGGTTTCGATCCAAATGATCATAGAGTAGTGAACAGTCATGTCAAGACAAACCTCTTTTGTGTGGCTTGAAAATAAATATGCACTTTAGCAGTTAAACTGCCTCGATATCCATTTGTCCGGCACTATCTTTTGCTTGTCAAGACAAACCTCTTTTGGCAAGTATTAACCATTTTGTCATGCCTGTATGGAGCAATACCTTTATGGACGCTACAAGAAACCTTAATATTAAAAATCGTAATACCTTGATTAACTAACCAGTTAAGAGTGACATGCTAGGAGCCAAAACATGATTGCAGTTAGAGCATAAAGTGCCCAAGACCTGTCTGGGGCCTCAAACTCATTTGATTAAATCAGGGAAATCTATAACTACATTTTCCCTCGTATATAACTAATTGCTCCTGTCGTCTTGGGCTCACATCACTGCATCATTTTTTTTGCAGCAGGAACATTTTTTAGGATGCACAAGCTTAAAAATAAAACCTTAACGTCAGGGTAGCCACTGTTGGTTTACAGAAGGTGCCCTCAACTTTTTTTTTTTACTTCTTAGACACATTTAAATATAAAAAGAGTTGAGGTGCAATACATGAAAATAGTTACATAGGGTAAGGCTGTGGTTTGCTTCTGTTTGGCAGTACACCTGGTTTTCATGCAACCAAAACTTGCCTTCAAACCAGGAATTGAAAAAAAAACCTGCTTAGAGGCCACCAGGAGCAACATTCAAGGTTTGTCAGTATTATGTTTACTGGTTGGGAACACTGTGTTACAGGATGACTATGTTCCAGGCTTATGGTTGAGTTCACCTACACCACCGCCACCACTCCTTACACCCTATGTTCATATAATTTCTGCTTATCCATAGTTCCAACCCTGGGTATGGCTTACTGTACAGTATATGATGTGCAACCTGCCCCCCGAGTGGGCAATCAGAAGCACTAGAATGTGGTTAGTATGTAGGGATGGCGCGAACTGTTCGCGCAAACATCAGCTGTTCGCGCTCGCAGAATATTCGCGAACGTCGCGCGACGTTCGCCATTTTG
>CM044436.1:109826635-109839000 GCA_024363595.1 Xenopus borealis
AAAAAAAAAAAAAAAAATAAAAGATAAGATACTGGACTTCATAGCTAATAACAAGACTATGAGTTCATTCCAGCATGGTTTTATGTGTAATAGATCTTGCCAGACTAACTTAATTTCTTTTTATGAGAAGGTAAGCAGGGACCTCGATTCTGGGAATCGGAATTAAGGAATGTTGGCCTGGAACATAGTATTTGTACCTGGATAGAGAATTGGCTAAAAGATAGACTACAAAGAGTGGTGGTAAATGGAACATTTTCTAATTGGACCAGTGTTGTTAGTGGGGTACCGCAGGGCTCTGCACTGGGTCCCTTGCTTTTCAACTTGTTTATTAATGACCCGGCGGTGGGCATTGAAAGAACTGTTTCTATTTTTGTAGATGATCCTACATTTTGCAGAACTATGGGTTCCACACAGTGAAATGTGGAATCAATTTTAGTAAAAGTAAAAGAATTTTCAGTGCTGGTACCTATGCTAAGACAAGGATCACCTGGAGAATAATAGCCACCTTTTTTCTCTGTGGTTGAGCTAGTCTGTTACTTGTTAAGCCTTGTTCACAGGATCACTGTACCCCAGCTTCACTAAAAATCAGTTAGGCTTACTGCTTCACTAAGACCTACCTCCATCTCAAGCCCTCTGTCAGATTAAAGTTTTGCTATGATGAAGTCTAGAAGTCCAGAAAGAAATTGTGCACCACTCCTTTTATACATGAGGGATACTGGTAAACTACCCTTGTGTCACTGGGGAATGAAAACATCCCATGAGGCACAGGATAATAGGTTAATTGCCAGGTGTTAGGGCCGAAGGCTCAGGTGAGGTCGCGGACCAAGGAGGAAACAACAGTCCAAGCACCAGTCCAAAGTACACAGTTCAGGCAAGGTATAGGAGCAAGACGAGGTCGTAATCCAGGCAGTGGGTTGGTTTAGGCAGTGAAGAGTCGTAGTCCAGAAACAAAGCAGGGTCATACACGAGCAGAGTCCGTAGAGAATTCAGGAAAAGCGCACCCAGGAACAGCAAAGTGAACCTACAATCGGGCAACAAACCAGAGTCCAGTGCTGCCTAAAGTTTGGCGCCAAACACACGCCAGCGTGATGACGCAGGCGCGTCCGCTCAGACGCACGCTGACACAATCGCGCCCAGCCCGGCACTGATGAAAGTTAGCAGGAACCCTTACACCAGGGCAGTAGTACCATACAGATTAATGCCAAATCTAACCATAAGGACCATATTTTCTACATTTCATATGGTATGGAATATGTGTATTTGTTATCACTGATATTCAGCAATCATTAGCAAAAGTTTAGCAAAGTATTTGCATCCTGCTCTGGAGAAGAGTGTTGTGAGAAAAGCCCCCCATTGTAGATTAAACATCTTCTAAACAATGACCATTGTGCCCTTAATAATTTGCAGGTTTTGGGATTGGTGACATGGGTAAAACTTACTCTTTGGGGCTAATGTATTCATTTGCAAGATTGTGTGTTTTCTCATTCATGATTTTTTGGCAATGATCACCCTTTTTTCCCCACGTTTTGTTTTGTTGATCATAGTTTGTAAAATATCAGCAAATTTTATTTGGCAAGATAAAAAAAATGGTAAAAATGTATGCAAATCATGTCCCCCCCCCATCCTAAGTATGAATAAATCAACCCTTTTGCTTCCATGTATATACTGTATATGGTTTTCATGGATTAACATTATAATTATTGATTTGATAGGGGGCATCTCATTTGCCCTTTTCTGGATTATCATTATTAGTAAGCATATTTAATAATATCCTGGCATATTACTGCTGCAGAAAAGATGTATAATTAAAGTAACATTCCAAACAGGTAATTTTACACATTCTAAGATGCTAGCATAAACTTTGCATTAGAATACACAATAATATATTAATTAATGCTTTGGGGATTATTCTTTAATTAATGAGAGCTGTGAAGAAATGTGCCCCTGCAGTATATTTAATTAAATACTTTTTAAACCATTTAAAATATGTATATTTTATGTGGTTACCCAGAGACTCAGTAGAAATTGAAAGTTAACTAATATTGTCTCATTTGACATACAAACATTAGATTTCCTAAAGCAAGCATGGGCATTCTTATACAATATATTTAAGAATAAACTTAAATACATCATATAAGATGATCTATACTCATGTTACAGCTCCTAGCTTTCACATTTTGCAGTTGTATTTCACAGATCCTAGTGGGCTGTCAGTTGGCACACATCTGTATACACCATATTGCATGTGTTGTTAGGGTTGCCAGGACAGCCCAATTTTCTCAAGGGGTGCCAGGAGAGGCCTCTCCTTGAATGAAGTGATGACCAGCCAGTCACCAATTGCTGCATGACCCCAACTTCGTCTGTATGAAGTAAAGTGACACCTCAACAAAATCCACCACTCCATTGCAAGGAATTACAGCAAAGGAAAGCTGGCAACCCTATGTGTGGTCTTGGTACTGTATATGAGTTATCCTGACAAATTTTCTTTCTACTTCTGTTTGGTAAAGAATGAGGGGGACTCAAAATTAGTAGTATTCTGACTCCAACTGCTGTGATAATGGCTGATTTCCCATGAGACCTCCATGATGGGCCTATATGAAGTTTTTACAACCACTGAGGGCAATCTTTCCCAGATAGCTGAACTCACCAGACACTTGCAATCCACAAAGCTGCTTTATTTGGTGTGGATGGACAAATGCTGCAGATCAAAAAGAATATTTATTTTCCTAACCTCAAATTAGCTCCTCACTCATGGAAAGCAGGAACACAAAAGGATGATGGGGGGAACTGACATCACACATGATGGAAGGGAATAGGAGGAGGGTTTTACAAACAAGGAAAAACAGACCCTGTCATTTAACTAGTCACTAGGTTTCAGCATAATAATGGGTGAGCATATAATCATTAACATATACATTTTAACATAACAAGTAGGGAAGAACCACTGCTAGTGTTTTTGATTCCAAAAATAATGAGAGAAATTGGTCAGTATGAGGCATGCAGTAAAGCATTTTCCCGGTTTTCAAAATTAATACTAGTGCAGGGATTCAGAGAAATCCTTCCCCTGTTTTTCTGTCTGTGGCATCATTCAGCCCATACACAAGCTGGAGAGCCCTCTGATTGGCTTGGTGTCCCAGTGTATCCTTGGGAGAGAGGGTGTGCCTGACTTAGGAGCCAAATATGCAGGGTCTCCAACAGAGCTTAACATTGGTCATTTACTACAGTATCAAGCCAGAACCCATTTTTGTCAGACTGCCCAGTGTAGAAAAGTTGTTGCATCTGTAGTAATACTACAGAAAAGAGCCCATCCTGTTCCCTGCCAAGATGCTAAGACTCAGGAGCTGAAAGGTGCCACTAGTGAGATTAATCCTGCTGCAGAGCTGCCTGTAATCTCCAATGTGACTGAGAGCTCCCCAGTGAGTAAGCCAACCAAGGGAGGATACTGGCAAGGATACAGAACAGGTCTTGTGCATTTACCTGTGGAAGCAGCTGCTAAGTTCCAAAGAGAGAGGTTTTGGGAAAGGTAGTGCTACCTGGGGTATAAGAGCTGTGGGAAAGGGGCATTCTATTTGAACTGAACGCAGGGCCCTGTATTGACATGGGGCAATTGCCTTTCAAAAAGACAGTAACCAAATCAGGGTTATACTAGTACAAATTGTCAAGAATTCATTGAAAGTTTTTATTAGATAAGGCATCAGTATTTGGGAATACGTGAAATTTTATTAATTGGGGACCTGAGTTATTTTCTGTTCCGTATATAATATATATATATATATATATATATATATATATATAAACAACAGGTACAATCTATTGTCCAACAATTGAAGGGGTTATTTAAGACAGCATATATAATCTGTAGGGCTAAGCCTTTGGATACATTCATATCTTGATCTGTAAAGTAAACAATGGAAGAGGTTGTATTTTTTTCAGGGTTGTTGATGAAGTTACAAAAAAGCCTTGGTAGGAGATTTGAAAAAATGTGTCTTTCCCATCTGCAGTCACATGCAATCCACTGATTTGGGCAACTTCAATGCAGACTAGGGACTGCTTGAACCAAATCTTAAGACTTGAAAAATAGTCTGCGGAAAAATCTGTGGTTCCCAGAAAAAGCCAAGAAAGCAGACCCAACTATCTTCACTGAAACAGGATTGAAGGACTTATGTCTTTACTCCAACCTTCATAACTGAGTAACCATATTGCGTTCACAAAGATTTGAGCTTGCGGGCCTGTTGTTCCAAATCTTGCAGTCGGTCCCTGAATTTTTACAGCTCTTGTCTTAGAATCATACTTTTAGCTCATCCACTTTAACTATAGTAGCAGAATGGCAGGACTGGAGAGTAGTTTATGCAAGAAGTCTACCACAGCTAGCGTTAGGTCATCTGTATCATAAAAAATTAAAAATTTTGAATCCTTCGATCATTGAATGATTGCATTATTGAATATCTGATCATTCGATCTATTCGATCTATTCGAAAATTCGGTATTCGATGACTGAAGAGGCCAAATTAGAATATCCAATTTAAGAAAAATTTGTACGATCGTTATTCGATCGAAATTCGATAATTTCACATGAATTTCGTAAATCGGCCCCTTAGTGTAGGCTTCAGTTTGGGTTCCAAATGTTTCAGTACTATCACTAATCATTCTATTGTATCAGAAAACATCTCAGTAGTACATTGTTTTAAAGGAAATACAATACACAAAGAGTTCTAAAAAATATTCATAATTAGTGAATCTGACACGTTTTGCTTAGCCAAATTCAATGAAACTGTGAAAATTCGGCAAAATGCAGTGGCAACATTTTTTTTCTCACACATTAGTCTATGGATGTAATTTTTGCAGCAATACTTCAAACTTCAAAAGCAAAATTCCGCTCATCACTATTCATAATGTAAATCTGTTCTGCTTTCTCAGTGTAACACTTAAGGGCTAATGTACTAAATTCACATGAATAGATCGAAGTTCATTCAAATTCGATCGAATTTTGGCGAATGGGAGAATGATCGAATACATTCAAATAGATTTGAATGAACGAATATTAAATCATTTGATCATTCCATCATTCCATCATTCGATCATTGAAGGATTTAAATTTTATTCGATTGCCTACTTCGCCAGATTGGACCTACCGAATTGCAATAGAAGCCTATGGGAGCACTCCCATAGGCTTCTGAGGTTAAGTTCTGATCGAATAGGATTTGAACGATCGAAGTCTTCGATCGTTCGAATCGTACAAATTATTTGAATGATCGAATAAATTTGTATTCGATCGTCAAATGATCGAATATCGAATAAAAGGTAGCCGAAAACTATTCGTTTAGCATTCGACGATCGAATGCTAATCGAATATCGAATTTGGTCAAGCTAATTATGGGGAATAATAGTAAATTTGCCCCTTAGTAGGCCTAGTACCCAAAAAATGTTTAGGTCTCTCATTGTAGAAAGGCAGAATTAAAAAAATAAAAAACAGAACGACAACTAAAAACAAACTTCATAAAAAAAAAAATGCGTCCCAGAATTGCAATATACTTTCATATGTTAATTTGTAGGTAAACTATTACTTGAATCTAGGATAAAATCCACAATAAATAAGATATATTTTAGAGAAACTTCTATAAAAAAGTCAACTTTTCAGGCACAAAGCTGAAACCATTTAGTCTCCATCTGGAAGGTTTCACCCCCTTAACTTGCAATGTTCTCACATATGCATAACCATTGTCCCCTTCTTTCAGAGCTGTTGCTAGGACACAGGAAGTGCAGATCCAAATTAGTACTGAGTTCACTTAACATAGTCTCATATGAAAAGTGTCTCATTTTTTTCTAAAATGCATGAATATTAGCAGATAAAAACATACAGCGTTTAGTGATTGAATTATAACATCCATTAACAATAGCTAATGGTCACTCACTTAGATGGCTTTTAATGGCTAATAGCTGCTCTTATGGAAGGAAATAATGTCCTTAGGGAATCATTTCAAAAATGCATCTGTTGGCATTGCTGAGTTGTGGGAATGTATGTATGGAATAAAGCTTTTTCCCTTTTACCACAATATTAGACATGAGATGTCATTCTGTGCTGAAAAGATCTTGGAATCCTATTTGACATGACTTCATCCATTTTTACAACAAGTCACCACCCCCCAAGTTAATTTTGTCCTCGCTTTCAGCCATTCTTTAATTATCTCTCTCACTTAAGATAGAGTTCTACTTCATCAAGGTTCATGGCAGCCAAGGTCACATCTCACAATTCAAAGTGACAACAGCACTTAAATCAGGGTTAACACTCCCAACTTACAGCCCTGTTAAGAAAAATATACGACAATAGAATATTAAAGATACCGAATACCATTTTTAATTCCTTCTCATTTTATTTAAATAAAGGGATTTATGGAAAGCATAATTTTACCTCAAAAACAGTGTATAAAACCAAAGCATTATTTATGAAACTAAAAAGACAACTACCGCTTCATTAGCTTTCAAAAGTGCAAATATGTCCTAGGTGATGAGCAGTACAGTAATACAGTAATAAATATATATATATATATATATATATGACTTTGACATAGTTGGCCAGCTTAAAAATATTGCAATATATGGACAAAAAAATCCCTGTTTTGTTTAAAGGGATCCTGTCTTGGGAAAAATTTTTTTTTCACAATGCATCAGTTAATAGTGCTGTTTCAGAAGAATGCTGCACTGAAATCCATTTCTCAAAAGAGCAAACAGATTTTTCTATATTTCATTTTGAAATCTGACATGGGGCTAGACATATTGTCAATTTCCCAGCTGCCCCAAGTCATGTGACTTGTGCTCTGATAAACTTCAATAACTCTTTACTTCTGTACAGCAAGTTGGAATGATATCACTCCCTCCCTTTCCCCACCCAGCAGCCTAACAAAAGAACAATGAGAAGATAACCAGATAGCAGCTCCCTAACACAAGATAACAGCTGCCTGGTAGATCTAAGAACAGCACTCAATAGTAAAACCCATGTCCCACTGGGTACTATTCAGTTACATTGAGAAGGAAAAACCACAACCTGCCAGAAAGCAGTTCCCTCCTAAAGTGCTGGCACAAGTCACATGACTGGGGCAGCTGGGAAATTGACAAAATGGCTAGCCCCATGCAAGATTTCAAAACTGAATATAAAAAAATCTGTTTGCTCTTTTGAGAAATGGATTTTACTGGAGCAGCACTATTAACTGATGTGTTTTAAAAAAAACATGTTTTCCCATTGACAGTTTCCCTTTAAAGGGTAAGGCATTTTTAGTAGCTGTATGCACAAAATGTCTCAATGTCTGTATATCAAATATATTGATAATGGGTTACTGTAAGTGCAGAGGACCTCTTGTACTTGACAATAGTGATGGACAAATTTATCGGCCTGGCGCAAATTCACGGCGAATTCCCATGATTCGCCAACGGCGAGTAAATTCTAATAAATTCTCTAGCGTAAAAAAAAACGAGATGCGCAAATTTTTTCACTGGAAATTCGCAAATTTTTTGGCAAAGCGAAACGGGATATATTCACCCATCACTACTTGACAATAATGAAGAATAATCAGAGGGTACTCACACAGCAAACCGTGCTTAACTTCTGTGATTTATTTGGATCTCTGAACAACCTCTTGTATTTGTCTATATGTATTTTGTGGTCACAGCCTCATTGCACCCCTGCCCAATAGTTTTAAAAAATTAGTGGTGAGCACATCTTTCTCTTGTTTGTTATAATTCATATAGGATCAGTGACCAGCTCCTTGTTGTCCCACCCCTTCCCAACTATAGTCAGGTGATCTCACTGGTGTCTAATAAAAGGGCAAGTTTGGGAGTTTTACTTTGAAAGCAGCAAGTAAATTGCAGGTAAAATGTAGTGCCTTTGTAAAATGCATAATGAAGCAATATAATTCTTAACGAATCAGATGCAATTTGAGAGTAGGACTGGCCAGATATGGGATGACTTTGACGTAGTTGGCCAGCTTAAATATATTGCAATACAGTATAAATGAAATGAGGGACTGCAGGTTGTGCTGTCAAAAGAGAGAATGTCCCTCCAAAAAAAGGGACAGTTTGGGGTATGCATTCACATGGCAGTTTTATCACATTGCACTGTGTGTCAAAACTATTCTGACACGCATCAATATAAGCACGCGTCAACTTGGGCGCGCGACAAAACATCAGCGCGACTCGTTTCGCAAATTTCGCTGAAAATTCACGAATTTTTCGGCGAAGCAAAACGCCACAGATTCGCCCATCACTAATCATAAAGTATGTGTCTATGCGGCAACAACATGACTCACTGGCCCTGAGAGTGTACATCAGCTTTCAGATCAAGATTAAAAAGGCTGTTAAAAAATATACATAATTTGGACAGTATCAAGTCTACTTTATGTCAAACCAAATAAAAATAAAAGTATAACCTCAGGAATAAGCTCTGCTCTTTTAGTATCCCCTTTCACTTTTTGACCCTGTGCAATGAAATACAAATGTAATCATACAAAGCATATTTCTAATATTTGTATGAAAACATGTAGAATCATCACAGATGCATGGTTCTAGAGAATATGAGATTTGAGTTTCAATGTAACTGTCTTCTAACCAGCACTGTCACAGCTTAACAAACAAACAACTTACATTAATCACAATGAGTTGATGCCGAAATAAGATTGATAGCTTTACACAACAACACTTGCTCTCAATCATTCACAAATCTCTTGTATGAAAACAAATTATATGGATGAAAATCAATTCCAGAACAATCACATTGTTCCTCTATTAATGACAATGGGCAATATTAGGAAGTGTATAGTAAAATCGCATGCAAAAACAAATATTGTGTGATTAACTGCTTCAATTTTTCTCCAAATGCTGTTTATGGTGGTTGTGCCATGGTTATGTACATGGGTGTTCTGGGCATTGTGACAACAGTCACATGGCACCATCCACCATGAGTTGTTCATGGAAAGTGCAAAGTACAGAAACCTGTTGAGTGTATGTGTAGCAATGCATTTTCTCCACAAACCAGCAAGGCAAGTCCTGCACAGTGAAGCAAATGACAAAAATACAGTTTGGAATATTATTACTTGGTAACATCTTCTCAGAGGGATGGTTCACTAAAGAGTGTTTGGTAAGTTGGGTTGCTGCATAGAAAAGGTTTTTTGGCAGCTGCTAGACCAATATTTGCCATTATGAAAAAAGAATGGGTTATTGGGTGTTTGAACCCCACAAGAAGAGCATTTTGGTTGAGGAAATTCCCTCCTTATTTATATGAAAAGTAGAAGGAAGTCTTGTACGGAAGCCAGAACCACCCCTAAAATGTCTACTTCCATGAGAAAACCATAGTGTAACGATTAGTATAGGTATTGGAACTACTACTGGAGAAAAGAAGAATCAAAATCCAATACTTTATACTCTCTAACATCATCTAAGAACTTTGTCAGGTCTGTTACATTCACTGTCTTGTATAGCTTGAATAAATCCTTCCATTGCTAAGCCTTAGTTGGACTGGATATTTTTGTTAAAGAGATAATTTCTAACATATCCCAAAACCTAGAACTAACTCCGATGTTCTGATCTCAGCCTACTCTTCTGCTTTTAGTAGCCACCATTGGGCAAGTGAAGCCCTCTGCTACTCAGATGCCACCAGGATTATTGCGGGAGAACCAGGGAGAGAGTTCTGGCCAAGCACAGAGACCAAACGTGTAGGCATAGGACATATAATTGAGTCAAGGAACAGGCCACAAAGACAACACTGTACCAAAGACAATAACTGGAGAAAAGTCAGGGTCACAGGCCAAGGTCATACACAGAGCATAAACAAACACGGTATAAAATGGAATCAAGAGTCATCAAGCCAGGCAGGGTCAGTACAGGCATTGAGAAGCAATGTCAGGGACTGGCAAGGGTCAGTTCACAGGAATTCAGACAGCAGATAAACTAGAATGCACCCAGGAATATGGAAGGAACCTTTACATTGGGCAACTAGAGGATTGACAGAGATCCCTTTAACTATTTGAACTTTGTGTCACTGCATGATGATTTCATCAGCACCGCTGTTTCAAACCCTGGAAGCAAATATAGTGGCTATCCTGGGCATCCTGTCGCACCCCTGCTAGACCACCAGGGTGAGTTCTCATACCTAGAGACTGAATCTTGCCCAACCCCTTACCCCTGATGGATAAATGATTACTGGAATTTAAAACTGTATTTATGAGGCTATTTTTTTCTTTTTATCATTACAGGTGGTGAATACAATCAACAAACTTTTGTAATAATATGTTTTGGTGTGTCAGGTAGACACCTTTTATGCATGCCAAGGAGCCTTATCAGTGCATTTGTGTATTCATTTTGCATTTAACAGAAAGGACCTAATTTCTTTATTGTTTGTGGAAGCTTTCCTATGGTGTTTTAAAGCACAACCTGTGCAGTGGGCTGAACACATTCCCACCTACAGACCAGGTTTGCCCTTGTTGGGGCTCATTAGTGCAATGCCAGGTTTTCCAGTCAGAAAATAAAGAGTCATTTGCTGACTGGGAAACCCTAAACTACAATGATGAGCCCCAATATGGACAAGCCTCAGCCTATATGCTATTCCATATAAATAAAAATGTTATGAGTGATCAAGAGCTTTCTTCACCAAATTCCTTCTTCTGTACCTCTTAAATAAAATGTCCCAATGCTTATGTTTTATGATTGGAATTTTAATAATGAGCTGTGTATTTTGTAAAGGTAATAGTAATATTTGTCTATGTGTAAGTAAGAAAAATGCCCTTCCTAATTCCATTTTCGCCCTCATTAGGACCTCTTTCAAGAATAAATTCCAAAGATATCCTGATCTGCACTGGGTTTTGTGCTAAAATGCAAATATTCCGTGTTTTTTGAGTAATCATATGATTCAAATTTTTTAACGATTTTTTCACCAAACAGGAATTTTTTTTTTAATAAATAATGTGAAAAAAACCTGTAGGGATTTGTTTGGAGTAGCTTTCAGAAAATAATGAGATACTGTATTTTTGGATTTCAATAATTAACAACTTTCCTCCAGGTGCAACTAATCAAACATACTTATAAATACTGCCTACTGATTGGTCGCTATGTGGTGCTATGCTAGGGCAGAAATTACACACACACATATAATTTTTCTTTACAGGTATTTCTTGAAAAGAATGTGCTCAAGATTTTCCCGCACTTGTGTCTTCCATGGTCTTGTTTTGCAAACTAATTACTAAAAAAACAAGAGAGGCACAGCTGTTTGGTACTGAAGCAAAGCAATCAGGGAGGCTGAAGTGCTTTCACATATTTCAATCCATTTTGCATATTCAATTTACTCATTCTTGTTAATAGTATGTCTGGACCAGAAGAACACCATGCATGCTTTATTTTATACTTTCCAACATTGTTAATGGTTTGCCGCAATTATGTCACAGGTGGCACCTGCCTCAGTGAGCATATGTAACTACGCAACTACTGCTTCTGAGCTAAAATGTTTGCTGCATGAAAAGCCAAGTACAAATATAAATTCTTCATCTGATGAACTGCCTGTCATCTTTGGTTTAATTTAATGAGTATTACCTCTAGATTTTTTATTTACAGCAAACAGATGTAATAATGGAAATTTGAAGCCCCTTTTATTTATATTTTTTTACAGAAACAATATGCACCATCTCTAATGTGGCACACATGTATGCAGCTCTTTGTAAGCTTATGTGATAAATTAAATTGTATTCTAAAAAGGTAATTATGTTACTTGTAGTACTGCATTTTTGATATTTCACAGTAAGCCCACATACACACAATGGGCTAACAGTAGTGATGGGTAAATATGAACTGCTTTGCCAGACAAAAAAAAATTGCCAAATGCATGAAAGCCAAAAGGTGTTTTTTCACACAACAATTTTTCAAATCATGCAACATTTTTTAAATGTTTTCTCTCAACAAAATGCAGCAACATTTTAAGTGCATCCCTAGTTAACAAATATCTTGTCTTTACAACTGTGAAGGTGTAAGCCTGGATAATAGAAGTCCGCAGTAAAACTACACAACAATATTTGGAGCTACAGTACTGTCAGTACTGTCCATTAGTAACGGGTTAAATGAGCCCATTTGGCTTCACCAAAATGCATTGGTCTATGAGTGTGAATTTTTTATCAAGCAATGCGGTGCATAAAATTTTTTTGTCTCAAAACATTTTTTTCACCCATTGGCGAAAAATTTCATCATCACTATTGTCCATATCAAAGAGACACACTGGTATTGGTGCAGAGTCAGAGTTTTTGAGGAAAGGAGACTCAGCTGTATAAAGTGTATAAAGTGGATAGGGTAATCTGTCGTCCGGATCGCTACAACCGAACAGTTTGCTGTCTACC
>CM044436.1:109861642-109935145 GCA_024363595.1 Xenopus borealis
GACCTAAACCGCCTGCAGCTAGTACAGAATGCTGCTGCAAGATTGCTAACAAGCCAACCCTGCCATTGCCACATAACACCGATCCTTCGCTCACTACACTGGCTACCCATAAAATGGAGAATCCTTTTCAAAATTGGCATGCTGACATTCAAATCCCTACATGGCCTAGGACCCGGGTACCTGAAGGACTTGTTGCAACGACGTCACACCTCCTACAATCTTAGATCAAATGGATCCAATAATCTGACCACCCCCAGAGTCCAACTGAAAACCTTTGGATCCAGAGCTTTCTGTCATGCTGCCCCTAACCTGTGGAATGCCCTGCCAAATGGGATCAAGACAGCTCCAACCCTGGACATGTTTAAATCAAAACTGAAAAGCCACCTGTTTAGCCTGGCATTTATGGCCACATAACTTTTCCTCTGCACACATAGATATGTACAGAGATGAGACAAGCTTATGCGCTTTGGGTCCTACGGGAGAAAAGCGCTTTACAAATGTTGTTTGTTGTTGTTGTTGTACTGTGGACCTGTTCCATTATTTATGGAGTTGTCCCCAAGTCGAGTTGATCTGGCAAAGACTAAAAGATTTTCTTTGTTTGAAGTTAGGAATATACATTACATTCTCTCGAGCTTATGCTCTCTTAAATATAGGATCCCCATTTATTTCTGGAATAAACCAGTATAAATTCAATGTGAAAGAATTAAATAACTTGGTTCGGCATTGTGTTACTGCTACAAAGAAAACTCTTCTTCTATATTGGCTTTTGGAAGCTCCCCCCTCTATGAAAGATGTTTTATCACAAATATATCAATTATGTTTACAGGAAGCGTTATGAACAAAAATAACTAACCCTAACTTAAAGCACAGATTTTTGGACAATTGGTCTCTTTTCTTCAAACGAATTGATCCTTATCACAAAATTTAAATCTCAGGGTTATCATAAATCTAATAGGTTTATATGTAGGGAGTCTCCATTAGTTCAAAGATATGTTTGATACTGCTCTATTAGTTAATTGTTTTCTTTATTTAAATCTGTAAAACCGATGAGTGAGGTTTTGGTTTATTTTTATTGTTTTGTTCTTTTTAATTTTATATGCTATGTTATCTATTTTTCTTTGGAATAAAATGCTGCTGCGTCTCGGTATGGACGTGGGCACACATTGCCGGCATCGAAAAACCAGACACCGGTGGGCAAAAACAGACACCCGCGTCCAAAACGAGACGCTGGTGAATTTTCACCATACTAAATTTTACTGGTGTTTATCGAATTTACTCGCCTGCAGCGAATCACAGGAATTCCCGTGAATTCGCCCATCACTATTGATTTTAAGTATATATACTTATTTGATCAATTCTTACATAGGTCTTGCAGCAATGTTTATTCTTCTTCTATGTTTATCTGAACATATTTGATATGTGAATTATATTTTGTTGTGTTTATGAAAACCCAATAAAAATTGTTGAAAACAAAAGACTTGACCAATATACTCTATACCAGAATCAATCCAGATTTTGGGGTCTGGTTCCGTTAGAAGCTGAGGCAGGTTGGTTTGTACCAGAGTCGGGTGTAACTGGAACAATAATTTTTCCCTTTGGTAAGTGAAGTAAAGCTGCTTTCCAGTTGTTTACTGTTACCTTCGTGAGTGGGGATACTTTATCTTGTTTTTTGCTTCCTTGGTATATCAATTTTTTTAGAGAATCATTAGAATTGGCAAGTTGTGCTTCCAAAGTTGTGACAGCAATATCAGGAGATAATGTTACCCATCTCCAAACTGTGAACAATTTTGTAGGTAAGTAGTAGAAGATCATGTTTGATGCCGCTAAACCTCCCCTGTCTAAGGGGTGTTGTAATGTAGTTAAAGCTGTTCTAGAAGAAATTGCCCCCAATGCATTGTATTTAGTGATGGGCGAATTTATTCTCCAGGGGCGAATTCGCGGCGAATTCCCGCGATTCGCCGCTGGCGACTAAATTCGCGAATCACCAGCGAAATTTCGCTGGAAAAATCAGTCATGCGCCAAAAATGATGCGACGCGCGCCGAAAACGTCCCGCGACTCGTTTCGAGAATTTTTTGCCAATTTGCGAAATTCTCTGGAAATTTGCGAATTTTTCAACGAAGCGAATCTCGGGAGATTCGCCCATCACTAATTGTATTCAGTAGGGATTCTAGTTTATGGGAGAATTGTCTGGGGATTAAAATAGGTGCTTGGAGAAAAGCATATGTAAATTTGGATAAAAGAATCATTTTAAAGAGATGTATTCGGTTGTTCCATGTCTTATATTTGTTCTCCATCAGAGTAAGAAGTGAATTAAGATTAAGATCAACAAATTGGTTCAAGTCTCTGTGAATGTAGACCCCAAGATATTTGAAAACCCATTGAAGGGTGGCTTAGTATTTTTGTTCTTTTAGTTGGAATGTATCAATGGGGAAAATTAAGAATTTCCCCCAGTTTATTGTTAAGCCAGAGTATTGAGTAGAGGGCCAGACTGGGGGTAAAAAGCAGCCCAGGTAAAAAAAATCAAAGCAACCCACATGTAAATGTGTGATCTTGTAAACGGGGCCTTGCTGTGCAGTCGGTAAAAGCCTGAGCTAAGCAGCACCTGTTACCTTACCTCCAAGCTGGCATGTGCGTAGAGTGCCAGGGGCCATGATGAACAATGTGATGGGGTAGGCAGGAGGCAACAGGGCACAAGTCCCCAACAGGAGTGGCACCAGGCAGAACACAGTGGGGCACATTATATATATATATATATATAGCAGCATAGGGTAGCGACATTCACAGGCTTTTCTTTATAGTGCAAATATAAAAAACTTTTATTGTGCTCGACGTTTCCATCCCCCACAGGGATCTTTGTCAAGAGATATCAGGTGAACACAGGTGAGCAATTGCCCGAACAGACAGATTGCCACTCCGGACCTGATCCCGTATGTCTATTTATTACATTTAGTGCCTTATCTAAGGTGTTGTATGGGTTTTCTAGTAACAATATAGTGTCATCAGTGTACATGGCCACTTTTTCCATAACCGGTCCTAATATCAGACCCTTTACCTCTATTGTGTTCTTTAGTAAGGAGGCAAGGGCTTGCATTGCAATTGCAAACAGTAGGGGTGAGAGGGGGCATCCCTGCCTTGTGCCCCTAAAGAGCAAGTAAGAGGAGGAGATGTTTTGGTTTGTTTTAATTTGCGCCAATGGATTTTTATATAACATGGCTGTCCATTTAAAAAAAATAATATATATATATTCCCATATTCTCCATGGTGGCCCACAGGTAGTTCCATTCCACAGAGTTGAAGGCTTTTATGTAGGGCTGCTATAACACTTTGGCTGGAGTTATCATGTGTTATTGACATGGTGAATAGCCAGGATGTTGGATAGAGGGTGGTATCTTTTAGATAGTATGGTTAGTAATTTGCAATTTTTAGCTTCAGCTGCAAACATATTAGTCTTTTGGTTCAGTTGTGTTTTTTTAACTTGCTTGACTTGAATAGCTTGCAATGAATTTTGAGCAGCAAGGTATTCCTGTCTGGTTTGGGGAGAGGGTGTCTGACAAAAACCAGTTTCTGCTTGTGTCGCTAGGGATTCTAAGTTACATATTTCTCTGTGTGTGTTTCTATTGAAGGCTTTAATCTATTGGATAAAAAGTCCTCTCGTATATGCCTTCAATGTATCCCACCTAATTTGGGTACTAGTAGAGTTTTGATTTAATTCTTTTTTTTGTAACTTATATTTTTATTGAAGAGTTTTCAAGAAACAAACATATATAACAAAAATAATGAAGAATTTACAGAACAAAAGAGAAAGAAAAAATGTACAGGTATTAAATAGTGGTAAAACTAAAACCAAGTAAGGGTAATCTTGCATATTGTCAGCAATTGAAGTAAGTAAATAGTTGACCTCCTTTACAAAGTTCTGTGCATTGTAGGTTACAATGTAAAATATGTGCTTACAGATTTTTGTTTCATGGTAGTTTTTTTCAAGTCACGTTGGAGCCTAGGGGTGTCTTGTAGTATATGTTCAATTTGAAATGGCGTGTAGCATATCTGCTATCGAGTACCTTATTAAAGTTAAGTCCCATCTATCTGATGTGCGTTGTGGTTAATTTTATATATGTATAAGTGGCCCAAATAGTCATTTGCCTGTTATGGCCATCAAGCATCAAGCTATTGCTATCCGTGCAGCCGTCAGTAGTAGTTGACCAATTTTTGCTTGGATTTTGATATATTGATGATTGGCTTGCCTAAAAGAAAGGTGGATATGTCCAAGGGGACTTGAGTTATTAAAACCTGATCAAGCATTTTCGTAGCCTCTAGCCACATCCAAATTAAAACCTAGCATACACACACACACTTACACTCTTTCACACAAACCATATATGCCCATAGCTATACTAACTTTAGGGTTTAGTATCAAAATAGCCTTTGATATTATGTCTGTCCAAAAAATCATCCAAGCCCCTTTTAAAAGCATCAACAGAATCAGCCATCACAACATCACCCGGCAGTGCATTCCACAACCTCACTGTCCTCACTGTGAAGAACTACCTACACTGCTTCAAATGAAAGTCCTTTTCTTCTAGTCTGAAGGGGTGGCCTCTGGTGATCCTCTTTATGGGTAAAAAGGTCCCCTGATAGTTGTCTATAATGTCCTCTAATGTATTTGTAAAGTGTAATCATGTCCCCTCGCAAGCACCTTTTTTCCAGAGAAAACAACCCCAACCTGTGTACTGTGTACATAAAATTAGTTAGGGAGAGAGAAGGGAGAGAAACAGCAGCACATATATACATTTCTTTCAGGTATTCTGTAACCCAGTCCACCCCACCTACACCACCCCAACTTGTGCAGTTTGTTTTCCCATAACTACCAAACATAGTTAAAACTGGGGGGGGGGGTCAATGAGTGATGGACTCTAGTCATTGACTCCCAGGCTCCGGCTTGGAAATTTGTCTCGGTGAACGCAAAAGTATTTGCCCTCCGGGTAGACTTCTTTTGGACCTTTGAAGGGTGAAATAAAGCAATCCATTATTTGCCCCTTTAGGTTTCTTGGATCTCCTGGCTGGGGAGATTGGGGCCTCGTGGCAGGCATGGAGGTAGATCCATTGTCTCCAGCCATTTCTGTGTGCCCAGTGGTGGATGTGTGCCAAGTAGTGATGGGCGAATCTCCCGCGATTCGCTTCGCCGAAAAATTCGCGAATTTCTAGAGAAATTCGGCGAAAAATTCGCGAAACGAGTCGCGGGACGATTTTGTCGCGCGTCGCGTCAATTTTGTCGCGCGTCTGTCGCGCGTCGCGTCGTTTTCGGCGCGTGTCGCGTCGTTTTCGGTGCGCGTCGCATCGTTTTCGTCGCGTCGCGTCAAAAACGACGCGCGACTGACGCGCGACTCGTTTTCAGCGAATTTTCGCCAAGCGAAATTTTGCTGGTGATTCGCAAATTTATTCGCCAGCGGCGAATCGCGGGAATTCGCCGCGAATTCGACCTAGGCGAATAAATTCGCCCATCACTAGTGCCAAGTGGTGGAGCCTTACTTGGGACCCTGTGTACGCATTCAATTATAAAGCTGTGAGAGAATGTGTCTTTCCCAAATGTTTGCGTCAGCCATTTTTCCTGGAAAAGTTCCACTTGTCTCTCTTCTGCCCTTTCAGGGATGCCCAAAACTCTGATGTTATAATGTCTCAGGCGATTTTCCAAATCGCTTGTTTTTGCTTGCAAGGCTGCAATGGCGTGTGTATGTCCTAGTGTGTTCTGTAGGGGTTGGGATTTATCCTCTAGATCTGAGATGCATCATGCATCTTTCTGTTTCCTGCGTCTGCTCTCTTAATTTTTGCATGTCAAGTTTCATGATGTTAAGGTCCACTTTTATCTCATCAAATCTGCTGAGAACTATGGCATGGTTTGTGCTGAGCCAGTCTACTATTCAGGCTCTCAGTTGCCTGTGGGAGGGAGAACATGTGTGGGGTTGCTACCTGATGAATAGTCAGTAGTGGGGCCCATGATTTCTGTGGGTAAGGTCTTTTTCCCCCTCTACATCATGCATCAGGTATCTTACCTTGCTGGTATGGGAGCTGCCCGGATCTCCTTCAGTGTCTCCCCATGCAGCAGCAGAGTTAGAGCCACCATTTTGGGTAAGTTTGAGTTGTTGTTCTGCTGCCTTTGTGTGCAATGGTGCAGGCTTGTTTTTCTTCATTTTCGGTTTTGAAGTTGGCAGTAGAGGGTTTCAAATCTGAGTAGAGGTTCAGGGAAGCTGGTCTGTGCAATTAACAGGGTTTATTACAGGGTGATGGCCCGGAGTTCCGTGCCATGCCCCCTCTGTTCAGACTTTTAAAGTGGAAAAACACAATTTTCTGTAGAAAATAAACTTGCATTTTTCAAGATTTATTTAACTCCTATGCTGTTAAAAGTCAAAATTAAAAAAATTATTCAAACTCAGACCTGCCGAGTTCATGTAGAAGTCAATGGTAGATGTCCCGTTGATATGCTGATCCACACTGGTTCTTGAAAAATTCATGCTATTCGGATTTTTGACAATTGTATAGTGTTTTTTCCCACAGTAGAAATTTTCAGAAACATTTATTTAAAAAAAACAAAACAAAAAAAACCGACAAAAATTATGTGCAGATTTGGAAGGTGTAGTTTTTAGAGAATAGTGAGAACTTTCAAATTTTGATAATAAATTCCCAACTGACGAACAAAAAATGTTTCCTATTTTAATCTGGGGGATAAATAAAAGGATCCTCACTGCCCCAATACAATTCAGAAGATTGGGTGCCCCCTGAGTTCTAATAATACTATGATGCACGGTGTGGCCATGCTGGAGCTCTGATATTACTTGGGAGAAAATTGAAGAGACACAGTTCCTACCCTTCCAATGAAAGCATCTGGTCCATTATAGAGAAATCTAATGCTTGAGATTATGGAGTATACTTTGGAACTTCGGTGGAAACTAAGATTTCAATATAATTTCATATTCCCCACCTCCCTATGGAATATCCATCCAGTTTAGATCCAAGTTTGAACCAGCTTTATTCCCACATCCCTTTTGGCATTTGGCACATTCTCCTTTCTTTATTGCATGATTTATGACTGATGAGTAGGGACTGACCACATAGTTTTTAACCCAAGAAGTTATAAATTGTAAAATACTTGGCCTTTCCCTAATGTGGTATGAATATTTCAGCTTAATGCACTTCTCTATTGTTGGCAGCTAGATGCCCCCCCCCCCTTCCTCCTTTGAAAGGGAAATGTATAAAACAGAATAGAAGGTTATTTGGGACAATACTTATCCCTTGTATTAGGAAACCTACCCCACATATTCTGGTTTTGCCCTCAGATTCATATGCTCTGGGATGAGATCCTTTTATTATTAGAAGCATCACAGACTATACAAAGACAAAATATCTTCACCCTCCTACTTGGGAAGCCTTCCAAGCATTTTTTTTTTAATTATCAGTTACTGAGTATAACAGGTACTTTACACAGAGCTCTCCCAGATAAGTGGAAGTTGCACACCAATTCCCTCGCACCTAAAACCAATTAGAGAGTTAATAGTATCAGTTTTATATATAGTATCACAATGACATATGTCACACAGCTGCAGGCAGCTTTTGTTTTTTTCTCTCTTTATCACCCTTTTTCCATTCTCCTATCAAACCTTTTGTATACAGTGCAATATAGCATTTTGTAAACAAATGTTACAAAATGGTATTATATGATAATATTTTGCAATCCAGTTGGTTGCACTGGATGAAAAATCATTATACTGCAATATACAGTATATGTACTGTTAGAAATGTGTATGACTTTATGAAGTAAATCCAGCTGGGTGGAGGTTTATATTATAAGGTCTTACATAGCAATATTATTGGAGTGATGATTGCTTTGTTCAGATATAGAGTGTTGCAGAAGTGAAAGAGACAGATTTAATGAATACAATTTACCCTCAGGAGCTTTTAGTATATGTACAGTGTTTATATTCTTTTATTATCCATAGAATAATCTTTAAACATCCCTAAGGCTTTTATTTTTCCTTGTTGAGTAAGTATGGAAGGGCATGGGTGACATGTTTCCATTGAAGCAAACAGTATTTTCCCACCTACAGAAAAAAAGAAATCTTTCTGCTCCAAAGAATGACTTTCCATATTCAGATCTGATCTCTGTAATGTAATATTCTGATAGTCTTACATTGTGCCACTTCATGGGTCACCGTTTTTTTTTCTTACATTGCCCAGTACAAAAGAGTCTCTTACATTTTAATGAGTTTTATTTTATTTCTCCAAGCCATACAACCTTGGAAAAAATCACTTTGCCTGCTGTGTGTCAGATCAACTGGTTATAAGTGGTAAACAAAAGCTCACTTGCCTGGTAATTCAGCCTCATTAGTGGGCAATTAAAGTAAACAATATAACATATAAGCAGAAGAAAATTGGCATTGTTTGGTACTTGTAATCACTACAAATTTTCCAGCTTTACTATTCATGGCATTGAATTACGTTGTATAATGATATCCTTAAGAATCAATGTACATTTACAAAGTGTTTTATAAGCTTTTGCCTGTAGAAACTTGAGGTCATATGTATTCCATTTGTCTTTGTGAATGCAAAATGTCTCTCATTTTATGGTTTATCTATCTGCTACCAGAATTATCACTATGAATAAATTGGCATTATTATCACTAATTTTCTTCTAATGTAGCAGACATTCAAAATTCTTTGTTATCTTGCACTACTTTAAAAAGGATATTGTAACCATAACTAAACCCTTTTGTACCTGACATAAATTTACTTGATGCACCCCCCACACAACAAATCCTTCTACTTATACTACTTTGAAGCAGCATAGGTGTTTCTTCACAGTGAGGGCAATGAGGCTGTGGAAAGATGATGAATGACTGATTCTGTTGATGCTTTTAAGAGGGACAAGAATAATTGTACTATTGTGACACTAAAATCTATAGTTAGTATGGATATGGGCATGTATGGGCATGTATAATGTATGTGAGTATATGAAGGAGTTAGTGTCATTATATGAATGTATGGATGCTGGGTTTTATTTGGAGGGGTGGAATTGATGGATTTTGGTCTAGTTGAAACCCAATTTAACTATGTAACTATTCTACTGCTACATGCTTTCTTGGGTACTAGTGAAAGCAAAACCAACAATATTTATTCATACTAAATATGCCTGCACACAAATACAGTATTCTTTTACTATATATTTAAATATTTATTCCTAAATTGTAAAAATTACATATATTTTTCTATTTACAAATAATTCAGTTAATTCCAAAATATTTTTCTGAGTTATTGTTGTTCACTGTTTTCCAGTATTCTATTTAAAGGGATCCTGTCATGATTTATATGGTGTACATAGTTTTTATTTCTAAATCACACGGTTTACACTGCAAATAATTCACTCGACCATGTAAAATGTAATTTCTAACCAAAGAGTATTTTTTTAACTTGTAATATTGGTGTGTGTGCAGCAATCTCAGGTCATTTTGCAAGGTCATGTGCTTTCAGAAACAGCTTTCAGGCAGGCAATTGTTTCTCCTACTCAATGTAACTGAATAACAGTGGGACATGGATTTTTATAATTGTGTGCTATTTTTATGTCTACCAGGTAGCTGTTATTTGGTTAGCTTCCTATTGTTCTGATGATGGGCTGCTGGGGGTGATATTACTCCAAATTGCAGTGCAGCAATGAAGAGTGACTGAAGTTTATCAGAGCACAATGTCACAAGACTGGGGGTTTCTGGGACAATATTTCTATCCCTATGTTAGATTTCAAAATTAAATATAAAAAATCAGAGCAAAAGTCTGCTGAAGCAGAACCATTAAATGATCCATTTTGAAAAAGCATGTTTTACATGACAGTATCCCTTCAGTTATCACTTCTCAAAGTCACCAACATTTTGCCTTACTGTGGGAATTTTTCAAAGGTTTTCAGGACAAAAAATATTTTTCAATTTTTTTTTTCAAATTAGGACATTTCAGAGTTATGGGATACATGTTATGTTAGTTTAGTGAATAGTTTAAAATATATTCACTACATCCACTAACTGTACCTCAGCTAAGCTATCATATCTAATTCACTCTCAGAGGCCGTTTTACAAAAAATTACATTTTTATTTTTTTCCAGAGATCTCTAAAAATGTGTTTTTTCTATATTTCTTAAAAAAAACATGAAAAATTTAAAGTTTTCAAGGGCCTATAGAAGTCAATGGGAGCTGTGCTAATATCACTGGACTTTGGATTTTCATCAGTTTGTACTTTTAGAGGTTTCTGGATTTTTTTGTCAGGAATTGTCCAGAAAATGCACAATTTTACAGGGGCTATAGGTATGTATTTTTTTTAGAGGTAGGTTTTGTTTTTTACTTTTAAATTCTGATTTTTATTAGATACATATAATAAAAGTGAGTTTAGTCATGGTTTCAAAAATTTCTAAAACCACTAAAATGAGATTGATAAATAGACTTTCACTTGTTAAGTCAAAAGCTGGGCAATTTTATAAAAAAAGTCAAATGATTTAAGCCAAAAAAGTGATGTGAAATAAACAAATTAATTTGTAAATATATTCATCGTTGTATGCTTACCATCAATTTTTACATAAGAATTTGCCAAAACTAAAATTAATGATATCATTAAACATTTTATTAAAATAATCGTGACAATTACCTTTTGAGAGGTACTGTAGAATACTTTTTTTTACAAATACAGCATTACGTCACATTTTATAACAAACTTCTGTTAGGCAGAATTAAACTCTTTTTATTCTGGGAATATGACTTTAAATTTGATGTGTTTAAGAGGAGACTATATAGCAGGAATACTGAATAATATTAGAAGAATGTACAAATAAAGCAAATCTTTTGTATATTCTTCCGAATGATTAATAATGTCTCAACTATAAGAACTATAACTTACATCCTATTAGCACAATTGATAAGGAGCATGAATTAAATCCCACACAGTAGCAGTTTCTAATGGACCAGCCAGTGCCCAACTGCACAGGTCAGCTTCACATCTCAACTCCAATTAAGGAAAACTAAAACAATAACAGGGATAATAATGGCCTCTAATGGACTTTGTCTTCACGGTAGTTCACACTTTAATCATGTTAAAAAAAAACTTGTAACATTAAGTTGCACATTGTGGATAATTCATACAATATTATAATACTTAAATACATTAAGGGGCAGATTTACTAAGGATAGAGCGCACATACATGTAGGTGACTGCATAGCTACCCATGTGGAAGATTCCCGTCAGCTGGACTCTGCACCAGCTATCACTTGAACGGGAGCTGAAAGCAGATTTACTATGGGTCAAATTTCAATTTTAAAAACATTCCAAACCCGACCATCGATTTTTTTAAGGCTATTTTAGATAAAAAATTGATCAAATAGGTCAGTTTTCGTTCGAATTAAATAGCTCAAATTGTTCGAATGCATCGCTCGATTCAAGTGTTTTCACCAAAATCCTCTGAATTTCCAAAAAATCTCTTTTTGGTTTCTAAGAGGTCCGCCATAGGCTAAAATAGCAATTCGGCATCTTTAAGGTGGCAAAGAGTCGAATTTGAATGTTTTTTAAAGAGACAGTACTTCGAAATTCGAAAATTAAATTTTTTTTTAAATTCAAAACAAATTTTGGGCTATTCAATAGTTGAAGTAGCCAAAAATTAGTTCAAAATTAAATTTTTTTCATTTCAAAATTTGACTTCGACCCTTAGTAAATGTGACCCTAATAGTTTAACTTTTAAGACATTTTAATGTATTTGAGTGCCTCTTGTGATTTTGTCATGGTGTACCCAGCTTGATATTGGGAAGGTTGTCTATGTCAACCTATAGCCAACAACAAAATGGAAATATTTTTTAAAATTAAATAGGAGAAGTATTCTGAAGACAACTTAAGTAAGAAAACTCCAATTATTATTAATAGTATTATTGTCCGTTAACAACAACAACCTTGTCTAACCTCCATTTTAAAATTTTGCATTAATTTTACCAGTTCAGTCATGGGCTGTAATGCAAAACTGAACTGCATATTCAAGTTGACTTTTTTTTATCAAAGCCAGTTGTCACGGTCGGCACCCAAACCAAGCACCCTGGTCTCAGCTCGTGCTTCACCAGTAGAGCGGTCGCCTTTGGCCTTAGGAGGAGCCCTCAGCTACTCAGATGCCACCTGAACTTAACGAGAGGTGCAAGGTGAAAGTTCTGGCTACAAAGGGGCACAACGGTAAAGCAAAGTCTTTGGGCAGAAAGTCACTGGACAGGATAGGCAGATAACGTAGTCAGATAAGGCCGGGTCAGGACAGGTGAAACACAGACGGAGTCTGATAGGTCAAGTTCATAACCAGGAATTCTAGCAGAGGGATCAGGCAGAATCCGAGTCAGATAACAGGCAAGGGTCAAACCAGGAGATCAGATCAGAATGGTCAGCCAGGTAGTGGTTAAAACTGGGTAAACAATCAGTAGGGATACAGCAGAAGCAAGGTCAGATATCAGGCAGGGTCAGGTTACATAAGGTAGAGTAGTCTAAGCCAGGCAGGGGTCACAACAGGGATCAACAGGTCTCAGAGACAAAATAGCAGGGCTAACAGACACCAGGAACAAAACCTATAAAGGGTATATGTTTTTGCAGCAAAGGTCCCTTCAATACTTTTGAATTTGGCGCCATTGCGCTCTGACGTCAACACGTCAGCGCGCCTGCACCTTTAATTGAACCAGGAAGTATGCCGCATGTGCCTAGTTGCAGCATTTACATTGCCTAGAGTTACACAGTATGTTATCTGCAATAATCCCCAAATCATTCTCTGTTAAGGATACTCATAGAGTATGATTATTATAGAAATAACAGTATCTTATGAACGGTCAACCTTATTTGTCACCCAATTCTGCAATTTAGTTTATTATTTAGTTTATTATTATTTATTCTTTCCAAAGGCAATCTCCAGGTCATTAATAAACAATCTGGAAAGCAAAGACTAGCTTGAGGGTGGCTGTTATCCCCCTCCGCTATATATATATAACTTATCTAGTAAAACATTTTATTACATACTTTGTTCAAGGGTGCAAACAGAATATATGCAATTTATTCCACAACTGCCTTTGGTTTTTCTATTAAGTAAAAGCACACACAAATGAAAAAGTATTTTCTCAAGCAAAGAGTTTCATTGTTTGCATCCTTTTTAAATGATTTGAGACCTTGATGGCTTCCTTGCAAAGTTTAGAAACAAATGGCTTTTGCAAACATGCATAGTGTATTTAATACAATTTTGCAAATGTAAAGCATTTTTTGCTACAAAATATTTAATGAAACTCCAGAGCAGGTGTTAACGCTAAGGGGCAGTTTTACTAAGGGTTGAATTGTCGAGGGCTTTTAGCCCTTGAATTGGACTGGTGAATCATTCGATCGTAAAAATAATATTCAATAAGAAAACTTTAAAAAAAAGCCTATGGGGGCTTCCCATAGGCTTCTAATGCAATTCGGTAGGTTCAATCTGGCGAAGTAGGCAGTAAAATAAAAATTTAAAGGGCAAGTTCTTTGACCGGTGAATAGTTGAGCAATCGAATATATATTTATTCAATCTATTCGATGCGACCAAATATTTCATATTCGATGGTCGAAAATACTTAATTTGCATATTTGAATAGTCGCACATCAGAAAAAGACTATTTGAGCGATTATTCAAATCCTTCACACAAATTTAGTAAATCTGCCCCCAACTTTTGCTTTGTGATAATGTATTGGTTAATTTTATTGTAAAGGTTAAATTTGTATAACATGTTTGACTCAATAATCACAGATTCCCCCCAAGATTCATGACCCTTTTCAGTGATCAGAATTGTTTCAAGTCACCCATCAAGGACACAATGAAGTGGTTACAAATCATCCCTTCATTGCTGCACCATTGGTGTAACATCTTCAGAAAGGGTCTTATCAGGACTATGTATGGTTTGATTGTTATACAGCTGGGGGGGGCTCTAAAGAAGGTGTGACTCCATTTGCAAATATTCAAGGTTGTTCTCAAAGCTGAAGATAACCACACCAATGTTTTTCTGCCTTTTGCATACCTTTGTAATAATGTGTGATGTAGAAGGGTATAAAATCCCCCCCCCCTTCCGGTTCTTTGTTCTGTATCTGCCTCTTTGTAGTACAGAATCCATGCATGTCAATAAACTTCAACTCTTTACTTCAAGTGATCACCAGTTTCATGTGAATTCCCATGACAATAATGAACAAAGTAATATTTTCCAGCGAATGATTTTACATTGTGAGTAGTGCTAAACATTCACAAAACAACTCTTGTAATTTTAACTACATTCCCCCGTAAGGCATTAGGTTCAGGTGTGTGTGGAGTTTGTGGGGCAGGAGGAGTTTGGGGTGTCTGTACACATTGCCTTTATCTTTACTGAACTTAACATATAGTTTCATATTTACATATTACATGGTTACACAGTAAGTTTGGGTTGAGAAAAGTCTATCTAGTTCAACCCCTCCAAATGAACCCCAGTGCAAATGTATCACATACAGAAAGAAACCATGTACAGTATACCCTTACATTACATCACATCACAGTATATAAACTGAATATACTGATACCTATACTAAATTAACTATACAGCTTACAATCATTTTAGTCTTGGATTTCATCCTAGCCACTCTTAAAGGAGAAAGGGTCCCCCCAAAAACTCTTAAAAGTCAGAATTGATTAAAAGTGCTCCAATAAGATCAGCACTGCTCCCATTGACTTCATTAGGACATTGACACATTTTACTTGGTGAAATTTTGCATTCGTGTTTTTTATAGATTTTACACTTAATAAATCTCAAATTTTGAAAAATATAGGAAAACACACTTTTTTTAAAGATTCTTGGAAAAAAGTCACAATTTTCTTGTTAGTAAATTGTCCACAAAGTGTGACATTGTTCATCTATGCCATTGTAAGAGGAAGAGTTTTAGAAGCAATGCAAGCTAAGGAGTAAATTTACTTAAGAGTGCAATTTTTATGGCTTTGCAGCCATCGCACCACTTTGCTCAGACAAAGTTAATTTACTAGGTAGTGAAGTTTTGTCATGGGCAACAAAGGCTGGCAAATTTCTGCTAGATTTACTTCAGCAGAGCGAGCAAATCAAAGCGAAGATGCGCTAGTATTCAATTCTGTCTCACACAACTTCGCTAGTGTTCTTGCGCTAAGGCTAATTTGGATGGAGCTATTTATGTTACACGGTGCATCTAATACAATTCGTTGCCACTGATAACTAGACATTCCAAGGGAACCTTAATAGAGTCAATAGAGTTATTTTAATGCCCTACACATAAGCCAACTGGTAGAAAATGTATGGGGGAAACCAGGTGCCCAAAAATTTTTTTATGCCTTTTGCAGCCTAACACTCGAAAATTAATATGTAAGTAACTGAAGCTTGAGGATGTTCTATGTACTCCAATACACTTTGCCAGGTCAGAGCTGGTGAAGGCAAGTCTGATGATAGAGATAACATTTAGTAAAATCTGCATCTTAATGAATTTGCGGAGTTACGTCCATTCGCAGAAACTTTGCCTGGCGTTAGAGTGTGCTAGTGAAGTGACACCTGCTCCCGTTAGTAAATCAGCGAACTCCCTGCAGGCAGTAATGCCAGAGAATTAATGCTAGTGTTAGACACTTCACCCTTTTGTAAATTTGCCTCTAATACAAATTTTTCCTGAATGCTTCTTTAATTAATGTTGGCTTGCAATTTAGAGTTCCAGCTCGTGATTATTGTTTTATGATTACTGAGACTCCAAAACACTTAATGAGAATGTGGTTAGTACACTGTATTTTCAGTAATATTTATTGTTAAATGTTTTGCAAATGTTCTTGGTTAATGGCAGAAAAATCACTGCCTTGATCCACTTTGCAAACAATATTTCAAGGTCCTATTCACTTGAAACATATTTCACATATTTTTTGCTCTTGAAATTAAAAACAAATAAACAAGTTATTGAATAATTATGTATTGTATCAATTTAGAAAATATATTGCATGAGTTTCCTCCACCAATAAAAAAATCACTGAGATTGACAACTTTCTGGAACTATAAAACAAAGCTTCCAGAACTGAAAACACTCTGCCAAAATTACCTCTTTCCCTCTTAAGCCCACAAGGATTAATGGTACAGAGGAAGTCTGGAGGACATTTTTATGATTTTCACAAAGAAGGCTTAGCTAAGATACACTTCCACCAAATCCCTGGGCTTAGAGCATTATTTCAGGCAACCCCTGAAGGTTAGGTTATCCACTGATAACCAGAGACAGAAATGCTGTTTTCTCATGTTAGTATTAAAGTGAATTTTATGTTTAGTTTAATAAACATGTCAATATTTTCTGATTATGAAGAACTTTACCCAACATATCATTTTCTCTGATAATTAGACTTATTCCATTATCTAGAACTTAGTTCTAAGCATCTTTCTAACTGATTTGTAAATAAATAAAGCATCTATCACTGGAAAAGTATATAGTTTTTGTGGAATGACCTTGCAATTATTTAGCCTGCCACCAGTTGAGAATTACAGCTGAATTCACTAACTGTGGAAAGTAATTGTGATAGAACATAACAAATATAATGGATCAAGCTGTATGTTAATATGTATATAATTTCCCTATATATTTAAACCAACCCAAGGTTATGATCATAAATTTAATTAGATTTAATTAGCTATCTATGTACTAGTCAGGCTGGGTACCTATGACACTTGACAAAGGTAAGGTGACAATAATTTAAGGTTTATAAACTTGTAAATAAATAATAATATCCTATAAATGTTTGCAAAGCTTACGGTCCAGGTAAAATATGGAAACTGGCAATGTGAATTGATAAATTCACATGTTTATATATTGGTAGCACTGTTAACCAGATCAGTAGGTTTTCTAATATGTTTATTAACCTTGTACTGTTCCCACAATCCAAATTGTATATATTTTATATCCATATTAATATGATTATATATATATAAAAATTGCCTAATTAGAGGCAAATGGGGAAAGTAATTAAAGTCATCATTGAAAAATGGATCTCTCTGTGCAGACATATTTTCCTTTGTGTAAATTTAATATAGCTTTCTAAGCTCTATTTCAATCTAGAACAGTTTTACATATCCAACCCATTGTCTTGCTGTATTTTACAATCTCCTTTAAATAACGGATGCAGTATTTAGACATTGATTTAGTGCTGGTTTATTGCACTGCGTGATATTTTAACAGTCTAAAAAATATTTTGCCTCATGTGTGTTTTGCACTCTTCAATTCTTTAATTTCATGGGTGATGTTGCTAGAAGGGTTCACTTTATTAGTTTTTTTATAGTATATGAAGTTGTGTGAATTAAATTTAGCTTATTTTCACTTTCTAGCTTTATTAACTCTTGTCTCTATGAGTAAATCTTGCCTAACTAGCTTCTGGGCATGGCAGACTATATGAAATAGGATATGGTTGTTTGCTAGGTACCCGCTTACTGTTTTTCTTTTACTGTAGGTCAGAAAAGAATCATTCATGAGTGCTATTTCACATAATTATAATCTAATAGTGATATATTTTTAAGATATCAATATTAGATTGTTTAAAATGTCAGATTAGTAGAAAAAACTGTCATTATTATAAGTATAGTTTACCATGGATTTAAGCTGCTTTTTCTTTTAAAATATTCAGTAAACAAAGGCATTTTCACTAAATGCAAATGTTCTGTTCCAGTATATTGCAGCTCGCTCATTGTTTGTTCTAACAGTTTTTCTTTTAATCATATATATCTGTAATTATAAATAACTTAGTACTGTGGCAAGATTACAAAGACCCTGGCTATTATAAAATAGATATATATCAAAGCTTATATTATTGCTCCATTACCTGCTCTGTTTAACACATCTTTTAATATTCCAATAAAATGTCTGTTGAAGGGAAAACTGGAAGGGGCTTATAATAAACTAAAATTAACTGGCTGTTGCGGTTTTATTGTTTTTAGCATATGTTCAGATGCTAAATGTATGTGAAAGAACATAAAATGATTATGCAGTATTAATGGCTTTCTTTGATTTACATGGGTTTTTATTTCAGAACACTGCCTCCCTGCTGAATACTAGAAAATAAATTCAAGCCTTGAGGTGCTCTGGTCCTTAAACTGTTGTATTTAATCAATTAAAATATTTTCACAGGTGTATTACCAGTAAACAATTAGCTATTGCAGTTGTATGTAAATAGTTATGTTCTCTCTTACTGAGTTTCATGAACAAGGTTAGCTATTATGTTTCATGTGATGCAGCAGACCAATGAAGTTCAACAATAAGGTATTATAGGAAGATCTTGACTGGAGTACAAGTAGCTCAAAATCTAAGATACACAGGGGCATAATTACTATTGGTCGAATTTCGAATTCTAAAAAAATTCGAAATTCGATCATGGGAATAGTGGGGAAGTAAAATCCTTCGAATTCCCCCCCAAGATTAAGGGGATCAATAAAACCCAGTCTACATATGCAGGTATTTGTGTTAAATAATATCAAAAAAGCCAAGGGTAATATAGTTCATAGATACAAGTTCATACAAATGTGATTAAAGTTTCGCTTAATTTATGAAAGTAATTGGCTTGGAAGTAATAACGAAGGTCAAAGGAAATACTTTTTCATGTGAAAAGATATGACTTATTGCTTTTATGTTTGCTCAAGGAAAGATCTACTTGTACTACTGTATTTTATGCATACCCCCACCCTTACCCCCCCCCTTGTTGCTTTCTGTATCCCCCCCCTTAAATTTCATAAATAAAGAATTTACAAAAAAAAATCCTTCGAATTCGACTATCGCATTCGAAGGATTTTACCACAATTCGATCAATTGAATGATCGAATATAAAAAAAATTTATATTTGGTATAATGATACCCAATTCGGTAGCTTTGATCTGGTGAAGTAGGTGGTCGAATAAATATTTGATGGGGAAGTTATTCGACCATTGAATATTCAAATAAAATTTTATTTGAATATTCGAATCATTCGAATTTGAATATTCGATGGTCAAATTTGCCTAATTTGCATATTCGAAGATTCAAATTCGAATTTAATACAAATTCGATCGAACTTCGAATTCTTCATGTGAATTCAGTAAATCTGCCCCACAGTGTATACAGTACTAAATACAATTCTACCTATGCTGAATTTGTTCCACTGGGGCATACCAAATAGGTATAACTACCAGGGGCATGCTTATTAGGGATGGCGCGAACATTTCGACGGCGAACTTGTTCGCGCGAACATCCGCTGTTCGCGCTCGCCGGAAGTTCGCGAACGTCGTGCGACGTTCGCATTTTGGGTTCGCGTCAATTTGGCGCTTTTTTTTTTGCCGCATTTTTTTGCCCTCTCACCCCAGACCAGCAGATACATGGCAGCCAATAAGGAAGCTCTCCCTGGACCACCCCCACACACCCCCTGGACTAAAAAAAAAAAAATGTGCATACCTCCCGAGTCCCAACTGTCCCTCTTTTGCGAGCTCAACCCTCTGTCTGTACTGGAAAGACCCTCTTTTTGGAGGACCCTCTTTCACTGGAAAGACCCTCACTGAACAGCCAGAAAAAGAAGCAAAGATTTGAACTTGGCTTTTGGCAGAGAGTCCAGAACAGCGTCCAGAACAGCTAACAGGTGCAGGTAAGATACTTTGTAACACTTTTGACATAAGAAAATAATGGATTTTTCTTTTCCCTTTATCCCCCTCTGGCATGCCACTGTCCAGGTCGTTGCACCCTTTAAACAACTTTAAAATCATTTTTCTGGCCAGAAATGTCTTTTTTAGCTTTTAAAGTTTGCCTTCCCATTGAAGTCTATGGGGTTCGCGACGGTCGCGAACTGTTCGCGCGTTTGTCGCAAGTTCGCGAACGCGTCCGCGAACTTTTTTGCGGCGGTTCGCGCCATCCCTAATGCTTATGCCACCAGTGATAGATGTGGTTCTGGCCCACACAAATCTCCTGTGTTTGCAGTGGTGATACCGGGGGTAGCTTTTTCTCTTATGACACCTTGAAGCACCCATTCCAAAATAAAGTCATAACATCAGAAAATAAGGAAACCAGTAAACAATACCATGTGTGCATGTGTCAACAAATTACCAAATCTAGGTACATAATATATTGCTTATTGTGGCTAAAGAAAGAGATGTCAGGACCTTTAGAATGTACTGGCTGAATCTACCAAAATATGTTCAGTGTGTTGATGTTCTTGTCTGACAGTTATACATGCAATACACATTAGTGCAAGTATAAATATTAACATTTCCTCTTTCACCAGATTTTTTTTTTCTTTTTGCCCCATTTTTTCACCACAACCATTTTAGGATGCAATACATTAAATTGTATTTGTCTAATTCAACGTATACATTGCTTTAAATCCTGATGCCAGTAAGTGACCCTTATATGACATACCTATACTTATATGTTTCCCGATTTCTTATTGGGCTTTGACTAAAGGCTGCCTTACCAACCTTGGCCTGTTTCCTAATTAACTATGACTTCTGTCTGCACTGACCTCTGCCTGAATTAGACCATGTCTCTGGCGGTTTCTGTTTACAGCAATCATGCCATTTCTCTACGTAGCCCAGACCTGTTTCCAACCCCTGTCTCTTGTTCTCTTATGGAATTTGTAGGGGAGGCTTACTGCATAACTCCTGACTCCATAACCAGGTTTGTGACACGTGGTTTCCCTGCTTTTGCTCTTAAATGTGTCTCCCTTAGTTTCTGTACATGTGTGATATCAAACTGAGAAAAAAATTGTACTAAGACTGATGTTCTTGTGAACTTGAAATTTGAAATGTTGCTCATTAAATAAATAGGGCTATAACGCTTTTTTGGGCTATAATAACCATTAATAGTTAAAATGTACAGCTATTGGTATGAGCATGGTTACACTACGACTTACTAGTGCATATGTAAATAACTGGCAACATTTCTTTTGCCTAGCAACTAAGGATTGGTAGGAGTTTAACTCTATAGGTGCTGTAAAACCTATAGGTCCTACATTTCCTTAAATTACAAAGAATGTCAAATTCACTGTGGGTGTTAATATGTTACACAACCCACAGTGAGTCAATCACTAAGTTTTCCTCAGGCCAGTGTCTTTCCTTTTCCATATGTCCCTAGTGCTGACTTAGACAAGTTTGAACCAACTCTACTACACATGTAAAAGTCGAGATCTGTCAAGCATAACTTGGGAAAAGGCAAGAAGCTTGGTGACGCGGTGCGGTGCAATTGCAGGCAAGTGAGAATCAAATTGTATTCATGTTCAAATCTTGAATGTTTTATAAACTGGGAACTGATAATCAAAACATTTGTACTAGATTTCACCATGAAAAAAAAAACTCATTGATTCCAATGTATTGTGAAAAAAAAATTAGCATTTCTAAAATTTTTGCTGAAGCAAAACAGGAAAGATGTGATCATCACTAAACTTAATTTCCAGATTTTTTCCAGGTGATTTTTTGCATTCTGACTATGATTGGTTTTAGAAAATACATGTACTGTATATTTATGTTTACATTTTTAAACTTTTTTAGTTCAATTCTTGATAAATTTGCCCTTTCATTAAAATTGTACCAATATGGAGAAAATTAGGGATAGACAAACATTTTTTTGCCTGGTACAGTTTTGCCATGAAAAACTCTTTTACTTTACTTAATTTCACATTCCCATTGACTCCAATGCAGTTAGGTGAAATTGTGTGATTATGTAAAATTCACAGGGAATTAAGACATCACAAATTTGCACATCACTAGAGATAATGGGGTAGATTCACTAAGCGGCGAAAATTCACTAGCGTAGCCTTCGCTAACGTTCGCCGCACTTCGTCAGACGTATTTTCGCCAGCACTATGCAAATTCACTAAAGTACGAAGTTACGCTAAGGTCGGCAATGGTATCATAGTTGCGCTAGTGTTACTTCGCCAGGCAAAGCACATTTACACTAGTGATGCCTAATTTGTATATGTTACATATATATATGTTACAGCCACTACATTGCACTACACAAGCCCAGGAAACCTTTAATAAAAAAATAAAGTTGTCCTATTGCCCTACATGTGCCCCCATATAGTTGTGTTGCCATATGTTAGGAAATGTGTGGGGAAGGAGGGTAATCCCCCCCAAAAAACCTCTTTTTCAGACTATCACCCTAGAAAGGTAAAACACACCCCGCATTTTTTTGGGACTCCTATCTATTGCATTGAACTTCGCCAGGTCTGACCTGGTGAAGTCACGTCTAGCGTAAGTGGTAACATTCAGGAAAATGGTCATCTTAGTGAATTTGCGTAATTATGATCCTTCGGCAGTGCGCAACTTCGCCTGGCGTAAGGGTGCGACGTTGCGCTAGTCTCTCTACTTCACTAGTGAAAATTCTCCAGAGTTGGCGTTAGTAAATTTGCAAAGTAAGAATTGACGTAACGCTGGCGAATTAGCACTAGCGTTAGACGCTTCACGCTTTAGTGAATTTCCCCCAATGCCTCTAATAGCTAGAACAGCTAGTTCATTATAAACAGAGTATCAAAGGATATGCATATCATTTTAAATATGGTACAATGTGGTCCATTTTATGTTCGAGGCATTGTTAGCAATAATACATTCTAAATGACATTACAGTATATTCTTTTAAATTATATCTATTCTGTGCCCTTTGTAACTAGATATTTGAACACAGGAAAACTATTTCCCTTTTATCTGCCTTCCTTTTAGATTAAAAGATATTTGTCCCTTTGGATTCCATTAGAAGCTTGATCTAGCAGCCCTAGAGGTTCAGCCCTACAAGCTCCTATGAAACTATGCCTTAGCAATTGAGAATGCCATTGGGATCATCTATGGTTTCAATGTTTAAAACGCAACACAATTTATGTCTATTTGTATTATATCATTTTAATTGCAGTATGCTCTGTCTTTTGTAGTCAGCTTTCATTCTTTGTGTTTTATTGTAAAAATTAAACTTTTTTCAGGTTAATATTTATTTCTTAGTAGAAATGTTAGCCCCAGAAATTAGATTCTGACACCCCAATCTATTGTGTAGCACTTTCAAATGTTATCATGTTGTTTAATAGTGTAACTGCCCATTCAATGTTTTGACTCTGACTCTGACCTTACATTATGCAAGAAAAATGAAATATACTGCTGCATTGAGTGAAAAAAAACCCTAAAATTAGTTGGCAACACTGAAGCTGGGAATACATGCTAAATAAGAGATGATAATGCTATAATTTGTTATTACTTGGTAATTAGTTTTCTAATATACATTAAGAGAGCACTGCAAATGATTCATAATTATATTTATATTTGAATAAAGGTATGGAATCCATTATCCAAAAACCTGTTTTCTAAAAGGCTCTGAATTACAGAAAGGTCAAATAATTCAAAATTTCAAAACATTTCTTTTTTCTCTGCAATAATAAAACAGTGCTACAGTATATACTTAATTCCAGCTAATTAATTAATCCTTATTGGTGACAAATCCCAATGGGTTCAATTATTGTTTAAATATTTTTTTGTCTACTATGGGATTCTAAATACTCAAATACCCCTTTTTATACTAAAGCATGTGAATCAGACTTAAATTTTATATTAAAATATTTTTTATTAAAACATTCAAATCTAAACTTAAAAAAATCTGCTGTCAATCAAATATTTCCTTCAAATATTGTCTTTCAGGATGTCTAGAGTTCATTATTACATGGTAAGTTATGTTGAAAAAAGACACATACATTAAGTTCAACCTTTCAGCCATTTTAACCTGCCTAACTGCTAGTTGATCAAGAGGAAGGCAAAAAAAACCCTTTGAAGCCTCTCCATTTTGCCTTAGAGGGAAAAAAAGCCTTCCTGTCTCCAAAATGGCAATTGGACTAGTACATTATTACACAGTTGAGTTATTGTTGTATATTTCTGTAACAATACACCTCAAGGTAAAATTTTATAATAACACAAGAGTGCACTATGGTGTCATCTCAGAGAAACCAGTCAAAATGGGATGTAAGTGGATAAACATCTAAGTCAACTTAGGCCTTGTGCACAACAAATGCATTAAACCTGTTTTAGCTAAGTCTACAGCTAACACAGTACACATTTTAAACTGATGGTGTTAATGCCATTTACAGCATACAGTATGCAAGAATTAGTGTAATGGTGAATAGCACGCGCCCGCCGCGCTGCTCCTCTTCTCATGCCGGCAATCTTTAGTGTGCACGCGGCACGCACTTCCTTGCTTTATTGCGCTTGCGCGCTGGCGTGTTTATGTCAGCGTGCAATGGCGCGAAATTTGAAATGATATTTAAAGGGCCACTTGTTCCTATTGCTTTGCCCATGATAGGTTTATTCCTGGTGTCTGTATCTGTGCTTACTAAGCTTCTGCCTGTTCCTGCTACCTGTTTTGACCCTGCCTGGCCTTGACTATTCTGCTATCTGTATCCTGACCTGTGCCTGTTATTGACCACTGAATCTGCCTCATCCTTATCTGATTGATTAACCGGTTTGAACCCTTTGCCTGCCTGACAATTCCAGCTATCTGCCTGCCTCGATCCAGCCTGTCTCACTACGATTCTGCCTACTCCTGCCTGTACCGTGACCATCGGCCTTAAAGACTTTATACAGTCGTGCCCCATTGCTGGCCAGAACTCCTGCCCTGCACCTTTCGTTTAAGTCCAGGTGGCATCTGAGTCCTCCCGAAGCCAAAGGCGGTCACACTACTGGTGAAGCACGAGCCAAGACCAGGGTGCTTGGCACTTGTTCTGGTATTGGGTGCCGACCTTGACACACGGCATTTTAAAAAGCAAATTAATCTTTAACTACTCCTGAAGTATATTGCCCATATTCTTAAAAGTGGATAATCATTTTGCAATATATGTTTTATTCACCTCAAACAACAATTACCATTTTATTGTCTAAGAGCTATAGCAATTATCTCCTTTTAAAAGTTTAGTTGTGTGATAAGGCCTTTTCATATCTATGTAGTTTAAGCTAATCAACTAATTATCTATTTAAACATCATTATCTTAAAGTAAAATAATTACCAATTTCCTTACTTTGGTCCAGAAACCTATGTAATATCAGAAAAATACCTTAATTGCTGTGTAATTACAATTATAAAACTACATTGTAGAAATGTCAGCAGAAAAAGAACAGTCTATGTAGACTGTAGGTCAAAGCATTTGTTAGTTCTTAAATTCTTCATGTTTGCTTAATTTCCCCCATAGTTGAACCCTAGACTGTTTCTTCTGGAGGTGAATAATAATTCTATTCTCCAGGAAATCGTTCCTCATATATCTTCAGAATGCCCACAAGACATTCAAAACAGGACAATTTGCTTTTGTATGTATCCTCTTGAAGGAACTATTCAGAGTAAAATTGAAACTATGAAAATAGACAGGCTGTGCAAAATAAAAAGTATTTTCAATATAGTTAGTTAGTCAAAAATGTAATCTAAAAAGGCTGGGGTAAATGGATCTAACATAAAAGCCATAACCATGACCAGTCGATAAGTGTGATGGACCCCTGTATCAGGCACTGGAGATATTGATTCAATTTCTTTCTAAATCCTAAAAGGATTTAGGAGATATTCAAGGTTCCTAGAAGTCTGCACCTAACAATAGGCAGCGCTAGCAGTGAGATATAATATAATACAGTAACCCAGGCTCCAATACAATGCCACACACCTACATGAGAACAGTGGGTATTTAATGGGAGGCTGGGCCAGTAGGGGCAAAAAGAGTAACAAAGAGAGACTTGGAGTTGGTCTTCAGAGATAGGGGAAAGGTCTTCTGCACATTAGGTCTACTGCTTCACCAGTCTTGGTCATTATCTACTTGGACTTTTCTTGGGACTTTGGATAGACTTTTGTTGGACTTTGAAACTTTCTTTTTTGTTATACATAGAAGGATTTGTTACTTCTGTGTTACCGCTGGACTTCCAAAATAAAATTGAAGAAATTCCACGGGGCTAGTCTCTCTGGCATACAGTACTTCTGCTTGTCATTTTCATGACAGTAAATCTCTTATTTACATATACTACTTGTCCATGCATTAAATCCTGGTATGCAGCAGATCCTATATCCAGAAGCTCACAAATGTCACCCAAGATAATTCCTACTTTAAATACTGTATGTGGGGTTTATGTATGTAGTTTACTTCCTTAAGTTTCCTGCTGGACTTGCTTACTTAGGAGGATTAGCCAACATTAGTCCATGACTCTTGTCAACAAATGTACATGCAGTTTGTCTTATAGTTGCTTCCGTTAGTTTTCTTGCTCTGGAGGCTGTTCCAGTCCTGCCCACATACATCTAGAAAAAAAACATTAGTAAATATGTACAGATACTGTACCCTAATGAGTTATACTGTGAGTGGTGAGATTTACTGAGATTTATTGTGTATTTTAGCTAAACATGTTAAATAAATCATAACAGTTTACAGGAATCTAGACTATATATCATGTTTTTAACATAGATATCAGCTGTAGTCAAATCCTGTATTTGCCATGAAGCACACTCAGCCGAAACTAGTGATGATATGGTAATAGCGCATTCTGCATTCCTCCCTTACACTAATCTTACTCCAATCTAAATATTTCCTTCTATAAAACTGTTATTTATGTTCCTGCACAAAGGCTTTTTCCTGCTTATATCCACTCACAAACGTATCATTTTTCTCTATATTTTCTTTGCTGTGCGTCATGTTGAAATTATTGATTCATGTCAGCTATTGAGCTGGGTAAAATTTTAGTTACAGTCTTACACAGAAAGAAGAGGGGAACATCTATAAATTATATACAGTATTTTTTTTTAAAAACTCAAATTTTTACAGGGGCGAGGTAGGAGAAAGAAAAAAAATTGCCTCATATAATGCCTAATTTATGGATGTCTATTTTAGATAGTGCTCATAGATCAGCCTTAGATGCAAAAAATAAAGCCTTTTAAAGGAGGCAAGAAAGAAAAACAGGAACAGTTAAGCTGAAATTTTCACAGGGAGTAAATTGTTTAAATGTAGCTGCAAGAAAAGAAGACTGAAAAAAAAAGTTTATGTGAAAGGTGGGATAAGTTGACTTTTCAAATAGCCTGTTTTTTTATGATCTGTGTTTTAAAACTTAATGACCTTCTGTCCTTCATGGACCTGTAAAAAGGTGCTGTCCATCATGTTATCAGTGTAATGTTATAATCAGTGTCAGTTGAACCTTGGTATGCAGATTTTAAAACTATCACTTCCATTATACTTAAATACATTATAACTTTGCCTTTAGAGTGCTTCCACTCAATTCCTCTCCCTTAAAAGCCACATACCGGCAGGGGAGGATAGATCCTTTATACTGAAACCAAGGTTCAACTGATTTCAAATAATGTTACTATGCAGAGAGACTCTTTATACTATGACAAAAAGGTAAATATGTTAGGGTCCGCCATGTGGGGTTTACCTTGACTTGGTATGTTGGCTTTTCAACTTTATGATCATAACTTTGTAACTAAAAACCCCTGTTTTGCAAACTTACTTTGGAGACAGGGGCACAGGGAATGTGCATTAAAAGTAGCACTTCCATTATACTTAAATACACTATAACTTTGCCTTTAGAGTGCTTCCACATACCCCCAATTTTGAACATTATACTTTAGCTAGAAGCTTTGGCTGAGCTTCATGTAGTTTTGTAATAGCACCCCATACACCCCATTGAGCTAGATGTGGCCCTATGTTTTTAAAAATGAGCGTTGGTTTGGACAATTCCTCTCCCTTACTTAAATATACTATAACTTTGCCTTTAAGCCTTATGCTTCCACATACCCCCAATTTTGAACAAAAAAAAACTAGATGTGAATTTGGAGAAATGTTTTTTCTCCTCGAATTGACTCTCACCTATGAGCTTTCACATGATAAACCATGAGATAACTTTGACTCATTAAACTAAATATGGCCCAAAATGTCTTTTTTTTTAATTTAAAAGTTTTAGCCAATGTGCCCTTTTATCATGTTTACTATCTGTAAACCAGTTTCCTTGATGCTTCAAGAAAACAATGATAGAAATGGCTTACATTCATGTATGCAAACATGTAAATGGTCTGTTACTACTTGTATATACAAAGACATGCTGTTAATGTAGGGTTAGTGCTTAATTTAGTATCCAAAAATATTGGAATATGTTTTACTGTAATATTGGCCCTTGTTATATTGTCTCAACTGATTTATTTTGAAAAGATCAAGAAAAAAAATATAATATATATGTTATATATGCATTGTGGACGGTCCAGTTCAAACTTTTCTTCTAAGTCCCAATCTGGGAATCTCAAGGGACCAATGATTTGTGGTTTTTCAGGATAAGATAACTCTTTACAGACCACGGCAAGAATAATAATTGAGACCACAGTCTTAGTAACCCTGCCTTTCTCCATCTTTGTGGTGTCCCAAGAGTAGCAAAATATCAGATAGGGAATCAAACGACAACTCCACCTTCTAATTTTTCCACATTTCTTACTATGCTTTTCTGAACTGGGACCTGCCTGGCCCATTAATGAATTTTAACCCAATGAACTTTTAATCTGATTATTCCCAAAGGATATCTCCTTATCCATTAGTATTGCACTTTACTATTGATGAATTGTGATCCATACAATCAACTGGATAACTTTATGAATTAGCACTTTATATGATTCTCACTTACATTAATGAACTATGTATGAATTAAGAATGCACTTCTAAGCACTTTCTTTCTCACTATTTATTACTTTTTATCCGAATTTAATCATGTTAATGTATTTTTAATCATATTTAATTATTTATTTAACTTATGCACTAGAACTTAATTCAATCCATTTTAATGTGGATGAGATTGTTAGGAACTCACAAATAATGTTGAGATATTGCATTGAAAGGGAATTTCAGTATAAGAATATTATTTGGAGCAGGGGTTCGTTCTTTTCTTTTTAGTTCTTTTTCAAGTTTAATTTCTGACCCTGTCAGACCCCAACCCCAACTAAAAAACCTATTTTCCTGAACTCCTGATTATCCCTCTTTTTCTTATCACTCTGTACACAACTTCCTGAGAATAAAACATTCACAGTTCTTAAGATTAAAAATTTAAAAAAAATTAAGATGGGGAGACTTGCAGATGTTGTTTTGTTCTGACAGTCGGATCATTTGATTGCTGTGGAGTTAATTCTGCAGTTCTTTGATAGAATGCATTATGCAGGCCAAATTGATAATAAATACAAGGGATATTGGAGTAAGAGACACAGAATGATTAAAGGACATTGATTAAAAAAGGCAGGCGAGAGGAAGCTGACAAGGAGACAGTGGTTCAATTGAATGAACAAAAACAAGAGATTGAAGGGTTCTGGTATATAAAAGTGGTGTTAAACATGTATCGTACTGAGAAAAGAAAGAGATAATCCAGAAAAGGTCAATGCAGAGATGGACCAGGAGGGAGTGCAAGGCTTCAGAATCTAAACAGATTTATACATACAGCTTTTATGCTTTTATCCATCAATAATATTTGAAGCTGTTCAGGTAAAGGCAGTTTAGGATATTAGCTCTTATAATAACATTATTATAAAATGAATCATTTGCTACATGGAGAAAAATTTACAGGCAAAACAAAAAGCTATTGATCAAAGGGGTTACTAAAACTCATTGATTTCTCATATTTTACCAGAAACAAACTTGATCTAAATCCCATCCCATGATTCATTTGCTAAGAATTAAACTCGAAAAAATCAGATTAAAAAAACACAAGATGTCGAGGGCCTTTAAGATAACAGAGGCACAATATAAATTGGTTACAATATGGCATTATACACCAGTACAGCTTAAGAGGATGTTCCCACAAAGTTCCAGTATGTGTTGGAAATGCAATATTTTTTTCCAAATCTTTGTTTATTGTTTTCATAAAAAGAAGGGAAAGGGTTACAGAAGGCAGAAGGGTTGTGGGGGAGAATGGGGAAAACAAGGTAGTTACATTTATTCCCATATCAGAATAAAACAGTTACTGGGTTGACAACAAGTAATTTCTTTACAAATCTTGACTAACCATAACTATGTCATATGATAATGTTACCTCTGACCATTTTCATAACATTTTACATTTCCCTATCCAGGGTTTCCATGTAAGGTTATATCGGTCTGGAGTATTCTGAATCAAGCAAGTTATTTCCAAGTTTCCTGGTCTCTTCCACTAAGTTTAATCACTTAATAATTAACAGGGCTTCCTTTAATTTCCACTTTTTTTGGATCATAGCAATGGCTGACCTCCTGGTCCATCTCTGCATTGACCTTTTCTGGATTATCTCTTTCTTGGTTACACAGCAGCTTATTTATATAAACAAAAGAAGTGTTTCTGAAGCAAATACAGCAGTATTGTTTAAATTTTAATTGTGGTAATTTGCTGGTTTTAAAGTGGGTCTCCTGTAGCATTAATGTGTTTGCATCTAGTTGTTTACATTCTCCCACAATTTGAGCTCTTTTTACAGGATTGTTTAAACCATTAACATTATAACTTAAATTACTTTCCATACCAAATCATTTATATAATATCTAAAAAAAATTATATCAGTAAACCAAATCTTTATATCCTTTACTAGGGGTGTCTTACTTGTTGTAACCCTTGTCGATTTTAAGGAAGGGTGGGGGGGGATAGGGAAGTATATAACAGTGGAGTAGTAAGTAACCTATTGGCCAAGCCAGATATGAGTGATGGGGGCATATACCACTTCTGGCTGTCAAACACTAAGGCCATGAGGTTGTGGGGGAGAGTTTGTCAGTCGAGAGGGGCCTGTACCGGAGAGTAAACTGTAATCGTAGCTATGCCTACACCAAGTGGGCTACACAGGCTAGGTATTTTAAGGGAAGAAATATAACATTATAAAAGCTTGACTACAACAAATAACATCAGCAGAAAAAAAAAAAATATATATATATATATATATATATATATATATATATATATACTTTGCATAATAGAGGAATTTTGTTAAATCTGACTCAGGGTTAATTGAAGAAACTGTGTTATCTAAAGTTATCTTAACTCATTTAATGCATTTAACCTTTTCATTAGCATACCAATGCACCATTGTTTTCAATGGTGAACTCTTTAATTGGATGGGATGCTGTGACAAAATATTTTGTGTTAAGTGGGATAAATGGGACATTTGAGTTTAGTTTTTCTGTGTCAAATGTACAATCCAAAGTGGCTTCATCTGTAAATACCTAATGGAACAAAAAAACCTAAAACTGAGACATTATTTAACGATAATTCAGTAGGGAATCAAACAGAGCTCCAGGTAGCCTTATTATTATTATTATTATGGATATTCATGTGTCAAAGTTTTAGAAACAACAGGCCAAGTCAAATCTCTAGTTAAATCCTGCTGGCTGGCTCATACCCAAAAATCCAAAATGCCTCCCAATGAAGTAACTTAACCGTCAAGTCACCACCCCTTTTTGAGGGTTCTATTCTTTCAATTCCTTGAATTTTTAACTGTGAAATGTTACCCCATTGCATTCCGTAAAAAAACATTTTAAACTCTTGTGGTGCATCCCACAGATTGTATATCACACTTTATAAAGTAAAGCAGATATATGACAAATTATGTAGCTCTTCATTCTAAATGACTTCCCTGTGCTATGACTTAAAAAGAAGAAATGGATACTGAAATCCTGGCAAAAGTAACACTTCTAGTAGATCCACATTTATAAGTCCCTTTGGAATTCTGCCATGTAGTGATGGGCAAATCTGCGGCGTTTTGCTTCACCGGATTTTTCGGAAAATTGCGAAGCAACAAATTCACGAAACGCTGCCAGTGTTTATCAGAGCACAAGTCACGTGACTTGGGGTAGCTGACAATATGTCTAGCCCCATGTAAGATTTCAAAATTAAATTAAAAAAAGTATTTTCTCTTTTGAGTGATTTCAGTGCAGTATTCAGTACACTATTAACTGATGTGTTTTGAAAAACATATTTTTTCCCATGACAGTATCCCTTTAACCGGAGCATCTAAGAATGGGAAATTAAAGCCGTATGCTACTACAAGCTTGAGAGGGGTCATCATTGTGGGATACCTGTATTTTTATAAGTCACGAGTAGTATGTGTTGTGTTTTTTTGTTGATCCTCCTGCTCAATTTCTTAGCTTGTACCTGTTGACATAAACAGCTGTAATTAGTCCAATATATTCTCCAGAAATCAGTCACATACCCTGTTTATGGTAATGTAGTGAATCACTGACCTACTCAGAAAAATAGAAAATCCACAAGAATGAAAAAGACACAATTCTTAAACCTTTCCTTGCATAGATTTATTTTAGCTAAAACATATTTTCATTTTGTTCAGCACAGTGACAGCAACTGTCATGATCCGTTCTCCAGAGTGCCATTTTCAAAAAAGTAAATTATTGGTTGCCCTTTCTGAAGCAGTGAGCAATTTACAGTTTAAATGAGCAAGCACTTGAGATCACATTTATGCCAATGTGATCCATTTTGTAGCAGAACTAGGGGTATGTAGTGACTTGAGCAATTTTTGCCCAAGATTTTTTTTTGTCCCCTTTTACATGCAGGTGTTGGTTTAAAATGATAGCTATTACGGTGATATATTATTAATAACTTTAACAGTTGTGTGTATATGTGTGTGAGTGAAATGGAGCAAGGTATTTTGATATCTTAGTAATATTAGAAGATAAGAGGTTCCACCTGCATATTCAAAATATTCAGAAGTCATACAGTCTGATACATTAGATAGCTTTAAGAAGGGATTGGATGGATTTTTAGCAAAGGAGGGAATACAGGGTTATGGAAGATGGCTCATAGTAAAAGTTGATCCAGGGACTAGTATTATTGCCATTTTGGAGGCAGGAAGGATTCCCCCCCCCCCCTCTGTTGCTTATTGGAGAGGCTTCAGATGAGTTTTTTTCTTCCTCTTGGACTTGATGAATGTGTGTCTTTTTTCAACCAACGTTACTATGTTACTATGTTTTAGGTGGCACTGTATTAATAATGAGTGACTTAGCATATGGCTGGCTTGCCCCCACTGATGCTGTACTCAGCACTTCCCTCTGCAATGTATTATTGGCTGCAAGCTACAGAGGGCAACAAGACTATGGGTGGAAGTGCTCTTTGGGTTAGTTTTTGTGTCCTTTAGTACATTTTAACTTCCATCCAAGATCTACATAAAATACCTCTTGGGTCTCTGGTATTAAGGACTCTCTATAAGGCTCTATTAGATCACTTACGGTAGTCAAGATTAAAGCAGGAATGAAAAGGTGACTTCCACCTTCCTGAACCACCATCAATTCTGTTTTAGCTTTATTTGACCTGCAGCAAACTCATGTGCTGGGTAAAACGGCCAATCATAATTGGGACCCTGTAGAGCAACATAACATTAATACACTGCATAAATGTCCATTCTACAATGCTTTCATGTTGTTAAGATTTCCTTAGGAGAACCCAGTTGCGGAGTTAGTTATATAAGAGTGAGGCACAACAACAGGCAGCAGTGCCTGGTACGGCGAGAAAAGAAGCCACAATGGAACTACACTTAGGACTAGCGCAGCGCCGCACTGGACGGAGGGGATCTCGGGCAGGGGAAGAGCCTCCGGCGGAGGGGAAGGTTGGTGGGGAAAAGAGCTGAGCAGCAATGAAGTTGCAGGGTTTAAACGACTAAGCTCCGAGTGCGGTCAGGGAAAACTGGAGGCGGGTAGTGATTGCGAGTAATACATAGTAACATAGTAAGTTAGGCTGAAAAAAAGACTTGCGTCCATCAAGTTCAACCTTTTTTTTTTTTTTTTTCTTATTTTTAATTTTTAGCTGCCTAACTGCTAGTTGATCCAGAGGAAGGCAAAAAACCCCATCATAAGCCTCTCCAATTTGCCTCAGAGGGGGAAAAAAATTCCTTCCTGACTCCAAAAAGGCAATCGGACTAGTCCCTGGATCAACTTGCATAATGAACTATCTTCCATAACCCTGTATTCCCTCACTTGCTAAAAATCCATCCAGCCCCTTCTTAAAGCTATCTAATGTATCAGCCAGTACAACAGTTTCAGGGAGAGAATTCCACATCTTCACAGCTCTCACTGTAAAAAACCCCATTCCGAATACTCTCCTGCGAGCAGCAACCTAGTCTGCTCTAGATTACCAACTGACTGGCAACTGGCTCGCCAGCACATATGCTCTAAATAACCTCCCCCAGCCACTGATTGGCCAAATGCCATTTCATGCTTAACTCCTACCGCCCTGGAGCAATTCGTAACACATGTTCATAAAACTTAGAAATGTACAGTGTTTCTGAGTGAGTCAACTAGGTAGCATTGTTTGAAGCATTAGTAGTGATGGGCGAAACGGCTGCGTTTCGCCGATTCGCGACGACGCGTCGCGTCATTTTCGGCGCGCATCACGTCATTTTCGGCGCGTCGCGTCAAAAACGACGCGCGACTCGTTTTTGTGCGGCAAATTTTTTTTGGCTAATTTTTTTGGCAGTTTCGCAAATTTATTCGCCAGTGGCGAATCGCGGGAATTCGCCGCGAATTCGCCCCTGGCGAATAAATTCGCCCATCACTAAGCATTAGTGTTAAAACTAGCCAGGCTGAAACATTTAAATGGCATTTCATTTAGCATATCAAAAGATACATTACTTTCCTTTCTCAATAACACACCTACATATTCTGACAATCATGTTAATTTATGGCTGAGTGAATTAACATAATTCCAACACAGGCAATTTAGAGAAATTGGAGATCTGGAGAGAATTTTGCTGGTGTTACAGTTCAATACTGTCTCAATACAGGGCATTGACTTTTTATTTATATTAATTTCCAGCAAATGCATTTTGTTGTAATCATTATGACTCAAATATCTAAAATAGTAAGATGATTGTTACATAGAAGTGAATTATACACCTATAGTTACATAGTTACAAATTTAAAACATGTTTACAAAAGATCAAGTCCATCAAGTTCAACCCTCAAATAAAACCCAGCATCTAGCAAATCTATACCCCTTTTATTACAGCTCAAGACCTTATTTGCCCTTGATTCTACTGACTGTCATTGCTTGCTACAGCCAAGTTTATTATCTATAAAGACTCCATCCATCCATTATGGATTTGCCTAGTGCAGTCCCATTAAGGGTATAAGTGGCTTGGATATTTTTACATCCCAGGTGCATGACTATAAATCTATTAACATTGAATCTCACCTGCCATTTATCTGCCCAGAATGCAAGTTTGTCAAGATCCTTTTGCAAAGATACTGCATCCTGGATGGAAGTGATTGGGCTGCATAGTTTTGTGTCATCTGCAAACACTGATACCCCACCAAGAACCTTATTCCAAGCAGAGAATGTACCATTAACGCTCTCTGTATCCCATCCTGTAGCCAGTTTCCTATCCATGTTCAAGCGACTTCATTACGCCCAACAGACCATTGTTTAGAAAGCAGTAATTTGTGGGGCACAATATTAAATGCTTTGAAAATCCAAATAGATCACATCTACTGCTCCCCCACTGTCCAGAATCTTACTTACCATCATAAAATGCAACCATTCTGACATGACCTATACTTCATAAAGCCATGCTGATTGCTGCTCATAATGCCACTAGAACAAAATTTCGAATGTGATCTCTTAACAAGCCTTCAAATAATTTTTCCACCACAGATGCCAAACTTACTGGCCTATAATTGCCAAGCTAAGTTTGTAAATTCCTTTTTTAAATATTTGAATGACATCAGCTTTCCTCCAATCCATAGGTACCATATCCAATGAAAAGAATCTGAGAAAATCAGAAATGGGGGCCAACCTATAACTGAACTAAGTTTTCTTTAAGTTTTTCTTTTCTGTATGAACCATATCCTGAGTCAGCCACTAACTAGACTGAGCTGAGCCAACAATGCAGCTATGAATCTGCAGCTATGATTTAGCACATTTGCCTTTTCTGCATCTGCTGCAACGATATATAGGGATGGCGCGAACCGCCGCAAAAAAGTTCGCGGACGCGTGCGCGAACTTGCGACAAACGCGCGAACAGTTCGCGAACGTCGCGAACCCCATAGACTTCAATGGGAAGGCGAACTTTAAAAGCTAAAAAAGACATTTCTGGCCAGAAAAATTATTTTAAAGTTGTTTAAAGGGTGCAACGACCTGGACAGTGGCATGCCAGAGGGGGATCAAGGGAAAAGAAAAATCCATTATTTTCTTATGTCAAAAGTGTTACAAAGTATCTTACCTGCACCTGTTAGCTGTTCTGGACTCTCTGCCAAAAGCCAAGTTCAAATCTTTGCTTCTTTTTCTGGCTGTTCAGTGAGGGTCTTTCCAGTGAAAGAGGGTCCTCCAAAAAGAGGGTCTTTCCAGTACAAATGAGGGACAGAGGGTTGAGCTCGCAAAAGAGGGACAGTTGGGACTTGGGAGGTATGCACATTTTTTTTTTTTTTAGTCCAGGGGGTGTGTGGGGGTGGTCCAGGGAGATCTTCCTGATTGGCTGCCATGTATCTGCTGGTCTGGGGTGAGAGGGCAAAAAAATGCGGCAAAAAAAATGCGCCAAATTGACGCGAACCCAAAATGCGAACGTCGCGCGACGTTCGCGAACTTCCGGCGAGCGCGAACAGCGGATCGTTCGCGCCATCCCTAACGATATATCGTTTCCTATCTTTGACTTCTGGGTTGCAGTTTTAGAAGAATTATTACACTGTTTGTATTCATTAAATGCACCTTCTGTCCCCACAGACTTATAGTTTGTAAATACCTTTCTCTCCTTTTTTACTTCTATATTAGGGTGGCTTCTACATTTACTTCTTAAGGGAAGAACCTGAGAACAGTAATGATTTAATATCATTTTAAATGACAACCACCTCTTTTCTGTGTTTTTAACTGAAACATAATGCCCTAATCTATGATCTGAAAGGGAAACCTCAAGTCACCAAAATTGGCTTTTCTGAAATTCAGGGTTTTTGTTGCCCCAGTGTATATTTGTTTTTTGTATAAGACATTAAATTATATCACATTATGGTCACTATTACCTAGGTGTTCAATTATTTGCACAATTGCTATAAGGTCTGGGTCATTTGAGATCATTAGCTCCAGTATAACATTTTGTGGCATAAAATTGACATGCAACAAGTTTATAAACTTTTTCCCACCAACTGTCCTGTCAGTACTGTTGCTCCAGTCAATATCTGGGTAATTAAACACCCCCATTATCATTACTTTCCCCAAACTAGCAGCCTTTTCTATTTGAATAAGGAATCTAGCCTCCTTCTCCTCCCTTACATTAAGGGGTCTATGGCATACACCTACAATTAATTTGCTGGACTTGCTGGACTTGGAGGCGAAGAGCTCCACCCATACAACTTCAACCCCGTCATTTTCTAACATCACCTCCTCCTTTATATTCACTTTTAAATTCTGCCTAACAAACAGGCATACCCCTCTGCCTTTCCTACTGTCTCTGTCCCTTTGAAACAAAGTATAGCTGCTCATATTAACTGCTCAGTCATTCAGCCATGTTTGGCCACAGAAATAACATCATATTTTCCCTCCAGCATTAGCACATCTAGCTCTCCCATTTTATTAGTCAGACTCCTTGCATTTGCAAACATACATTTAATGCTGGTACCATATTGAACATATGACTTGTGGTCACCTCTGTCCTTAACAATACCCCCAACCAAATTTTCCCAATTTCCCTTCCTTTGCACACAACCTCATCTAATCTGTCTTCCATGAAATCCTTTACTAACCCCCCATGCCTAGTTAAATATCTCCTACAGCCCTCTAGCCATCTTCTCCCCCAAAGCAGTTGCACCATCAACATTGAGGTGCATCTCATCCCTGGCAAAGTGCCTGTAGCTGATTGAGAAATCAGCCCAGATCTGCAAAAACCACACAATCCACCAATCTCTCAGTCACACATTAATCCCTCAAATCTCCCGCTGTCTTCTTAATGTTGCTCGTGACACAGGTAATATCTCTGAGAAAATTACCTTGGAAGTCCTCACCCTCAATTTTACACCTAGTTTTTTAAAATCATTCTTGAGGATGTCTATGATTTTGTCATTGACACCAATGTGTACCAAGACTGCCAGGTCTTCCCCAGCCCCAATAACCTTCCCCATCCCCTCCCAATAACCTTCTCACTTTTTCCACCAAATGCTGATCACTAGGCAAGTAGCAAACTGTTCAGCATGAAGGGTCCTTACAGATTACCATATCAACATTTCAAATAATTGAATCTCTTATAACTAAAACCTGCCTTCTTTGAACTTAAATTGTATTCCTGAAACAACAAATGTATTTTTTAAGCTGTAATATTGTTGTGTAGACACTCATCTTAGGCACAATGACCTGTGCTTTCAGCACTTCACAATGGAACTGCTTTTAGATAAGCTATTGTTTCTCCTACTAAATGTTACTGTAGGAGTCACAGTGGGACTATTGAGTGATATTCTCTTATCTATATCACGTCTAGCATGCATGCATTGTGGGGATACTTCACTTGGTCTATAAGTAAATGTTCCTTTGTGATAAGGCAGTTCTTTCACTAATGCCAGGCCCGGACTGGCCATTTGTGGGTTAGGGCAAATGCCAGATGGGCTGCTATAAGGTCCCATAGAAAGTCAGTGTTTAGTGGGCTGGTGGGGGCTGTTTGGGCCTCTATGTGGGCTGATGGGCCTCTTGTGTACCTGAAATGCCAGGGCCTATTTTAATTCTCAGTCCAGTCCTGACTAATGCAGTACATAAAATACTGTAAATTCTAAATCAGTTATTGTAGGAACATGAATAAATTTTAAGAAAACCAAATTAGCGTACAAACCAATGTTTAAAATCTACTTTTGTTTAAATTTTAATGCAATTTAAAAACAAAAGCTGGATTTTTTTTTTTTGTTTCTAAAGAACATTCATCATTTTAGTATTTCCTTTGCCTCTATTGTTTTTCCACAGTGCTATGCTACCTTCTTACTTTACTTGTTTTGATAGATTATGCTGTCTCAGAACTGGCTGAGCAAAGGTATACTTTTGCAATGTGCTTATAGAAAACCCCTAACTAAAAAGTCAATAAGTACAGACCAGACTCGGTGAGAAAGGGTCAGGGTAGGTGAGTAAAAGGGTTGATGTTGAAAGCACACTGTTACCGCTTGTCCCTTCACATTCATAGTGATGAAAAATAGACCTTATCTTTTTGAGAATGGATCTATTGAAGAAATCTGAACTGAGAAAGGAAGGTGTTTATTAGGGGTTGCATCTTCTTGCAGCTACTCAATTACATGCTGAGATGGAGAATAGGTAAAAGCAATTTTAATCACAGAAACTATCTTCTAAATTGTGGTAAATGAAATATTTGTACAATATTTAGGCCAACACTGAATATTTTAATGCAATCTTTTAACACCCACTCTTTATTTTAAAGGTACAATATACAATTAAGATCATTATCAGAAATTAAAAAAAACTTTGCATTTCTAGTTTTTTGGTGGGTTTTGTAATTGTTCCACAATTTTTTTAATGCTGGTGTCTTTGAGGTATTATAATTTATGGAAATTGATGGTTGGAAACATGGGTTAGACGATTTAGCATAAAATAGAAATTCTGCTTTAGGTAAATGCTCAATATTCCCACTCTGTACTATAAACTAACACCACATAGCGAAAGCTAAACAAGAAGCTAGAGAGACATATACTGTAGATATATGAGGTCCAGATCAGGTGTTATATGAGTGCTCCAAGTAGTTGTATTTGAGTTTAGAGCTGAAGAGACTGAGGAAAATTCTCTCCAGAGGAAATCAGGGATGGCATTCCAAACATAAGGAGCAGCAAGAAGGGTTGAAGGTGGGAAAAAGCAGTAGCAGTGGGGGGTGGTGTATGTCACCAAGTGCTGGCACTGAATGGAAATGAGGGGTTAGCCAGAACATATTGGGGGAAATTCACTAAAGCACAAAGCGTCTAACGCTAGCGCTAATTCGCCAGCATGACGTCAATTCGTAACTTTGCAAATTCACTAACACCGACTCTGGCGAATTTTCGCTAGCGAAGTAGATAGACTTGCTCGACTTCGCACCCTTACGTCAGGAGAAGTTGCGCACTGACGAAGGACAATGTAGTGGCTGTAACATATACTTCTATTAGACTTTGAAATTCACGCCGTATGCAAATTAGGCATCACTAGCGTACATGCGCTTTGCCTGGCGAAGTAACACTAACGCAACTACACTACCGCTCGTGACCTTAGTGTAACTTTGCACTTAAGTGAATTTGTGTAGCGCTTGCGAACGTTAGCGAGGGCAACGCTAGTGAATTTTCGCCGCTTAGTGGATTTCCCCCATGGACTGACAAGAGAAAAGATGTAGTGATAAGAAGTGGTCATCAGGGCTTTTTTAGCCCTCGAATTGGTGAATAATTATAAATCTGCCCCGATGTGTGTAAGGTTATTTGTAACTCTGAGTATAAAAGTCTCTTAATACAGTGTGAAGGTCAGAAACCAGATTGCAGAATCTCTAACAGATTATAGGCCTGTAGAAATTTTGTCATACAGAAAAACACAATACAGTATGTTCTAGGAGTTGAGAAAGAGCTAGAAGGGAGACAGTACAGGTCAGTCATGGCCTTTTCAGAAAAAGGCTTTATGCCTATGATTGGAGGGTAGGGATGTTTGAAGGGGAGGGTAAAGTTCCAGAAGCTAGGGAAGAAAGGAAGGAAGCTGCACAGTGTTTCAGCAGTGTATAGTGCATATAATGTGTGCATCGACAATGTAATCAGTATGGTAGCAGGGTGTTAAATACATATACTATGAATGCACAATGACTTTAAAAATGCTGTCTAATTCAATCAGCTCATTATATCAAACATTAGGCTCAAACAATCCCTACCCATAAAATATTCTTATGACTGATTTCTCCATTTCTCACAGTCACAGCTTTATTAGACCTTTTTATATTGTATCTTACAACTATATAAATGTGGATTATTGCACATAAAACAGTACAACATAAACTCCCTGAAACAATGTACAATTGTTTTTTCTTGATTTTTAGAATGTTTTAAAAAAAATTGCCTTAAATCCATCATTTTTGATCTGTGCCAGATACTGTAATCTCCAGTAGACAATCTCCATTCACACAACTTTAGTTTGATAGTGAATGAAGAACCTTACCAAGTTGCATAAAAAGTGCTGGGATTTAGCTAAATCCTGAAATTAATGGAATTGATACATTCAAGGTCAATATACTGATACCCAGTACCTGATAGCTACTGGTGTACACATGTTTCTCTATTGGTTGCAGCAACTTTCATTCTTCAGTATTGAACCTTTAAACATATTGCTTTTTACAAACTTTTCCCAATATTGTGGTAGCTTTATTTGCGGGTCTTTCTTTAAATCTTCCTTGCTGCTATATTTAGGGCAACATGGCCCCAATTCTTGTAAATATTATTATTGTATTCAAAAATGTTTCAGGTACAAATTGTCATATAACATGAGAATTGTAATATTTTAACATAATACAGGTATGGGATCTATTATACAGAATGCTTGGGACCTCTGGGTTTCAGAAGAATAAATCTTTCTATAATTTGAATCCTCATACCTTAAGTCTACTAGAAAATCATGTGACATTAAATAAACCCAACATGCTGATTTTGCTTCCAATAAGGAATAATTATGTATATCTTAGTTTAGAATCAAGTAGAAGCAACTGTTTTATTATTACAGAGAAAAAGGAAATATTTTTCAAAAATTTGGATTATTGCATAGAATTGAATCTATGGAAGACAGCCTTTCTGTAATTCTGAGCTTTCTGGAAAACGGGTTTCCATATAATGAATCCCATACCTGTACAGTGGAAATAAAAATCGTGGCCAGAATCCATAACATCCACAGAAACCCTTAACATTTGTTCCAAATAACATCTGTCTTAAAGCTGACAAAATATCTAAAAAAATGTACTTCTATTGCTTTCATTCATCTTCAGTAATGTTAGTGTCCTCTTCCTCAGCACCCTACCCAACACTCTGGGTTTCAGACATACCTGGTTGTACAACTGAAAGACTTGGATACTGTATCTAAGAAGCTCTCTGCCATAACCTATGGTCAGTCATTATGCATGGGGCATGTGGAAATCTATGTATAATCACTCATTGACTGTTAGGTCTATGGTATCCAAGTTGCCTGCATGAATGGGCTAACCTTTCAAACCAATCCTAAACATTGATAAACTTATTCAGCCCCAGTGTGCCAAGAGCATGGAGAGAAATACCAAATCAATGAGACATACTTTCCCTCAATGTGAATGGTTAATGTTTAACTGTAGGAAACATGAATATAAATAAATAACTAAACCATACATTTATAATCCTGCTTTTTCCAAGAAGGAGCACAAATGTTCTTCCTTCAGGCTATGCTAATTTATCAGATGGACAGAAACAGTGCCTGAGAGGATATTTTTACTTGGAGGGAGCTGAGTGCACTTTAGACACTATTTTTGCATATGTTTGTATGTTTTATTTCTATAAAATATTTATTTTCACATAGAGTACATAGTGATATGTTTGTACAGTACAACACTATAAATTATACATATTTTTATTCAGTTTCAAATTTTTTATTTCATTTTTATTAATGTTGTATTAAATGCAGCTAAATGTGTAAAATGGCAAAAATAAGACTTTTCTAAAAGTGGGCACTTGCAGTAAGTGATAATACATTTTGATTCCACTTAAAGATTAGAGAACAAGTAATATGATAGACTTGAACATCTTGAAAATATATGTGGTTTCAAAAAAGGTATCCCTTGAGGTCAATGATACCAAACATTCATAGTCTTCAGAGAGTTTCTACAGTGTTCTAACCATAGATCCAAAGGTGTGGCAAAGACTCACTCAATTCCCCATCCAATAATACCAAGTATTAGTAAACAAAAAGTTCTTTCCTTAAAGGGATTCTATCATGATTTTTATGATGCATTTTGTATTTCTAAATTACACTGTTTAAGCTGCAAATAATTCACTCTACAATATACAATTTCATTCCTGAACCTGCAAGTATATTTTTTTAGTTGTAAAATTGGTGTGTAGGCAGCCATCTCAGGTAATTTTGCCTGGTCATGTGATTTCAGAAAGAGCCAGGAATTACTTTCTGGCAGGCTGTAGTTTCTCCTTATAACTGAATGTAATGCAGTGGGATCTGGATTTTACTACTGACTGCTGTTCTTAGATCTACCAGGCAGCTTTTATCTTGTTTTAGAAAGCTAATTACGTTTCTGTGTAGGCTACTGGGAGGGGGGTTGATATCACTCCAATTTGCAGTACAGCAGTAAAGAGTGACTGAGTTTATCAGGGTCACTTGTCTTGAGACAGCTAGGAAACTGACAATATGTCTAGCCCCATTTCAGATTTCAAAATTAAATATTAAAAAATCTATTTGCTCTATTGAGAAACAGATTCTGTGCAGAGATCTGCTGGAGCAGCACTATTAACTGGTGTGTTTAAAAAATTTTTTTCCCAATAACAGTATCCCTTTAGAATTTTGGAGATATTCATAGTATAGTACTGCTCTGAACCACAACTGACAAATTAAACTAACATACATAGTTTCAGCTTCTTCAAATTTATGTTTTGATTTGCACAACAAAAACACAGAGAAGTCAGAAACATCCCATAAACTATCAGTTCTTAAAAGGAATCCGTTTCTTTTTCACTGTAAGATCCTAATGTTGGAGGGGTCCATGTTATGTCATCACACTGGCGCAGCTTCTGATATCATCATGCTGCATGAAACATTGTGACATCATGAATATGCACCGTGGCATGATATTCCAAACTGAAGTGCACAAGTTCATCTTACCAGTCTTACTAGTTTCTGGTGCATTGTCACTTATTTACTGGATTCAGTATCTTGGCTTTGTTTATAGCCTGCCCTACACTGTGCCTGAATGTAAATACAAACTTAATAACGCCTTAGTTACCTAACCATTGGAGGTTTGCCTGTTAAAGTATCAAACTTCTTCTTAGATCCTGACTTCCAGCCATAAAGGCAATGTGGCTTTGACAGTACAGGTATGGGACCCAATATACAGAATACTCGGGACCTGGGGTTTTCTGGATCGTCATACATTAAATGTATTAGAAATTCTTGTAAACATTAAATAAAACCAAATGGATGGTTTTGCTTCCAAGATGGACTAATGATATCTTAGTTTGGATCAAGTACAAGGTACTGTTTCATTTTAGATAACATTCATGGAGTCTATGGGAGACAGTTTTTCTGTAATTTGGAGCTTTCTGGATACTGGCTTTCTGGATAACAGATCCCATTCCTGTACATGAAAGATCTGGAAAGGATGTGACCCCATACCCTACATACTGTCAAAATTGTTCCCCATTCTGGGGTAAGGGGTACTATAGGGTTCATATGAACATTGCAGCTAAGTAATGCCATTACATATATCTTCCTGGGAACAATATATCTTTTATCATTACTAATTTTATAGTTTCTGACTCAATTTTGTTCCTGATTATTCTGATTGCTGCCATCCCCAATCTGAGTATGAACTTCATTAACCACTTAGATACTTTGTTTCATGATTTGACAGCATAAGCAAAGTCTTACACAACATATGCATAACAGGTACTTTTCATGTTCCCACACACATGAAATTCACATATTGCACTCCCCAATTCTTTAAATCAGGTAGCGCCAATGTAATTATAGCCGTTGGATATTTCTTCAATGAGAATGCTACCAATTCTAGTACTACAGTGATCTTATTGTTATCTAACATGAGATGATTGCTGTTCAATTTTGGCCTGTTGATATTTCACCATAGAAAGGCAGTCAATCTGGTGTTCAGGTCTTCAGTGCTGTCAATTTTATGGATTCTTCTTCAATCTGCAATAAATTAAGAAGAGAAAGGGCTTGAGTTGAGTTGAGCATTCTCATTGGATCTTCTTGCATTATTTGCACTGCTGACACTGGAGAGTTAAGGAAAAGTGTAATTAAATAGTGTTACTTCAAGAACAAAAACACATTCATGGTTTTGCGGGATGACCATCATTTGTATTCGACCAGCGTGGAAAATAAAGTAAATTTTTGGTATACCAAAAACCATTTAAAGCACATTTAAAATGAGAAGCACATACTGTATAAAAGAGAAGGCACATTTGTCATAAGAACCTATACCCTACTGTAAATATTGACCAGACTTTATATTTGTCAATGTGTGTTGAATTCACTGTATTGACTGCCAAGTGTGATACTGTACATCTGTGACTGTTTTGAACATAAAGTTTGTAAAACTTCCTCGTTTGTTTTATTGCTTAAGCTTTAGTAACAACAGTTTCTAGAGAGCAACATAAAGACAAAGAAACTGAGACAAGAGACTTATGGTGCATTCACTTGGATCTTTATACCATTTGCTGTCTGTGGGAAGTGAGAGATAATTAAATCTTTTTATATCAGCTACCAAAAGCGCAAGAATGTACCCTTTGGAGGTGGCACTTGTTATAACACCCACACTGTTTAATGGATTCAATTACCATTCATATAGCTCAAAATCTTTTGTGTTTCTTTATTAAAATCTGGCACTGAAATTAGAAGCACTGCTACTAGGACATTGTTTTACATAGTCATGTTTTATTTTATCAACCTTTTTTTCCTAAATTGTATATTTTTGAAAAGGTTTTAATCTATATGCCCGTTTCTGAGACAGCAAAAGTTTTAATGCTAAATGCCCATTTAAAACTATAAATATAGGATATGTTACAGGTGTATAGAATCCTAAATGCTTAAAAAGTTGACATACTATAGTCATTAGTGATGTGTAAAATTATTTACCAAATTTCGCCACAAGTTTTGGCTCTTAAAGGCACCAGGAGCAGCTTTTTTTGCAGCCCCTGGGAACTCACAAGGCAAGTTCGAGTGACTATTCAAAGCATGTGACCAGCAATTTACATGCAGGTAGGATTCTGACCTGACATTTTGTTGCTTGCTATAGAGGAGATTAGGTGCATGCAACAAGTTATCCCATCTGCCTTAAGGGCCACCTATCATCAAAAAAAAGTTTCCCTCTGGAGGTACTGGCTAATAGAGCCTGCACTTCACTTGGTAAATACCATATTAAATGATACTCGGTTTACTCTCATGCCTAGGATTTTTTTTTATCATTCTACCTTCCCTCCTATTGTGTTATAGCAGCATATTGTTAAAGATTATAAAGAATTATCTAAAATATCAAGTGGTGTGACATATCATCATTGGGGTGTGACTTAAAGGGACAATAAGGGGCAGATATTCAAAATTCACGAATTACAATCGTATGATTCTATTGAATATTCAAATATGTAAATTTTGCCACTTCGATCATCGAATATGCAAAATTCAATCATAACGGATAGATCGAATGTTCGAATATTCGATCATTCGACCATTCGATGATCGAAGTACTTCAACTTTAAAAATGTACTCGACTGCCTACTTCGCCAGATTGAACCTACCGAATAGCAATAGAAGCCTATTGAATCCCCATTTTTTCTATTACCTGCTCGAATAGCATTTGTACGATCAAACGGCTTGATCGTTCGAATCGTACAAATTTTTCTAACAATCGAAGGAAATTGAATTGAATAGCGCTCAAAAAATAGCCTAAAACTATTTGATTTCTATTCGTCAGTAGAATTTCTTCCAAATTTATGCCGAATTTGAGGGCTAAAAGCTCTTGAATTCATGAATAATGATAAATTTGCCCCTAAGTGAATCGTTTGATGTCAGGAAGCCTCTTTTTGTTTTATCATAACAATTTTGAGTTAGCATAAATGCCAGTACCTGTATTATCATGTTTAAGTACAAATCTTCAGAAAATACTGTATCACTTTTGTGATGATATATCTTGATGACTACAATAGAAAAAGCAGCATTGTCTTTTCACGAGTTGATCATACTAAACCACTCCTTCCCTACATAGACAATATCAATAATACAAAATAATATTTATGCACAGAGATGCAGAAGATTAAGAGAACATAAAAGTATATTGTTCAAACTCTTAATGGAAAGCAGACTCTATACTGAAACAAGCAAGCCTAATGGACCATGTTAAGTTTGTTCTACTGTCTTAACTGAAACAGATAGATTTGTAATGAAAATGGTTGTGTTATGAAGTAAGGCTGAATGGGTAACACATTATAAATAAATAAGTACATTAATAAATATATCTGTTTTTAATAAATACTGTACATCTCCTTTTTACAGCAAGTGATTTTAGAAAAAACTGAGAAACAAAATGTATCCCTAGATCACCTCTTAAACAGTGAGTCACTTTAAGGGCTAGTCCAGACGAGGAGATTCGGGGCGATCCGTCGCCGGGCGACTTTTTGCCGCGACGGATCGCCCCCGAATCTCCCGGAATAGGTAGGCATTGGCGCTGCTTCAAAGCGCCGGCGTGTGTTCACACGCGGCGGCGCGATTTTCAAAAGCGCTCCAAATTGCCTGGCGAGGCAATTTGGAGCGCTTTTGAAAATCGCGTCGCCGCGTGTGAACACGCGCCGGCGCTTTGAAGCAGCGCCAATGCCTACCTATTCCGGGAGATTCGGGGGCGATCCGTCGCGGCGAAAAGTCGCCCGGCGACGGATCGCCCCCGAATCTCCTCGTCTGGACTTAGCCTAAAACCATTGTTAAACCACTGGGTAACCCCCCCTTACACACACACACACGGGCCAATACAGTAGATAGAAGCACTAGCCTGAATGGCATTAAGAATGACAGCTGGTGAGAATGAAACGCATATTATCCTGAACCATTGGGAGACTGTTATGCTGTTTTTATTCATGTGCAACTTGTTGCTTGTTAATAGTTAAGGGGAAACGCAGACCTGATTTTGGATTCTCAATGAGTCTTATTGTTAAACAGCCAAGAGACCTCTATCAGGAAATGAACTACAGTATAGTATGAGGGGCCCATAATTTATAAACTGTTCCAGTGTTTGATGCAATATTGATTCCTTTGGGTATCAATTAAGGTTTCTGGCAAAGGGACCAGACTCTACAATGCATTTTTTATTTTTTTTTATGTATTTTTGATTCACAGTACAGTTATAAAGCATCTTGAGAGAGTACCTCTGGTATTATTTAGAAAGCTGTGTGTTTTTGCTTCTTTTAATGAAAATATGCCACTTCATAATACAATATATTTACTCCTAAAAGGTTCACTCTATTACTTCAGCCTTTCCATTACAATGTGTTGGTGGTGTAACTGTAGCATAAGAAATAGGGTAGGGTTTCGATGGACCCTATTATAAATGTTGTGGTCAAATCATAACCCAATCAATTGCCCTAGCCATTGTACAAAATGTAAATGGATTAGCAAAAATGCCTTGCTTTAATAGGGATCTTAACCCTTTGTAAACCCTTTGATCTCTGAATTTCTAAAACAGTTTGCTTAAATGTATTTCATGTTCCTGTATCTGTAATGATCCCATCCTAACATGGTCACTGCAAACTTTAATCCTTGTCAGTAGCAAATAGCCTATCCAAATAGTTTATCCATGTATCAGGGGGTGCCTCTGTATTATTTCTGCTAAGGGTTCCATAAGTAGTATGAACATTAAAGGGGCCAGAAGACAGCCCTGCCGGGTACCATTTGTAAGTGGGAAAAAAGGATCACTACCCTTAATGCAGGAACCTTATCAAGAGACATTATGTTATTTATCTCACATTTTATCAAAACTGTGCATCCAAGGTATTTAGCCATTTGCCCATTTTCTTATAAATGTTGTTTTTGTCTAGCAAGGACAAAATCTTTGCATGTTTAAAATGGAAATTACATTTTATTTGGCCCTGCAAAACAATTTGAATAATACAGTTCAATCAAATTAAAAACCTACATTACTGAACACTGACGTTTGTTGCCAACCAGAGCTCTCTATGCCTTAAATCAGTGATCCTCAAACTTGGCCCTCCAGCTGTTAAGGAACTACAAGTCCCACTATGCAATGAAGGAGTCTGACAGCCACAGTCAGGAAAATGCATTGTGGGACTTGTAGTTTCTTAACAGCTGGAGGGCCAAGTCTGAGGATCACTGCCTTAAATTCTATACTAGGATGCATACTTAAACACCATTTACCTGTTAGTAAAAACTTATTCTCCATTACTGTTTAAAGTAACCAATTTTGTAATTATTGATTTGCCCACAATCTGTTTGCAGATGGTCCAGGAAGTAAAGCAAAGAGCAAAACTGGCTAATTTAGCTTCACAAACTTTTTTGCAAAACTGTGAAAAAATTTGCAGAAATATTTCTTTTTTCAGAGTAAGAGGGAAAGTCTAGCTATGTCAGTGGTGTATTCCTCAGTGTTTTTTTCCATGTAATTTCCAGTGCATAGAAATTTCCAGTGGTACAAAACAAATGGTGCGATTCTAGCGTAAAGGGGAAAGGATTTAGATCCTGATTGCCTGCAAAGTACAGTAGAAAAGACACTTTCAAGTGATATTAGTATATGTTCTCACCCAGTGCTTTACTATGAATGTTGCTTCAACTCCATATATTTTAAGACATCAATAGATTTCTTTGACTTACTTTTTTATTATGGCTAGGGGCTATAATAATTATGAAACAAACACCATAATAATTCTATTGATAGCTTAAGCTATATAAATGTATCTTTTGTTAAAACCTGTAAAATCATTACCTAGTATAAAATGTACTATAATTGTCAGTGTCCTGACAAAGCTTTTAGCAGCACAAAGCAATCAAACTGACCTGCTAATAATGCACTGTTAGCAAAAAAATAAATAAATACAGTAAATGGTATGGCAGGAATGTCTCAGTACCAAGGTTTAGTGTACAATTCCAAGTGTCTCAGATAAGTAAATCATTTACTCTCTGTTAGTGATCGGCAAATCTTACTTTGTTTTGCTTTGCCAAAAATTCAAGAAATGGTGAAAAATCACCAAAATGCATTGAAGTCTATGGGCACCAAAAATTTCTGTCCTGCAATATGGGGCATTAAACCTTTTTTTGTTGCGCAACAATTTTTTCACCCATTGTAGTCTATGTGCTTATTACTTCTTTCTGTGAATGAGCTAAGCTAACTGTGTTATGTTGCTTTGTTAAAAATTTGGCTTTCCTTCTTGATCTTATTGGTCAAACTTTTTCTTTAACTGCAGGCTAATGGGTTGTCGTTCCTGAGCTTCCATGACAACTACTGGATCTTATTTAACTTATTGATGATGGACATTTGTCTAGGTCACCTGGATCAGACTACAGAAGACGAGATACTCTAGTCTTACATTTAGTTCATAGCCAAGAACTGGGTAAATCCATTCTTAAGTTACTTCAAACCCATATACAGATGTAGTCACTTTGGATTGTAAATTTAATGCGTCGTGACTTAACTCATCTATCTCATTTATCTCACTTAGCACAGAATATTGTGTCACAGCATCCCATCCAATTAAAGAGTTCACCATTGAAAACAATGGTGCTTTGGTATGCTAATGAAAAGGTTAAATGCATTAAATGAGTTAAGATAACTTTAGATAACACAGTTTCTTCAATTAGCCCTGAGTCATGACGCATTTAACTTACAAATCCAAGTGATTCTATCTGTACAATGTAAAAATAATAGTACATTCCTTCTTTTCTGGTTCACCATTTATTGTAGCTCTGGGTTTCTTGCTCAGACTCCTTGATCAAAACACCCAAAGAAAGTTATTGAAAATCTACTGTATATGTAAAAGGCATGTGCTTTAAATTAATATATTAAATCTGAAGCCAGCACAGTTGTTTAATAATAAATGGCTTCAGCCAACCACTAACCATGAAAGAAAAGTTTTTGTGTTAACATTTCTGAAAAATGGTTAAGAAATCATAAATTCTGCCAGGTAGTGATGGGAAAATCTATCCCGTTTCGCCAAAAAATTAGCGAATTTCGAATTGGTGGAAAGTTCGCAAAACGAGTCACATCACATTTTTTATGTGCGTCGCGCCGTTTTCAACACGAGTCTCATCATTTTTGGTGCGTTTCTTTTTTTTATACCAGTGAATTTTCGGCAGGTGAATCTTAGCTGGCGTTTAGCGAATTTATTCACTAGCGGCGAATCGCGGGAATTAGTTGCGAATTTGCATCTGGCAAATAAATTTGCCCATCATTACTGCTAGGGTATCTAAACAAACACAACTGTATATTTAAACTGTTCATTTTATTTTCTGTTCAAACCTGTAAAATCCCTCCCATGTACAGTATGCGATTGAATATTATATAAAATGCAACTCCATCCCTGGTGTATATTGTACTATGATACAAAATGCAACTACAGTTTCTTGACCAGTGTTAAAAGAACTTCCAGTTCTGCAAATATTTTTTAGCAATAAGCAGTGATCAGTCTTACCTCATATGAATGGGCAGCAAGCAAAATAAAATAAATAAATGCATGGCAGAAGTGTCTCAATCAGGGCTATATGTAGAGCACAAGTCACTGTGTGTGAGATAAGTAAGATAAATCATCTTCTCTTTGTTACTGAGCTGATTGTGTTATATTGCTTTGTTAAGGTTTTGGACTTTCCTATTCTTCTCTCTTGTTGTATACAATATGTCTGATAGATATTCCAACATTTCATTGCTTTTACGTGGAATGATTGTGAATTGCAGTCTTCTACTATCTGTCCATAAATATTTTAGTGCAATAGAATTTCTGGAATATGTGCCTCACCTCTATTTCTTTCTCTTTTCATACAGTACTTGATTTGGCTTATGGGTGCTTTACTTTTTGATACTGAAATAACTTAGTCTTTCAAACACATTCTACAGTCTCCAAGAACTAGCTTTATTTTGTTCATAGTCTACCATGCTGCTCATATAATCATCTATCTCTGTGGTATTTATTTTAGCTACTGACATTGTGCTTTGCATGTTATTTTAATTAGATACAGTACACGTGATGCAACTTTTGGACATAATGGTCCTCATATGCGTATTCAAATTTACATGAGTGTCTTCTCTGTAAACACCCTTGATAGCATAACAGAGAACACAATTTGAAATATGAAATAAGTTCTTCGAAACACTTATGTAACAAATTATAATGTTAAATTGGTGAGGGGGTGGGGTGGCCATTATGGGAGACCAGACAAGCTGACAATGCCCCCATGTGCCTGTGACATAAAAAAGCAGGTGGGTAAGGTGACTTCCACATATATAACAGCCCTCCTTTAGTGCCTTTACCCAATCCTGCACCCCCATGTCATCAATAACATGGTTCCCTCTGCTCCATGTACTCCCCCCCTTTTTTATCCTCTTTGTTGTCAAATAATACCTTTTCACAACCACAAAAGTGTTCAAGAGAAAAATTTATCCCGCTCCAAACTCCATATCATTTAATTTCTCATAAAAGGACCAAGAAGAAGCATTGGTAGATCAGATTATCTGTTAGGACAAACCAACTGTCATCTAAAGATACTGCAGCACTAAAACCTTAAGGATGGTCATTTGGCTAGACAATAAGTCCAGAGGCCATAGTACCAGACTGTTCTGGTCCAAATGTATCCTCCTTAACTAGTTTGTAGGCTTATAAAGTTGTGGCACCTATCTAATTCTGTCCCCATATACTGTAGAAATACTGACCATGTGTCAAAGCTATTTTAATATAAGTGCTAGCTACCTGCTAATTTTGAAAGTCTGCTGAAAAGCATTGAAATCAAGGCACTTCATGCTGGGTTGACAGCAAGGGTCTTTTTGGAAGCCTGCCGGTGCAGAACAGCCCTTAAACTCTCTCATAGCTCTTGCTGTTGATTACACAGCAATGGAGACTTCACCGTGCAATTTTCCTACCAAGTTGACATGAAAACCAGTAATTTGCACAAAATAGAATACCATTGCTGAACTATGCCAATTGTACACTTTAGCACCTGGGCTACAGAGATTAAAAAGGATTCCCTTTTATAAAGAACACAGGTTTTCTTTCAAATCTCAGCACTGTGGCATCTTGCAATGTCAGATGCTAAGTTTCTGTTCTTGAAGCGAGGGTGAAGAAAAGAAGAGTCATATCCCATTCAGTTAAAAATATTGTTACTGAGTTACTATAGCTACTTACTAATTTTGGCCCAAATTCACTAAAGCGCAAAGCATCTAACGCTAGCGCTAATTCGCCAGTGTGACGTCATTTCGTAACTTCGGAAATTCACTAACACCGGCTCTGGTGAATTTTCGCTAGCGAAGTAGATAGACTTGCGAAGTTCGCACCCTTACGCCAGGCGAAGTTGTACACTGACGAAGGATCGTAAAATTCCCTAAGATGAACATTTTCCTGAACGTTAGCACTTACGTTAGACGTTACTTCGCCTGGTCAGAAGTTCAATACAATAGATAGGAGGTTAAAAAATTTTTTTGTAATGCTGGCCCCACATTGAATATCTTGAATTTTTTTTACCCACACCACCCCCATCAGTTAGCATCACATCAAGAGCCAATTTCTCATCCACAAATACAGCCCTTCTTAAATTGATCATATGATTTTGTCTATCTGGGATATATTTCATGTAATCAATGTACAATTTTAAAGGAATGCTGTTGTTGGATTTTTTTTTTAAATGCATCAGTTCCAGCAGCATTCTGCACAAAAAGAGCAAACAGACTTTTTTATATTTAATTTTGAAATCTGACATGGGGCTAGATATTTTGTCAGTTCCCCCAGTTGCCCCAGTCATGTGACTTGTTCTCTGATAAACTTCAGTCACTTTTTACTGCTGTACTGCAAGTTGGTGTGAAATCATTCCCCTCCCTTCTCCCCCCAGCAGCCTTACAACAGAACAATGGGAAGGTAATGATCCCCCTCCCTTCTCCCCTCAGCAGCCTAACAAGAGAACAATGGGAAGGCAATGAGAAAGCAGCTCCCTAACACAAGATAACAGCTGCCTGGTAGATCTAAGACCAATACTTGATAGTAAAAGCCAGATCCCACTGCATCACATTCAGTTACATTGAGCAGGAGAAACAACAGCCTGCCAGAAAGCAATGTGTTAATGACTCATGACTCAGGGCTAATTGAAGAAACTGTGTTATCTAAAGTTATCTTAACTCATTTAATGCATTTAACCTTTTCATTAGCATACCAAAGCACCATTGTTCACAATGATGAACACTTTAATTAGATGGGATTCTGTGACGCAATTTTCTGTGTTAAATGAGACAAGTGTGAAGTCTGAGTTAAATTATTCTGTGTCAAACACACAATCCCAAATGGCTTCATCTGTACATCAAATTACATATTTGTTTGGCCAGTGAATGGAAATACTAATCAAAATAAGACAGCCGTGATATTTTTGAGGCACGTTAAGTTCAGTGCCATTCAAATATTAAAATTATACTTGTAATTTACTTGTCTATTTCAAAACATGCTTAATGCATTTTGTGGCAAATACCAGAGCCTCTGAAGCAATGCCATGAAATGCACTGAACTGCCCAAGTCCCCATATTTGCTTGTTGAGTACAATTTTCAAGGTGACAAATTGTATTTCAACATTTAGAGGTCAATGGGTTTAATTTGCTTTGAAAATTCCATAACCCCTTTTGAGTACTTTCTTTCATTGCATATTTTAACTGGATTTTTCAGATGTGTGGTACAAAAATAAACTTTAGAAAATGAAAGAAACATTAAAAAAGAAAATGAAAATAATACAGAGAAACTCCTATTAGCTGAAATAAAATATTATTGTACATCTGCTCTGTTTGTTGAGCTGAAGAACCAGCTGGAGTCTATGGTGATTTGGAAGCCTCAGACTCATTTGATTAGCTGAGATATGTGTTATTTTGTGTTTTGTTGTGCAGGCTGCTCCAAACCTGGGGCGCTCCCTGTTTTCCAGGGGTATAAAGGACAGAATGCCAACTACCGTTGTTTCTGTCTCTCACTCATTTCTGTAATATGGCAACCGGGACACCAAAGCTGCGAGAAATATAGAAAGGAATAGAGGATTTGGAAATGCTGTTGGCAAGTGAGAAGACAGTGACAGAATTTTCTCTTTGAAATGTCTGTAGAGATGGGAATTTAAAAGCTGCCTCCTTGTGAATAGGCTCTTAGGAATCTTTCTGGGAATGACACTACAAGGTTTTCAGCTGCTCAGTTAGGAGATTGTGAGGGGCCACTGCTGTGAGTTCTTGCACTAGCAGGGATTTTGGTGTCTATCAAAATCAAACACGTCTCCTTTCTCTCTTAGCGTTAATATCACTGCCCTCCCTTGATACAAGATTTACAATCTTTGTGACCAGAAAGCAGCAGGAGACAAGCTACTGTGGTGAAAGCATGAAAGTTGAATAAAAAAGCAGCTGTGCATGGGAGCTTGGGTTTTAGACTGCATTCATTTCGTTTTACAGATAGTACATTCATAATTGTGTTATCAACTCTATACTGTTAGTAAAACATTTTATGCTGCTGCCAGTTTAATATTGGAACCAATTCTATTGCAACTAAAACAGTGAAATGAGACAGTCACTAGACTTGAATGGTTAAACAAAGGCATCACATATGTCCCAAGAATATTCAAAAATTTACTGTAAACTGCAGGTGCTTAGTTACTCATAGTAATCAATCTGATCTTTGATCTTTAATTTCCTAAATTAACGTAAGATATTTAAACCTAATTTTTGATTGCATGCTACTATAGCAATTTAGTTCTTAGTAAAAAGTAAATGATCTATATTAAATATCAGAATTAAGGTCAGTGAACTGCATAGGCAAAACATTTACAAGTAGGTGTAGTAGAGTAATATAAAACCAACAGACTCAACAGTATTGACAAGTATGCTGCTGATTCTGTGTAATTGGATCATTAATTTAGGTTTGTTCAAAACAATAGCAGTGTGGAGTTCAAAAAGTGAGGTAATTAATTCTGTGAAAAAAAAATGTCAATTTACAGCCCTTATTTCAGGGAGAAAGGAAGAAACTGTTGTACATGCTGGTTATAGGGCATTTTTCTCTGAAAAATGTTCCAGACATTGTCCGAAGAACAGTGTACTCTGAGTAAAATGTTGGTTAGAGAGGGGAAAACATATAAAGAAGTACAGAAAATTATAGGCTACTCAGCTAAAATGATCTCAGATGCTTTAAAATGGCAACCAAAATCTGAAATATGTGGAAGAAAATAAAATTACCATTCAAATGGATAGAAGAATAGCCAAAATGGCAAAGACTCAATGATCAGCTCCAGGAAGATAAAAGAATGTCTAAAGTTATCTGTGAGTACTGTTACAATTAGATGTGTATGTGAAGCCAATCTTTTGGTAAGAAGTCCCATTATTAAAAAATACACATCTGACGGGCGTAAAGAGAAATTGCGCAACATTTTGTGGACTATTGAAAGAAAGATTGTTCATTTTGGGCCTAGGGGCCACAGGCAGTTTGTCAGACGATACCCAAACAGTGAATTCAAGCCACAGTACACTATGAAGACAGTGAAGTTGGGATGCACCTAATCCAGGAGTTGGTTTGGAATTCAGCCAGGATTTGGCCTTTTAAGCAGGGCTCGGACAAATCTTTGTGCATTGCTGAACTGAATCCAAATCCTAATTTGCATATGTCATAAAACAAGAAAGTAAAAAACATTTTTCCTACCTTTTCCTTTCCCATCCATAATTTGCATATGCAAATTAGGATTCTGATCCGGTTCAGTATTCGTCCAAATCTTTCACAAAGGATTCGGCAATTCAGCTGATTCCCAAAAAAATGGATTGGTGCATTCCTACAGTGAAGCATGGTAGCACAAGCATAATGATATGTAGATGTTTCTAATACTATGGTGCTGTGCCTTTCTCCCATACCAGGAATCATGGATCAGTTTCAGCACATCAAAATGCTTGAAGAGGACGTGTTGTTTCAACAACAAACACATCAGTAAACAAGCAAAATCTTGGTTCCAGACCAACAAGATTGATGTTATGAAAAGGCCAGCTTAATCCCCGGACCTTATTTCAATAGAAAACATGTGCCTTAGTCCAATAGAAAACTTGTGGGGTGACATAAAAAATGTTCTCCGGACTACACACCAATTCTGTGATGAAACAAGCAACCTTCAAACCAAATTAGGGGTGGAAGGGTGGGATTGTGAGTACCTATACTGAACCTAAGGTTGTACATATATGAATAATACTAATTCCACTTATATATGTTATTTAAATGCTTTACATAGAAAAACTAGTTCTCATATTATCTGAAGAGTCCTCTTAACTTAAGGCCTCGGTACACCAGCCACAAACTTTCCAGTAAAGATTCCAAAGAGAACTCCCCACATATTTATATACTTCCATGAGGTTACCCTATCCTGTTACTTCTTATCCTCATATCATGTCATGCATTAACTCTTACAGTGATATCCCATATGCATCTTAATCTCTAAGGGAAAAAGTTATACTGTCATTGGGTATGAATAATAATTTGCAAAAGAAACAAATAAATGAAACTCATATTTGAGAGGAAAGCTGAAGCCCATATCTTGATAGCAATTTTGAGAGAAGACAAGCTGTTATACAATAAAGTTATTCAGTGTGGTGTATAAAATCATGAAATTGAAAAGCTCCATTAAGAAAGATTTCATCATCTTTGAAAATATTTTTATGTTGTTACACTCCTTTGCATACAGTCTTTCCTATTACATTAATTCAATCATAAGTTCTGTATCTTGCTCTTGTCATCAACAGGTAGCTCTGTGCCTGCTGAAATTAGCCAAAAGTGACAGCATTTTTATATGCATTCCATAGGATGTCTTGCCTAAGACATCTTGTGTGCATTTTTCAGGATGTGTTTTATTTTTCTTTGTTCAACTAGTTTGCTTTATGTGGCATTTGATGATTTCTTTATTTAAGTATTAGAAACAAGCAATAACCTTACATTTCGTTTTTGGAAAACAAATTTCTATCTTTTTTAGAACAGTTATACAGTACAAGGAACTAAAACTCATGGGTTCTAGTTCTTAAGAGTGTGGCACTTAAGGCATTGCTTTAGGATTTATTACCAAAGATAATGGCAATGGAATGTACAAAGGTTGATTGTATGTGAAATACCTTCAGGACTTTCTGGATGAACAGGAAGATACATTAGATGGATATTAGAAAATAGCAGTAATTTTTTTTTTTATCTGGTTAGATCAGGGATCCCCAACCTTTTGTACCTGTGAGCTACATTCAGAAATAAAAGGAGTTGGGGAGCAACACAAGCATGACAAATGTTCTTGGGGTGCCAAATAAGTGTTGTGATTGGCCATTTGGGAGCCCCTATATGGACTGACAGCCTATAGGAGGTTCTATTTGGCAGGACACCTGGTTTTTATGCAAACAAAATATACCTTGAAACCTGCAAACCAAAAATAAACTCCTGCTTTGAGGCCACAGGGAGCAACATCCAAGGGGTTGGAGAGCAACATGTTGCTCATGAGCTACTGGTTGGGGATCACTGGGTTAGATGATACTGGGGCTGGTCCAATTGCCCCTTTGAAGTCACAAAGGATTTTTTCACCCATGAAGCAAATTGAAGGAAATTTACATGGGGTGTTGCCTTATGATCAAGATTGTGCAGAATTAATCAATAATATCTCCAGTGTTTCTTGCAGGTATATGTTATTTGACTGAGAAGATATGCTCTGTCCATTCAGGAAAAGATGTCCCTGTTCAATAATTTAGTATGCGTTTAAAAGGCAATGAATGGAAAATAAACCTTATTTGAATGAATTTTATAGACAAGGCAATTTTAACATGGATATGTTCAATAGAGTACAATAGGTACAGTTAATCAAATTACTTGTAACTAATGAACTACAACTGATTCAAAATATAATTCTGGCTATTGAACATAAAATATCTGAAAGGTCATAAATTAACATCTTCGTTGGAAAGCTTAATAGACTTAAACTTTATTGTTTATTGGCCATGAGGGAGTTTACACACCTCTTTTTGATTATATGGGGCTTTTAATAATCAGATATACAGTTAAGACCCTTAAAAAGATATTGGCATTGATCATTTAGATTAAATTCAAAGGCTTTGTGTGATTATTTAGTTTCAATGTTTGCTATATAGTGTTTGTGAATAGATGAGCTTATTTCATTGATTACTGTATATCACAGAAGGAACATTCAAACTGAATTTTTTCGAAACAAATATATAACAATTCTACTCTCGATTCAGAAAGAAAAAATCTAAAACAACGAGAATATATTGGTTGATACTTATTTGTTAGCCTGAAGTAGTTTAGATCTTCACTGTTCAGTCTACATTAGCGATGGAGAATACAAGGTCAGTGTGTTTGATTTAGTCTCTCAGCAGAAATAATTAAGGGCAAGAGCTCTCTCTTTCATATAGTCTTTACCATTTTATTTCAAGAGGCAAGAATCAAGCAAGCCCTTGTGTTCAGATTCCCTTCATGCAAGGCCAAATGCCTCTTTACGAACAAACAAATAAACATAGCCCAGAAATTAAAGATTTCTCAAAAAAAATGTTTTTGGGAATTAAAGTTTGTGAAACTCAACAATCAATAACTTTATGTTCTTATCTTAACATATACATTTTTTAGAAAAAATGTGGAATGGTTTTGCTTATTATAATGGGGTTTTAATATGATACAAAAAATACAAAAAAATTGGGTTTTAATCTGGAAAAAATGTCAGCTTCTACATTAGCAACCCACTGCAACCAATATATTTATTATTTTTAAATATTATAATGAATGTAGAGTTATAAACGCTAATAGATATCTTGAAATGGAGGTTGCTTTTTTATCACAGTTTTACTCATCCATGGGGCTCTGGACAAGGAACATACAGAGCACACTTAATAGTGCACTCATCTAAACACACTGAAACACAACACACCTTTCTTTTTCATTGTACTGCATTTTGTGTCTCTGTAAAATGTTTCTATTTATGAGATGTAATGCAACATCAAAGCCTCCTTCATCTATAATAACACAAACTCTAACCGTGAAAATAAATAATTAAAAACTGTGTGGGAAGAAGTCTAATACTTTTCTTGAACAGAATCTGCTTTATACATTTTAATTTTAGCCTTGTCTTTGTGACATTGCTAAACCTTGACCATCAAACAATTTTTAAGCTTTATGTTTAACTGGCCTAAATAGAATTAGGGATGCTCCAAATAATTTGATGGTTCCTGACCAATACCAAAATCTTCATGAAAGATTTGGCTGAATACTGAATCAAATCTGAAACCTAATTTGCATGTTAACTGTTGAGCAAAAAAAAGTGAGTATATTATCTAAATGCTGCCTCCGAATGTATACAGAAGTGAGATATGAATCCAATTAAGTCATGCCCTGCAATATTAAACTTTACAATAGAAGAAGGTTCATGTCAGAATCTAAAAAAAAATCAAACCTTTGTACAGATGCAGCCACTGGGATTGGTGAGTTAAATGCATTGTGACTCAGGGCTAATTGAAGAAACTGTGTTATCTAAAGTTATCTTAACTCATTTAATGCATTTAACCTTTTCATTAGCATACCAAAGCACCATTGTTTTCAATGGTCAACTCTTTAATTGGATGAGATGCTGTGACACTCTTTAATTGGATGGGATGATGTGACACAATATTCTGTGCTAAGTCGGATAAATGGGATAGATGAGTTAAGTTTTTCTGTGTCAAATGTAATTCGATCATCGCACATTACATCACAAACCCACATAAAAGACGTATGATTTAGGTGAAACATATTATAAATGCAATTCAGATTCTGTAGCTTATTTACTGAAATATCCTTTTGGCTAATTCTATGTTGGACAGACATCTTGTCCTATGACAAAGATGCATATTACCACTCTTATCAAGGTATGCAAATCTTGGAACAAACATTCCAAGGAGCATTCGTTTATGGCAGATTCTACCTATATATTTACAACATGTATTCAGTTCAAGAGTTTGGGATGTTCCACTTCTCATTCAAATAGGCAAGTGTCTTTGTCACGGTTGGCACCCTAAAACCAGAACCAACGCTAAGCACCCTGTTCTTGGAGCTTGCTTCTGCCTCTAACAGCCACCTTTCGCCTCGTGAGGAGCCCTCAGCTACTTGGGTGCTGCCAGGTCTTAATAAGAGAGGTGCAAAGTGAAGGGTTCTGGATGAGCAAAGGGGAATGACTGTAAATCAAACTCTTTGGGCAGAAGGTCACGGTACAATGCGTGGACAGAAAGTGCAGTCAAATCAGGCTGGGATGGTGCAGGCAGAGTACAGGTTGAGTCAACAGGCAAGGGCCAAACCAGGAAATCAATCAGAAGGGGTACAGAAGAGAAGAGTCAGTTACCAGGCAGGGTCAGGATTTCAGAAGTCAGGATTTGTCACAAAACAGGCGTTGGTCACAACAGGAATCAGAATCAGAAGCTTTACAGCACAAGGCATAAGGCACCAGGAACTCACAAGGAGAATAACCTATAACTAGCAATGAGCAAATACAAAAAGCCCCTTTAAATACTTTAAAATTTAGCACCATTGTGCGCTGAAGTGAATGCATCTATATGTACAGAAGATTTGTGCTGTGCTCTCCTATGATCCCTATGATTTTCTTATTGAGGCTTAAAACTTTTTCTCTTGCAGATCTTTTACCATTGGAATTCAATCTCCAGCTCCTCTGTAAGGCACTCTCCCTTTAAAAATAAAACCCACCTCTTAACAAGTAACTATCACCTTAAGAAATAATTCCTAATCTCCATTTTGTTGATACTCTTATTAAAGTAAGCTTTGCATCATACAAAAATCTTGTTTATGCATCAGAACTGGGCACCTTATGCCCATGCCCATGCACAGGCAACACTATTAGATGGTGAGGAGGAAGAAGAAATGTGAGGAGTGCAGTAACATCTAGGAAGTGCAGAATGGAAAGTGAGGCATAGAGGAAAGACAGTAAATAAATGTGTAACAACTGAGATTTTTTTAAACAAGTTTATAATAAGTATGGATTTTTTAATAAAACATAATTTTACTTTCATCTTTAATTTGAAAGATACTTTTATTATACAGTTTTTTATGTCTTGGTGATAGGTTCCCTTTGAAGCAACAGCACAGTTTTAATACAGCCAATGTATCCATCATCACATCACATAACCCTCCTAATTTTGCCTGTTAGAGTGTAAGGTCTCAAGATATGGCACATTGTTCTTCCATCTGTATTTTTAATGTACTGTGAAATTTTCCATCACCGTATATACAAGAACTGCCATTTACATACGTGCATATGAATAAAATCACATTCATTCCAATTTTAAATATTGCCCAAATCATTTTTAGGTGATGTTTTTTAAAAAGTAAATTGTAACGCTATTGTTACTTCGAACTCTAATGCCAGGTAAATGTTCACTCTGGCGAATGGGCATAACTAATGGCCATTTCACTAAGATGCGGATTTTACTGAACGTTATTATTGCGCCAGATTTGCCTTCGTCACCTCAGACCAGGTGAAGTGCAATAGAGTATATATGAGTGTGTCACAAAATCGTTGAAAATTTTTCTAAGTCCCAAAAAACGCTAGTGTCTTCATTTTTACAGGGTGATAGGCTGCAAAAGATTGTAAATTTTTTTGGGGGTTCCAGGCTTCCACCCAGCATATGGAACATAAACTATATGAAACATAAACCATACAGTGGGCAAATGTGTAGGCAATATAACAACTAATATTTCCTTATATTAAGGTTTTCCGGGCTTGTGTAATGTAATGTATTTGCTGAAACATATATGTCCATTGAATGCTAGCAAAACTTTGTATTTCTTGACAAAGTAACACTAGCGCAACTTCATCAGCATTCACCTCCATGGACACAACTTTGCATTTTAGTGAATTAGCATTGTCCTGGTGAATCTACACCTGGCGAAGTGTTGCGATGTGAGCGAAGTTCCAAGAGAGAGTATATGAGAAATGTGTTGCAAATAACTGTGCTGGAACCATTACCCACAGAAGGGGTTTGTGTACCAAACTATTTTCTATTTTGTCTTGCTAAAGAGAGCTCTAAGTTGTTCCAATTGTTGCTGCCTGGATTGCTCTGAAATGAATCAGCATGTCAGAGCTGTTCTGTGCTTCTGAAAAAGCTGGTGATTACTGCTATGCTAGCTGTGCACCGCTGCATCGGAACCTGTGCCTGTCTGTGACTTATAATATTGTGGATAACAATAATAATATATTGAGTTGTAATGATAATCATAATAAAAAAAGTTTGGGGACTCTCCACGCTTTATCAGCTTGAGAATATTGCAGAATGAAGGTTCTTCTAAATTACACTAAACATTTCCCCTGCTGGACCAAGTAAATAGCTTGTTATCTCCTAACGCACAATGGCTTTTTTAGTTATGGCTCCTTATCTTGTTCTGCTACTCTGTTATTGTTCGTAAATAAATTGCATTTTCCTTTTGTGAGCACTTGGCCATCTTTTTCCAGCTCCCCTCTTCCTTGGTCCATCCTCTTTTACACCTACATTTATTTAACTCATACTTTACTTAGGTGGCTTTTTGTAAGACAAAAGCAAGCATGAAACTATTCCTTCTTCTTTAATGCCACTTTTCATCTATTTTCAAATCAATAAAACCTCCATATTTGTTTTGTGACCAGCTATGATCCATCATCTATGGCATCACTATTAATTGTCCTTCAGTTTAGTCATAATAACATACTGAGCCTACTTATCAGACAGTCGGCCTACAGCTCTCAACCTTTTTTTTCGCATCTCTTGTTGAAACATGTGACTGATTGAACCCTTTCAGGAAATCTGACATTACTAGAGAGATTTTGAGATTCCATTGAAGTATATACTGAGTGATAAAAATGAACAAAGCTGTCTTGTTTGGTGGATAAATGGAGGTGGATTTGCATATGAATAATCTATTATTTTATTTCTTAACATACATTGCATAAACATATTAGACTCTCTCCTTTTGTTCTATTGTTTTCAAGAGTTGGTAAAATAAATGAATCGTTCAAAGCAAACAAGTTTCATTTGCTACATTCAGATGTTGTAATGTTGTAGAATGCACTGGAGTCAATGGAGGTTTTTTCTTACATGAAAATGCATTGCAGTAAATGGAGTTTACGTTTTTTGCACACACACATTCATTAGAGTCAATAGGCACTTTTCTCAAGCCAAATTTTTGGCAACATTTTGCCACTGTTTTGCCAAAAACATTCTGCGATTACAAAACATTTTGCAGTAAATCCTTGCCTGTTAAAAATGTTTTGCTCACCACTAATCTCTTTCTGTATGCATTGTAGCCTGTCTTGATGTATGCATGTGGGGTAGACATTTAAAAGCAGGTGAGAATCTGGCAGCACAAACAGTAGTAAATTCTCTAGTCATGTGCATTTAGGTTAGACCCATTTCATTCAAATATGTGCTTATGAAAAATAGGGCAACCAACACAAATAGTCTAAGTGACTCAAGGAAGGCATGGTCTAGTGGCGGGATTCACTGGTATTAATACTGTAGAGGGCAGTTACCTGTAGTTATATTGTTCCCACAGATCGTTTGATCACAGCACTGACAACCAACTTCACTTAGCCATTCAAGCTGAAATATAGCCAAAGGGCCCAGGTTAAAAAGTAGAATAGTTCTGTAAACTACAATGAGATTAGCTAATACACAGGAATCTAAACCCATTGGGGCAGATTTACTAACGGGCACATTTTTGCCAGCATCAGCTTCGCACCACTTTGCCAGGCGCAAATCCAACACAAATATGCTAATTCACTTATATGTAAAGTTTCGTCATGGGTGTTGAGCGCTGGCGACTTTCCTTTGGCATTTATCGTCTATGTTAATATTTCATAGTGAAGATGTGCTAGTGTTCATTTGTGCCTATTGAAAATTCGCTAGTGATCTTGCGTTTAGTTCATTTTGAATAGGGCAGCAAATTTAAAGTTGTATGGAGGTCTTTGTTATAAATGTTAGTGCAAATGTTTTAAGTTACCGATTTTTATTACACATGTCCGAGGGAACCTTAATAAAGACAAGAGAGTTAATATAATGCCCTACACATGAGCCCACTGTACAATTAATGTTCCATATGTTAGAGAATATTTGGAGAAAACCAGTTACCCAAAAAAGTGTGTTAGGACTTTTACAGGCAATCCAGCTTAAAAAAGGAAAAGTTGCAAGTGTTTTTTGAACCCATTTTTACTTTCTTTAATGAAAAAGAAATCTATCTCCAATATACTTTAGTTTTAAAATGTGTACCGTTTTTATAAGAAACCTGACTGTATGCAGTGAAATTCTCCCTTCATTTAGTGCTTCTGGCAGGGAAACAATCACTTATGAACAACAGGGGGAGCCCCTGCCTTATTTATCAGCCATGCAGAACTCAAGCAGCTTTGTTTTTTGATCATTTATGACGATCCCTAAGCAGCACAGACCATACTGAGCATGTGCAGTGCCAGTGTCAGGCAAAGATGTATAACAAAGTTACAAGATGACAGCCCCCTGTGGCCAACTTTGAAAGCATAAATCATTTGTTTGATTAGGCTTGTGGTGCAGTAAGTTCATGTTTATGTTTAGTATACAAAATACACCATTTCTAGCCTTATTCTATTTTACACTTTCCTTACCCTTTAATGCATTTTCAGCAGACATGAAATGATGTAAGTGTCAGAAGATTGAGGTAGATCTAGCTTCTTTTTGCCAATTCGTCTGGTCTGAGGTAACACTCAGTAAAAATTGCACTTTAGGGAATTTGCGGAGTAACAATCTTTCGCCAGAGCAAAAAGTTGCCTGCAAATAGAGTGTGGATGACCACTAGCGACAGTCTTGTTCGACAGCGGATTGGCGCCTACACCTGTTAGTGAATTCGCGATGTCCCTGTGGGTGACAACGCTGTTGAAAAGTCACAAACGTTAGCCACTTCGCCCTTTAGTGAATCTGCCCCATTGTATTCTACAGAATTTAGCAATCTGCTATGTAACCTGCACCTTTTTTCTTTTTTTGGATAAAACGGCTTTCCAGTTGCTGCACAGCAGCTTATCTATAACTATAATAGTGTTTTGGAAACAAACACACTCATTTTGTTGGCCCAATTATACATACTGTTACATAAAAAATGTAATGCAAATAAGTGTTATTGCACACGTGGCAATTGTGAGACAAGGGAATGCATATGGTAGGACTATTGCAAATAAACACAGAGGGCATGAAATACTTAGTCAAAGTGATCAAAGTTTACAAGGCATTTTTTCATGGTATTTATACATGTCTTTTTCTTTAATATGCTTTTATCGCTTTTTCATGTAAAACCTATATGAAATTTGTTTAGATTGGGCAAACTAACCCTTTATGTATTAAGCTTTCTGTTTGCCATGTCAGGAAGGCTTTTTTGCCCCTCTAGGGCAAATTGGAGAGGCTTCAGATGGGGTTTGTTTGCCTTCCTCTGGATTAACTAGCAGTTAGGCAGGTCAAAGTAAAGTTAAAAGGTTGAACTTGATGGACAAGTATTTTTTTTTTCAACGTAACTAACTTACTATGTATGATGTTCCAAACCTTTATCTGAAAAATTACAGTCTCCAATCCCTTAACTACTCATGACTGCCCTGTTTGAAGTATCATTGCTCAACAGATAAAATAAGCGGCATGTTCAAACAACCAAGGAGATGGCATAGGATTGAGGAGGTAGACCAATGGTATGTAGTGGCACAAAATCCAGTGGAGTTGGAGTGGATACAGTCAGAATTTGGGATCAGTCTTTGTGAAGTAAGGAACATTCCTTCCACTTCCCCTGATAGTACATGCACATTTAAAGCAAAACAAAGTCAAATCATGGTATTTAAAAGGGGCCAGGCATTTTTGGAAAATGTTTTGGAAAACAAGGAATTGATGGGATACAAATTTTGCAGACAGCTACGAAATTAAGAATGACATGAGATGATTGATTACAAAATGATAATTTGCCTGCAATGCAATTCCTGGTTTGGAAGGATGTAATTTGTAATGTTGTAGTTTTTTTGGCTTTAAGCAGGGTCCACTGTGCACCCACCAAGTCAGTTTGGCTTGTTGCTGGTATTGGGTGTGGGTCCTGTGAAGATAATGCACAGAAACAATGGGGGTTATCTATTTAGGTAAAATACATTATGCTAAAATTATGTACAATGTCAACACTCTGTATCAAATGTTAAAGAGGTGTTTTTAGAAATGCTGTGGCCAGTTCAGTGCAGTGCCTTATGTCACACAGTTCTTTGTTTCTTCTACAACCATTCCTTGGACTGGGAGCGGCTGATAAAGTTACCAGCAAGAGAAAACAAAGTGACTAATTGGAAGACATTTGAATCTCTCTCAGATTACACACTGCTTGCTTATTGTTTCTCATTTGCTGACATGTAATATCATCCATTCACATCCATGTTGTTTCAGATCCACTTAAATGCATTTATCTTACTTCATCATTAATGTGATAACATGTATATGCTTTATTTCTTAAATCTACACATTTTCTGTACAGATTTTGTACAACTCCAGTTCATTTATTTGTTTAACTGTGATGTCAGCTTACTCCAAGACTGGCTAAAATATGTAAAAGTAAGAATTAGCCTTTTCTCCTGAGAATTAGAATGAGATGAGTCTAATGAATGAGAATTTGCTGCTTAAAAAAATGAAGCTGCACAATGGGCAATTTAACTGTAGGCCCCATAATAAATCATGGTTTCTGTCATCTCTTTTTTTCCCCAACATAATAGGACTGTTTAATACAGACTGGATGGTATCTCGGCACTGCAGCTGCTGTCTTCTCTCTCACCTGGGCATATTTAATCAAACATTGGCCTGTTCTCTCATTGATTTCATTTTTTTTTTCATATCAAATTCATATTAATTCAACAAAGGACCTGCTCATTATGTTCTTTTGAGCATGCTCTGGAAATAGCCGATGTAGACAGGGTGCTATGGTAGAGTGGGGAAAAAAAGGGGGAGCAGACTTTGTAACTAGCTATATTGTCACATTGTATCATAGATCTACGGCTCTTCATCTGCTGCTCTGTTCAACCTCTTTTCTTACAGACACCTATAAACATAGGGTTGTTACTAATTTTTAGAGGAAAACTGAATGATTTTGTATATATTTTTTTTATTTGGAAGTTTTTATTACTAATGTACTGTACACTGCGTACATTGCAAATAATTTAATCTACCATTTAGAATTGTAATCTTAAACCAATACATTTATTTTTTAGTTGAGCTATTGGTGTATAGACATCCATCTCAGGTAATTGTGCTCATTCTGTGCTTTCAGAAAGAGCCAGCACTTCACAATGGAACTGCTTTCAGATAAGCTATTGTTTCTCATACTCAATGTGCCTGGAGAAGTCATGTCTGGCATCTTAGCACTGCAGGTCTCAGTGCTTGTAATCATTCCATTAATCAACTATAACTCGCATGTTTCCTTGAGGCATCTAAAGAGTAAAACAGATTTACAAAGCAAAACAAAATTGCATTTTCAAATTTGGATCTACTCTGCAGGTTGCACTACTGTATAAGGAGAATTGATCCTGGGAATCATCCAGCACTGGAGAATAAAGGAGAGCTGCATTAGCCTCTTCCTTTCTCTTCTCCCTGTAATTTCAAATTCTATGATAGCGAAGAGTGAAACTGAAATGTTTACATAGTTACATAGTTAAATTGGGTTGAAAAAAGATAGTCCATCAAGTTCAACCCCTCCAAATTAAAAACCCAGCATACATACACACACACACATCTCCACTCTTTCACATGCCCATAGCTGTACTAACTGTAGAGTTTAGTATCAAAATAGCCTTTGATATTATGTCTGTCCAAAAAATCATCCAAGCCCCTTTTAAAAGCATCAACAGAATGAGCATCACAACATCACCCGGCAGTGCATTCCACAACCTCACTGTCCTCACTGTGAAGAACCACCTACGCTGCTTCAAATGAAAGTCCTTTTCTTCTAGTCTGAAGGGGTGGCCTCTGGTGCAGTGATCCTTTGCTTTGATGCAAATTTTTGAACTATTGAAAAATTTGCAAAATAAAACATTTTTCCTAAATGTCACCAAATGCATTAACATCAATATTTTTTTTTTCTGTGACAATGGGAATATTTTCCACGATTTTTTTTCTTGATGCAAATGCATTGGAGTTAATATGGGGTTTTTGACAAGTTGATTTGCTTTGGCACAAATGCTTTGTAGTTAATGGGTAGGCTTTTTTTTCAACAAATCAGTTGGGGGTAGCACACGTGACATACTCATTTCTGCCCAATCTTATTGATGCTAAAGCATTTTTGTAACAGTTTCCTTGGCACCATGACAATACAGATTGTGGATCACACATACTGTAAGTAGAAGAAATCCATTTGTAAGACAGATAGCTCTGTCACCCACCTATAACTCTGTTCAAAATTATTCCTACAAACATCCCATTCCTAGGGCAAGTATGTATGGCTATGGTCATTTATGATTATTAATGACCACAAATGTAAGCAATAGTTTCGGGAAAATATGTTTGTTTTGGGTCAAATTGCTACAAATTAACTACAAGTAGTTTATACTCTGTCTATACAGGTATGAGATTCATTATCTGGAAACTCGTTATCTAGAAAGCTCCAAACTATTGTAAAGCTGTCTCCCATAGACTCAATTTTATCCAAATAATCAAATTTTTTTTTAATTATTTCTGTTTCACCTGTAACAATTAAACACCAAACTAAGGGCTCTTACACACAAGCGTTTTTACCTGCACTCCCCTGCGTTCCATTTTGCTGCGTTCAGCCGCAGGGGAGTGCAGGTATAGACGCACTCAATGCTTTTCAATGAGGCTGTACTCACACAAGCGCATGTAGGCGCAGAACGCAGGAAAAATGCAGCATGTTCCGTCTGAACCTGCGTTCGGCAACTACATGCGTTCGTGTGAGTGCAGACCCATTGAAAAGCATTGAGTGCATCTATACCTGCACTCCCCTGTGGCTGAACGCAGCAAAACGGAACGCAGGGGAGCGCAGGTAAAAACGCTTGTGTGTAAGAGCCCTAAGATCCAAACTAAGATATACAGTAATTAATCCTTATTGGAAGCAGAACCAGCCTTTTGGGTTTATTTAATATTACATGATTTTCTAGTAGACTTAAAGGGAAACTGTCATGGGTAAACATTTTTTTTTTTTTTTTAAATGCATCAGTTTATAGTGCTTCTTCAGTAGACTTCTGCACTTAAATCCATTTCTCAAAAGAGCAAACAGATTTTTTTATATTTCATTTTTGAAATCTGACATGGGGCTAGCTATTTGTCCATTTCCCAGCTGCCCCAGTCATGTGACTTGTGCCAGCACTTGTTTTTCCTTCTCAATGTAGCTGAATAGTAAGCAGTGGGGCATGGGTTTTACTATTGAGTGCTGTTCTTAGATCTACCAGGCAGCTGTCTTGTGTTAGGGAGCTGTTATCTGGTTACCTTCCGATTGTTCTTTTGTTAGGCTGCTGGGTGAGGGAAAGGGAAGGGGTGATATCACTCCTTGCAGTACAGCAGTAAAGAGTGATTGAAGTTTATCAGAGCGCAAGTCGCGTGACTTGGGGCAGCTGGGAAATTGACAATATTTATAGCCCCATATCAGATTTCAAAATGAAATATAAAAAAATCTATTTTGAGATTTCAATGCAGAATTCTTCTAACTGATGCATTTTGAAAAAAAAAATTCCCATTACAGGATCCCTTTAAGTTATGAAGAATAAATCCAAAATCATTACATGTCCAGAGCATAACAGGTTCCACACCTGTATTTGATATTAAATAAAGCTTTTATAATTTTGGAAATAAATGGTTCTTCATATTAGCTTTACTTTTAAAATTCTTCTCAAAGGTTCATTCAGAAGTGAATTCCATTAGTTTGGGGGGGGGGGGGGGGGGGGAGGTGTATCCTTTTCCAGGATAAAAGTTGCTTGGTAGTTCTCTAATGGCTACACCATGTAGTTTCTTCTCTTTGGACTCCACTTGCTAGAGGGGATGGAAATTTCTGGAATGCCTGAGGTTAAAGTAGTTGTAACATTCCAGTTCAAGAAGGAAAATAATCTGTCCTGTGTTTTATTTATAAAGAGTAGCCATGCATGAGTTATTATAAATATATGGGATATGGTAACATTGTTTCTTCACAGGGATAGAACTAGAGGTAGGTAGAAGAGACATGTGCCTAGAGTGCATGGATGGTAGGGGGGCGGGGGCACCATGAACATCCCTCTAGCACCCTCTAGCACAGGGGTCCCCAACCTTTTTTGCTCGTGAGCCACATTTAAATTTAAAAAAGAGTTGGAGAGCAACACAAGCATGAAAAAGTCCATGTATATGTAAAATAAGAGCTCTGATTGGCTTTTTGGTAACCCCTATATGGACTGGCAGCCTACAGGAGAGAATGTTTGGCAGGACATCTCTTTTTTTATGCAACCAAAACTTGCCTCTAAGCCATTCATTCAAAAATAAGCACCTGCTTTGAGGCCACTGGGAGCAACATCCAAGGGGTTGGAGAGCAACATGTTGCTCACGAGCTACTGGTTGGGGATCACTGCTCTAGCACATTGTTGCTGTTTTACAGCATCAGTAGAATCAGTATGGCAGGAACGAGTTCTGTGTGTATTATAAACCTACTGTATATATATTCCATTTAATATATTCAAAATCATGATATTAACTTAACCTTGGACATAAAGAATAAAATATTAGTTGATCAGACTTTTTCAAAAGGATCTTGCCGCTACAGAGTATATCTGTATATTTTTAGCATTGCAGAAACTTTGATTATTATATTTAAAATGGTAATTTTTGGAAAACCAAATTGATGATAATGAATGCATAGGCTTGCGTTTATGCATACTGCTAAGTGGTAAATTAAATATATGCAGGAACACACCCTGTGATGTCTGTCAGGAGAGTCTGTGGGTGAAAAGTTTAAAGTGGATTAACGTTTTACTTGACAATCTAAAGTGTGTCATTTCTAACTGAGAGTGTGAAAATAATGAGAAATGGAAATGAATTGGATAGCTAGAGGTCATGAATTTAGGAGAGAATAATTTAAGAGTGTATTATTTTTCAGTAGCCCACATATTGTGTAAACATATATTTTATACCTCGGTATAGGGATATGGTTAATATTTGATTTATAAAAATGGTAAATGTTGCATACACTTGCAACCCATTTTTGGCCATCCCCCTGGTGGTACATCACAGTATTTTACCAACTTACAGGTCCTGAGTCCCTTTGCAATTTGAAAGGGTACTGGGAATTCTTCTTCTCTGGCAGTGCCTCCACCCAATGGGATTCTGGAATACACCTAAGGATAGTCCCATTAGGAATAACATGACCCACACACTTTATTATATAAAAATTAACAACTTTATTTAAAGAATGTGAAATTTAAAGGGTAAATAAAACACACAGCAAAACATAACATCACACAGTAATGACCCATTCCCATTGGGAACCTACGGCAGTCCATTTCCAGGCCCTCCTGACCCAGCAAAGTCCCGCACTACTCCACTGAGTTTAATAAGTCACAAGTAGTATCTCAGCCCAAATACATCTCCCTTTGGATTAGTATTGGATCCCTCGTGGCAGGGATAAAACAAAGCCTGTGTCATAAATGAAAACCATCCAGGGTCCTCTCTTTTTATACCCTCCCCAAAGGCACACCTTACCCTGGGGATTCACACAGATGGGTAGGCTCATCTGGAGCTGGAGCAGGCATCCACAGCGATGAATCCATTCTAATGCACACATGCAGCTTGTATTATCCTCCATACATCCAGTTCCCATACATCCAGTTGCCATAGCGTGAACTGCATCTCTCACCCTCTTCATAGGTGAGCACACCAACCAGCATCTCCAAACTCAACACCCACATGGTGGAGCTTCCAGGCGTTGGAGGATCCTGCCTCAGCCTTGGCAGGCCAATCAAACTCCCTTTTCACCTTCATGTTGCCAGTGGTTTCGCTATCTCCACAGTGAAAATACAGTCAGCACTGAAACTAATCTGTAACAGTAATGGATCTGATCTCTGAGCACATGGCATCCCCTTTTATATTAGAGCACAGCAACAACTTGTGGCTGCTCTGGGATCAGCCATGCTCCATTCAAAGGGCTCAGTCCTTGGAAACTCTGGGTAGAAACCCCACTCTCAGCCATGAGGCAGGGAAATTCCCTTGGACCATAGAATTAACTACGAGTCCCTACACACTCAAAATAGAAAAGTGTATAATTGTCACTAAGTAGCATGTAAAATAATTCCTAAAATGCATTCATATGTTCCAGAAGGCTATAGGAATGTTACCTATCATACCCTACCCAGGGCTCAATCTAATGTCTACATACAGTATGCTCTCAAACTGGTTTCACTCAAACTGCTGTTTAGAGCAATATATTAGTGATGAGCTAAACCAGGACAGAATCTGGACAGATTTTCTCATTACTACTATACATATTATGTTATACAGCATCAGGCTGGAGCCTTAGGGCCCATTACCCCCCTGCCTGAACAACCCCCCCTCCCGCCCCCCTGTGCATACCTTCTTCTTGCTGCAGTGGGGGAGTAGGGTAGGGAGGTCAG
>CM044436.1:109935245-109957157 GCA_024363595.1 Xenopus borealis
CTGACTATAGCTGGGAGGGGTGGGAGCTACAACAGGGAGCTGGTCACTACTCCTATATGAGCTATAACAAACAAGGGAAAGTTGTGCTCAGCACTAATTTAAAACCACACACACACACACACACATATATTCCATTTTGAAAATTCACGAATGATGCCAAATGCATTGATTTGTATAGGCAACATTTTTTTTTTTTTGAAGCACAACATTTTTTTTGGATGTGCAACAATGTTTTGTTGCGCTTCTCTTTTTTTTCATCCATCGAAGTCTATGGCTGTCTTTTTTTTTTTTGGCAAAATCTGGAGAAAAATTACCTCATCACTACTGCCTAGTAGTGGGAATTAAGGGGCACTACTATATTGTCGTAACTTAGAACTTGCTGTTAAACCTTTTGACTATCATACACTTAAAGAGAACTTTAGTGTATGTCATACTGTACATCACTGTGCATTTTACTGAGTGGAGCAAATGTATAAGCATCTGAAATGTTGTACCTGAGTGGATTGGAGGTGGGGAAGAGGTTTGATTGAGGGAACTAGGAAATTGGTACAGTACATTGTATTGCAGGTAATAATGTCCCAAATTGTGTGTGTTATTAAAAAATAATGTTCAGGATGAAAATAATTGCCATGTCAATTTGCTGCTAGTGTACTAGTGCTTTAATGGCTAAATTAGTCTGATAAAACATAACTCAAAGGAACATTGATCAATTGTCAGCAAAGGCCATGACTCCTGAGACGCGGGTAAAAATTTGATTTACAGAAGTTGTGAAAATGTGCAATACTTACTACATGTGCTGGCACCAATTATCTGGTAAATTATAGGCATATTTCATTTTCATCTGGGAAAAGGTTTTACAATCATAGCTGTAGCAATATGAAATGTATTTAATAGACATTAAAAATGCAGATAAATGTTCACAATGTTCACACTGTTATTGTATTGTGAATTTTAACTGCACGTTGCAAATTGTGTGCTTGAAGGGGAAAAATATTTATGAGCAAACAACATTTTCAGTAAGAAAATTTAAATGTATAAAATGCAGCTAAATAGTGATGGGTGAATCTATCCCGTTTCGCTTCACCGAAAAATTTGCGAATTTCCAGCGAAATTCACGAATTGTTGAAATTCGCAAAACGAGTTGTGTCACGTCATTTTTGGCACGTCTAATTTTTTATGCAAATTTTCGCTGGCGTTTCGTGAATTTATTCGCCAGCAACGAATCACGGGAATTCGTGCCTGCTGAATAAATTCGCCCATCACTACAGCTAAACAGTTTCCAGGTCTGCAAAAGATATATTAATTTTCCCAAGAGAGAAGTGTTCTGAATCAAAATTAATTTGATTATTTTTTTATCGAATAGGTCCATTTTTGATTGAATAGGTCCATATTCAATCAAATTTGAATTGATTGATTTGAATTTTTAGCACATTTGATTACAATTTTTTTCCAAAAAAAAAGTCCACCAATTGACTAGGAGGTCCCCCATAGGATAAAACAGCAATTAGGCAGGTTTTAGATGACAGGTTTAAAAGACAGTACACGATAAGTTTAGGAATTCCGTTTTATTTTATTTTTTTTGCAAATTTGAATCAAATTTGGACTATTCCCTAGTTGAAGTACACAAAAATAACTCAGAATTCATTTTTTTTAATTCAAATTATCACTTCAACCCTTGATAAATCTGTCCCTTATTGTAGTCAATTATTTGATTTTTTATATCAGGACCATTTTAATATTTTGAAGATAGGTCAGAAAGAACATTATCTCTGAAATTTAAGAGTATAAGTTAGAAATTTGCAGTGATAATTGTTTCCATAACAACATATGTGAAGAATAAATCCACAGCATTCCTATGTAATCCCGTTGCTTTATAATTATGAAGCAGTGAATGATGTCACTTATGAAACAAAGAGAAGCAGTTCAACCTTTCTACTGGTGTGCAGGAGACAATTTGCCACTCAGAGATCATATTATTGGATCAATGCTATATCTTCTTGTTGGAAGCAGAAAGCTGTATAATGTGTTACATCAGTCCAGTCCATGACCATTCCATGAGGACTTCCTACTGACTATACTCTGCTTTAACTGCTGCACAATTTAAAAAAATCTCTTGTAGTTCCACCAATTATCCCACACTGCAACTTAGTTGTTAGTCATATGAACATTAATCCAGTTATGACCAAAGAAGAAATAACACGAATCATCAACCCGTAAATGCTGAACAAACATCAGAACTGAATATACATAGTTATTTCTAAAGGGAAACTGAGATTTGTGCAGCAGATTTTCTGTAAGTAATTTTTTGTCTGAATTCCTATGCTGAACCCCAACAATTATTTCTGCCTTTTAAAACAATCAATAAAGCCAAGGTTTACTGTGATATCTGGCATTCTTTTAAGTTGTGGCTGCAGATTCCAGTTTCTGGATGTCATTTTGTAGAAGATAATTCTGATTTATGTAACTGAAGAATTTAAATATAGTAAACATAAAGCAATGTGTTATCTGAATTAAAAGAATGGATTCTCTTTCCCCTCAAGGATTAAACAAAAGTTTCAGTTTAAAATTTTTTTTTTATTGATGGATACTTTGTATAGATTGGTTTTTAACAATAAAACTTTAATTTATTATTAAATTTTTCAGATAAAGACACACAAAGAACATTATGCATTGGACTATTATAAAATTGTATATTAAGCCGTATTTGGACTGAGACTAATAAAGCAACTAAGATGGGGCTAATAGCTCACATGTTTGTATCACATGGGCTGTAAGGTATTTAAACTTGATTTGATTTTCAACTTTTTGCTTTGTCCTTATATAGACAGTAGGATGGCTTAGATGTCTTTGGTTGATGTGGAAGGAGAAGAGAAGGATATAATTACATATGTTTGTTGTGCTTTTTTTTGTTTTGCCATGTGTCAACCCAGACGTTTTTGGCAAATCTGTACATGATGTACATTCGCTCATCAATAAAGACTAACACAGCTTACTAGTTCTAATAGAGGTTCATGTTGACTCCTTGCATATTTTTCTAATACCCTCAGATAATTACAAAAGAACTAATTCTGCATCTGGTGGTTGTAATTATGTATCACATCTTTTCTAGATGTTGGCGACTCCCTATCTTGTTGAAGTATCTTGGGAAATGCATTGGTCTAAGCTGATTCTCAACTTGTAAGAAATATTTCACTTTGTTGCAAATCTGACCTTTTATAAAATGCTTCACTTAAATGATAATCTCTCAGCCTAAATAGCATTAAAGTCTTCAACAAAAAAAGATAATGTATCGCAAAGTTGAAAATCATTGGAAAAAAAATTATATTTCTTAAATTCCAGCATTTAATCACATTGATTTAATATTTTGTTGTTGATAGAATAACTCAATGTCATTATACTACAAGACTCATCATAGTAGCTTTTTGACTGATTCAGTGAGCACATGGTTTCACTAACATAAATGGTAATAACAATAATAATTTCATGGGGTGCAGGAAAAAGTTTTGACAATTTGAGAAAATATGATTTTTGTATTCATTTAATTTTCTGTATAAAAAGCAGCAAAGTCTGATTCCAATGTGCTTCTTCACTATGCTGTAGATTGTAAGATATTTTTAAAGGTTATTAGTTGATGTCACTCTTAATTTATGACAGTGTATTTCATAAACCACCAAATTTTACCTCATTATCTATGAATAATGAAACAGATGGCCAAAAGCACTAAAAACCCAAACTTTTGTTTGTCTATTAGATCTTGTTGTGGCAGAAAATTTTCTGTAGGAGGAGATGAGAGAAAGCCCAGCCTTAATTTTTCTTAATATAAAGATATCAGAAAGGGATGTTGAAGATACATAGCATATAATTAACTACAGCCTTACAATAGTGATCTTTTCTCTTCAGAGACAGTAACGGCTCATTAAAATAAAGAGCAACAGTTGCACACAATGTCTTCCCATTATTGCAATGCAAAGGTTTAGTGGCAGCAAGCATGTCATTACCGGCTTGATGGAACATGGCAAAAACCCAATAATTATCCCTGCTTTCCACGTGTTTTAAACAAAACCTGTGGAAAAAAAGGAACAAAAAGGAGATTTTGTTCATGCGTTCAAGAAATGAGAGGCTAGTGAGATCTTGTTACCATTGTGTAATAGGATATTAGAAATATTATGTATTGATTTTCCTGTCCCCACTACGTGTTTCCGTGGGGTATTGGTAACTAGTGATGGGCAGAAAAAATCGCCATAGACAAATTTGCGGAGAATTTTCGTGTTTGGAAGCGGGCTAATTTTTTCACGAAACTGTGGTGCAACTTTGCGTCGAGTTTGATGATGCCGGGGCACACGTCCGAAAAAAAAAAACGACAAATGGAATGTCACCAACAGCAGCCAATAAGATTTGAGCCCTCCCACTGTCTGTATAAGGAGGTACAGATGCATTTTTGGTAGGTTAGAGAGAGCAGAGGAGGCAGAGGCCATGGTGCTGGCCGTGGGCATCCAACTCCACAATAGCCCAGCCCATGTACTATGCCCAGTATGGGCACTGTAGTGCAGCAACAGCCATAGCAGCTGCCATCATAGCAGCATCAGCAGCTAGTTCTACAGCAGCAGGAGGTTCTGGGTCACAGTGGAGCAACTGGCACATGTAGGACTGTGCCAGATTTTCTTGCCACTGCTTCGCGACCCATACTCTTGCAGTAGGCAGTGGTAGACTTGGTGACCAAGGCTAAATCACCACTAGTGAGCAGCAGGAGGTGGCATCGCCTGCTAGCTCAGAGCTGGAGGACACTCCATCCCTCCTATTATTTGATCCTGAGGGGACTTGGGCCCAGACATCTAGGATCTTTTTGATGATCAGGCAGGAATGGTGGGGGGCATTCATTGTCGGCAAATATTTTTTTGTAGCTGAGGTCTAACATGGCTTCCAAAGAATGTTGCTTCTAATATTGCCTCTTAGTTGGCTAATTTCTTATGGTTGAGGCGTAATATGGCTTCTAAAAATGTTGCTTCTAATCTTGCCGCTTAGTTGGCTAATTTCTTATGGTTGAGGCCTGCCTCATTAAATTCTTCTGTTCTAATATAATTGATTCAAAAATTGCTGCTCCTGCTGCTGCTGTTTGTACTACTGCCTCATTATTTGGCAAATGTCTTCCATTTGAGGCCTGCCTTATTTAATTATTCTGTTCTAATATAATTGATTCAAAAACTATTACTGCTGCTGTTGCTAGCATTGCCTCATTATTTGGCAAATGTCTTCTATTTGAGGCCTGCCTCATGTAATTCTTCTGGTTCTAATACAGTTGATTCCAATGCTGCTGCTTGGTTGGCAAATGTAGTCACACTATTACCCAAAGTTCTGCCTCTAAGCTAGATGTCTGCAAGTACACAAATGAAATGAGGTCTCTGAAACGAGTGCTGCCAAAAGTCCTGCTGCCTCAGTCATCATACAAATAACAAATTATTAACAATCTTTTCAAACTCTACAACTAACGGTAGTGTTGTATTATAGTATACTTGTATTGAAGGTTTGTATTATGTGAAACGTGCTGGTGCTACTACTGCCAGAAGCTTGTCCAATTTCTTCTGGACGGGGTCTGCCAAGGCAACTAAAAATTATGTGGCTTCCAATAATGCCACATTTTCTGGGTAATTTTTTAGACTTCAAGCCTACCTCTTTATCTAATTATAACTGTAAATCTAATAATGCTACTTCTAATATTGCTGAATGGTTAACAAATATAGTGACATTGAAATTTGTAAAAAAATCTATGTATTTGAGCATAACAGTAGTCAATTCAGTGATTTTGGTGCTGTTGCGTTTAAATCCGGCGATGTTGCGTTGAAATTCGCAGCCGCGCACCAAGGTCGACGTGCATGCGTGTGCGCCGTTCCCGGGTCGTGCACGTATAAAAGATGGGCATCACCTAAAAAAACCCATTGCCCTACCCACTTGTAGGCGTTCCAAAAGAAAAGCCATGGCATTACTCATCAGGTACCTCCAACAGGATGGATATGACAATATCCCTCCTGGTACCCCAGGAATCCAGGCACTAAGCCGCACAATGATGCAGGGGATGAGGGGCAGTCTGCTCTGGCACTTCAATGTGCGCCTGCCTCTCCTCAGCCTCCAGCGAATCTGGAGTAACATAAAATGGAGGCACACAGCACTTGTGGAGGAAGTGCAAGAGGAGGTGGAAGGTAAAGTTATTTAAAAAGATAGAATAGAATTATCTTGTTTATTACAATAAAGTCACAACATGTTTTATAATGATTTGCTATTTTACAGCAAAAACATATTTAAGTGAATATTTAATTAGGAATGGAACAGTTGACTTTGACTGTCATATAATTGCAGACAAGTTAGATAACAAGTACCTGAGCTGTCAAATTGAGATTATCTGCTGCAATTCTCTTAAAAGCATGGTTCACCTTTTCTAAGCCAATTTTAAGCAACTTTTCGATTGGTTTTCATTATTTATAATTTTATAGCCCAGTTTGGGCTTTTTGATGGCAAAAATGTGAAAACATTGTGGGAAAAAAGCATGACTTTTATGAGAAAAACTGCATTAACTCCAGCTCAATATACAAAAATACTCTAGATAAAACCTGTTGAAATCATGTAGAAGTCAATGGCAGATAGGGATGGCGCGAACTGTTCGCGCGCGAACTTGTTTGCGCGAACATCGGCTGTTCGCGCTCGCAGAATATTCGCGAACGTCGCGCGACGTTCACCATTTTGGGTTCGCGTATAGTCGGCGCTTTTTTTTGCCCTCTCACCCCAGACCAGCAGATACATAGCAGCCAATCAGGAAGCTCTCCCTCCTGGACCACCCCCACACCTCCTGGACCACTCCCCTTCCATATATAAACTGAAGCCCTGCAGCATTTTTTCATTCTGTCTGTGTGTGCTGCTTGGAAGAGTTAGTGTAGGGAGAGAGCTGTTAGTGATTTCAGGGACAGTTGAAAGTTTGCTGGCTAGTAATCTGCTTGATACTGCTCTGTATTGGAGGGACAGAAGTCTGCAGGGATTTGAGGGACATTTTAGGTTAGGTAGCTTTGCTGGCTAGTAATCTACTGTTCTTCAAACAACTGCCATACATTGACCTGTATTTTTTCTGTGCTTCAGTGGCTGCGACTATTTTCAGCATTTATATGGCATATTTTTTCTGTGCTTCAGTGGCTGCGACTATTTTCAGCATTTATATGGCATATTTTTACTGTGCTTCAGTGGCTGCAACTATTGGATTTTTCAGATACATTTTCGCCCTTGATCCCCCTCTGGCATGCCACTGTCCAGGTCGTTGCACCCTTTAAACAACTTTAAAATCATTTTTCTGGCCAGAAATGTCTTTTTTAGCTTTTAAAGTTCGCCTTCCCATTGAAGTCTATGGGGTTTGCGACGTTCGCGAACCGTTCACGCGTTTTGTCGCAAGTTCGCGAATATGTTCGCGCACATTTTTTCCACGGTTCGCGCCATCCCTAATGGCAGATATCCCGTTTAAAACAGTGAGATCTTTCTCGTGGTTGTAGAGGTTTTTGGGTATTTTTTCAACAAAAGTCATAGTCGTGCGACAAGTTGAAACAGTTGGCATTTTTATGTCTTTTCTGTGAGTTTTATGAACCTAATTACCTTCCTGTATGTATAATTTTCATTCTAATGGTATATAAACTCTGGTTTTAGAACACTCCTGGTACCGCACTTCCTGGAATTTGATTTACTCAATCAAACTTGCTCCAGAAAAAAAACAGCAATTGGGGGCTTATTGGGAGGCACAGATCTTCAATGCTTAAGGGCTGTGATGGACATTTGGATGGATATTTTCCCACTTTTCTGGCCTACTTCTTTATTACACTTTACTTCTCCTTTCTCACCTTTTCTGTTGTAAACTCAATATTGCTTATATATTTATGTTTTTCTTTACAGACATATTGAATGCTTAAATTTTGTCCATTTGTTTTAAATCAACCTTCTGCCCCCCCCCCAAATGGAGCATAGAAAAGGTAGGAGGATAGGAGATGTTCAAATATATTTGTTGTTTGTTTGCCTGTATCAAACCCTCTGTTTGCCCACCCACTGCACAAAATAGTCATGTTTTCCCTGTATCATGCAGTACTGGGAGTGGGGGTGATGGTGGCAAACACCATAGAGCAGGGGTCTATATGTAAATAGTATACTGCTTTACCGCACCAAACAAAACTGGGGATATGTAATAAAAATTCCCCCGGGTATAATGTTTGTGGACATCTTGGGGTGTGGACATAGCTGTGACCCTGTCATATTTAAAAATCACTAAAAAGAAGATGCTTTATTTAAAACATCTGGTCAAATAACTACATCCTTTCTTCCACTAAAATGTTTTTATATTGTATGTTTTGATTGAAGTGTGTGCAACAGATGCATACATAACATTTTCTTCATCTGCATACAGTATTAAAGTTTCACAACTCCCCTCCAAAAAACAGCAAATACTGTAGGCTGTTTTGTGCAATTATAGGTCTGAAGTTTTAAAACAAATTGTAGTGCATTAAAGCAACGTGTTTATTAGTGTATATACATGATATAATATATTGAATAAAGTACCCCCTCTTGTAAATTATATGGATATTAAAGGTTACAGACAAATTTTGTCACCATATAAAAACATGTTTTTATATTCTGAGTTAACACAATATCCTCATATTTTGCACAAGTTTCAGTGAGTCATGTGACAGAAATTACATCACTACTCATCGTTTATAACTGATGACATCAGTACTCACCATTTATAAGCATATTATTTACAAGATATTCATGGCTTTTGTGTATTATACACAGCAGAACCCCCAATTTTCATCCCCTGATTTTCAGTTTTCCATCATTTTACATTGTTGTTTTGTGGTCCCACATATATATTATGCATAATATATTTCCCTGATTTTGAATTTTCCTGGATTTTACATAATTTTTTTCTGGTCCCTGAAAAACATAAAATGGGGTTTCACTGTAAACTATATTTGCCTTTATCCTAATTTATCAGGTACAATTGTTATCTTTGCAAGATTTTTGACAAAACAGCATTGTTCTTCTTCCTGACTGCTTGAGGAGTTGTAGTAGCAGACAGCTATTTAAAACACATACATAGTGTAAGCAAGTGGCCAAAGAAAGTACCTTTCATTTCTCCATAGTTGGGTATGAAAGCTTCATGGAATGTGCAAATAAAAAGGGAATACAATATGTTGTCATTTTAGAGATTCCTGCTATTGGATTCTGTAAGTTAGTGTTTTTGGAAGGAATAGCTAGGTAAGACAATCAATTTCATTGGTCTAGTTTAGTAGTGTTTTCCACTAGAAGCTTATCCTGTGGAAACATTTTTAATAGTAAATGTTAGGCCTCTGAGAGCAGAGCACAGGACAAGTACTGTACAAAATACCCCCCAACCCTTGAGACGATGAGCAGAGGGCTTTCTGATGTCACCATAGTGCAAGTTTTAAAAAAAATAACCATGGTTATGTGGCCATTGGTCTCCCAGCAGACAGACGCTTGGAGTTACAAAGTACCAGAATGGAAGAAAGCTGATGGAGGAGTATGTGTCAAGTGCCTCCCTTCCATTGTTGCCTTCTTTACTTATGACTCTTTTGCCTACTCCCATTTATGACTATGTCTGACTATGGAAGGAACTGTCAGAGGCTATAGGTTGTTGCTTTGTCAAGGAAGGAAGTGATTGAGTGACTAAGAAAGAGTGGGGAATATAAGAGCCAAGCCAGGCTACTGAGTAGTTCCTTAAAGAATCAATAATTAGCATGAATACAGTGGTGATACCAACTGGTTTTAGGGCACTCGATAGTGAGAGAATTAACTTATTTTTGTTTGTATGGTGATCAGCACCTATCTTTAGTTAACAACCTTCAAAGTTCAGAAAGTGGGTGTTGTGGATATGCAGAGCCGGATATCCTTTTTTGCTGCCCTAGGCCATCTGAGTCCTAGTGCCCACCCGTGTATGCGCACCCAACCTGAGAATGCATGCGCCATCCACCAGATCCTAGTGCCTGCTGGTGAACACGCACACATCCTTCCCCCGCAAGCAGACAAGCATGCCTCTCCCAGTACACCCATAGATGCTGCTGGATGGCATGCCACCCTTCAAGTTTTGCTGCTCCAGTCCCAGGCCTTTGTTGACTTCTTTACTTATGACTCCTTTGCCTACTCCCATTTATGACTATGTCTGACTATGGAAGGAACTGTCAGAGGCTATAGGTTGTTGCTTATTGAGTGAGGGAATATAAGAGCCAAGCCAGGATACTGAGTAGTTCCTTAAAGAATCAATAATTCGTTTCTTGCTATTTACTCTAAACCTAAAACCAAGGCACAGATGGGACATTTTGTATTTGAAGTAATTTCTTAACAGTGAATGTTAAGGGTTAATTTGACTAAAGGAATCTTAGTATGTGCTGGGCGTCTTATAGTAGCAGGTATTTCCAAAGAGTTCATTGATCAGAATATTTAACAGTATATCAACATGTTTACTGGCAACATGTGGCATGGCAAGAAAGGTTTAAATAAATATATTTATTAACACCAGTCTTCAATGAAATTTTAAAAGTGTGTGTTTTTGTTGGCACTAATGTTAGATAACATAAATGGCAAGTTTATTTTGATGTCTAAAGGTAAAACCAGGTAGTCATCTGTTTATAGGAATGGATGAATCTTTAAATGAAAGCGAGCAGAGTGAATTAATCATTTGACCTTGACAGAAAAACAAATACATCACACAATTAACAATTGTATTTGTAGAAACAGCCTGGGTGCCTTGTAGTTTTGAAATGATAGAAATTTAGATATAGAAGACTTTGTTCGATTCTGCTTTATTTTTCTTATCTCGTGTGCTCAAAGTACAGTGAATAATATACAGTATCTGAGCAAACCTGTTAATTATGTGTTGGTTACAAATAACAGCACTTTGATTGCTTTTTCCCCTGCTAGATGCATGTGAGCCTCATATATGTGCTCCCTCATTGGAAATAGTCACCCAGGATCAGAACAAAGCACAATATTCTTGAAAATGAGACTCAAATTCTACCTGTCCTAAAGGCAGATGAGCAGATACATTGTGTAGAGGGAATACTTCTGTCTTCTATGTTTAAGCTCTTTCATTTGTTAAAGGAACAGTAACACCAAAAAAATGTAAATGTTTTAAAGTAATGAAAATATCATGTACTGTTGCCCTGCGCTGGTAAAACTGATCTGTTTGCTTCAAGAACACTACTATAGTTCATGAAAAACTGCTATATGGCACAGGTTAACTAATGGATAACAGATAACACCATTAGACAGACAGAGCTTATCTGCTATCTGCTGTGTAACTTGAGCTTGAATGGCTGCCCCTATTGCTTCACTTTAAAACACTTTTATTTTTTGATGCTACTGTTCCTTTAAAACTGTTCTCTACGACTAAAAACTACCAAATATAATTAAAAAGATGGCATCACTTTGACATGAATAAGGTTGATGTATGCTGTGATCTAATTCATGATTTTTTATATATAGCTGCAATGCAATTCTAATATATCATCTGCCATTATGAGATATATATTTCTATTATATATGTCATGCATAGGCTTGGAATTTATTCAGTTACATTTAATTTGTTATATTTCTATATCTCTTCTTAGCACAGAACTTCTATAGATATATCCCAATGGTATTGTTGGTATCTTAAATGCAACCTTCATGAAATGCCTCAGTTATTCAGAAATATCAAACAACAGTTTCAATGCACACAAGAAAACAAAGGAAAAAGAAAATCTATTACATCATTTCTGAGAATCTAAAGAGCACACTGACCACAGTCCAATGTGACAAAGGTGTAGATCATTACTCGCAATACAATTTTTATTTGCAGTCATTAAAAGTGCAATCAAGGAAAAAATAAGAAAGAACCAGGTTTAGTTATGAAGCAAAAAGTGTGGTTATTAATTGGCAATAGTATGTTTGCTTAAAGGTGAAATAAAGGAAATACCACTGGGGGAGTAGGGTAGCCACCTATTCAGTTTTGAACAAGACAATTTTAAAGGGGCTAAACTGTTCAAAACCTTCCACCTTTCACCATTGGTGCAGTGCATAACTTTATAGCTCCACCCCCAACATCATGGTCCATCCTCAAACATCACTGGACCACACCTTGTCACCAACCCTCCCACTAATATCAGCTCACGATCGTTTGAGTGGATTAGGACAAAGTTGGGATTCCTACTGGGGGTGTCTATGCACAGAGGATGATTGTCACAGCATGCTCAGCAAGCTCTACCCCAGGCTGGTATGTTTTTCAGAGAAGAGGCTCACCACCCTGGGGTAAAAGGTAAGTAGCTAGAATTACTGGAAAGTACTTAACAACTAGGCACCCTGCCCCCATTCTCCTTTAAAAACCCAATTTATCTAATGCTTTTCAGACAGGCACACATTGATTTGACAAAGATCAACTCCCAGAGTGAAGGAATAATATTACTAAACAGAAAGGAACAGAAGAAGATAACCCAAAGTTGGAGATGCACAAAATAATAAAAAAAGAACATAAGAGCCAAATACTCACATAACCCAAGGGAAAAAAAATCAGAGAAACAGCTATGCTTTTAAACACATTGTTTGTACTGATCAGCTGTGCATTACTTCAGATTCTGTATACTGCAAAGACAGGTACAACAGAAGAATGAAGCAGCTTCTTGCTTTTTTCCCCATTTAGATCCAAAAGAGAAAAGTATCAAGTCAGAAAACAGTCAATATATTTTGATAAAAGGAGATTGCTTTACTCTCGCTCTCCAAAAAGTTCACATATTTATATGGAATGTCACAGAAAGAAATAATGGCATTAAGTATAACAGCATTTAGGGCACAATACATTACCTACCAACGTCATTCTATTCCCTTTAGTGGCATACAAGTGAAATATGGCATTTAAATTAAGTGGCAAATAGATTTAGTGCTATTCGGTAAGGGAGCAAGCAACAAAATCACATACTACTGTAAAAATGTGACTTATAAGTACAGGTTGGCATAAAAATAGTGCTTACACTTTATTTCAATTTCAAAGAAGAAATAAACAAAGATAACATTTCTTTTATAGTAAATATAAAAAAAAAATGAGACAAATTTATCAAATATTAAACTGGGGAATTTTGAAGTATTCCCATGATTTTGATATTTAGCCTAGGACAATGTTAACAATCCATTAGTGTCGATTCATCAGACTGTGTTTGACTTTTTTGGTTTGATTCAATACCATTCTGCTTACTTGTATCTTAGCAGTTGCTAAGCACTTATCGAGATCCTTACTCCCTGATAAAAAGTGAATATGAAGAAGAAAACCTGAACTGAACCCAAATTGTGTTTTTAAGTTTAACTCTCAGTATTACTCTTGTGGGATTATTTCAGACATTCATTGTTTGTGAAAATATCTCCAAGTCTAATTGTAGTGCAAAAATAGTAACATTTGCATTATACATCAACAGAAGTAACATTTTGTAGAGAAAAGGCTTTTCTTTCGGAACAAATAAAATAAAAAAAAAAACATCCTTTTGGCAGTGATCAGTTGAAATGAAGTATCATTTCTAGATTCATGTACATTACTGTTAATTTCAAATCAAATGAATTCATGCAGCCTCATGGAATAAATGAGCACACCTAATAAATGTATGTTCATTGTGATTCATTTACTGCTTTATGAAAATGTCTTAATCAGTGTTATCCAATTTCTATCAATCAAGTTTGAGATTTAATTTAAGAAATGATAGTCTAAATATCTATTGTACTGCTATTGTATAATCTTGTAAAATAAAACTGACTGCTACTTGGATGCTTGGATGTGATTTTTCTCTGACCTGTCTCTGGTTGATAAGCATATTCCAACATTAATTTTTCAATAACTGCCACTATTATTTTTTGTATTCTGTTCACACGTTTTTATGCTGCTCTGAACCTTTTTGATCAAATAAGTGTTTGATAGATTGTAATGTTATGCATAAGTTTTTGGTTTCTTGAAAGATGACCTTGTGGAAGGTATTGGCACAGAGCCCTTTACTGAACCAGTAAATCTAATCGACATTACCCAAAAGTGAAAAGCTAATCTGATACAGATTGTCTATATGATATTTGACACATTTTTATTGACTATTGTAAACCATAAAAATTTGTTTATTGCCATATGTTCTCAGTTGCTTTAGGAAGGACAACTCTTTCAAAGATGACATAAAACATCTATAAATGATAGAGGACCCAAATAAAAAAAGAATTATAGGTTCTCCAAGACAGGGGAGTTTTATAGACTAAAGCAAACTTATATGTAAGATTTCCTTGGATTAAAATGAATGCCATTATATGTAATATGTACATACTAGTGATGGTATATTCTCTTTAATGAAAAATCAGCAAAACAGGATTTTTGACGCCGACGACAATGCAATGCGTGTTTATTTTGTCCTATTGCATTGAAGTCAATGGGTGCATGGTAAATTTTCACCAGTGTCATGAAACATGCAAATTCATGGTGGCAAATACATTCATGCATCACTTGATTGCTTTAAGAAGGGGTTGTATGGCTTTTTAGCAAGTGAGGGAATACAGGGTTATGGAAGATAGCTCATTATACAAGTTGATCCAGGGATTAGTCCGATTGCCTTTTTGGAGTCAGGAAGGAATTTTTTCCCCCTCTGAGGCAAATTGGAGAGGCTTAGGATAGGTTTTTCTGCCTTCCTCTGGATCAACTAGCAGTTAGGCAAAAAAAAAAAGGTTGAATTTGATGGACGTGTCTTCTTTCAGCCTAACGTACTATGTTACTATGTTACTAGTACATACATATAACTATAGACTTTGCCAAATAATCCACATTGTCAGATAGATAAAGGATTGGGTGGGGCAGGGCATGACCCAACTGTCATATTGGTACTAAGGCAAAATTAATGGTAGATGGAAGACCTAGAGGTCAGGGATCTAGCCTCTAAGATTAAGGGAAGGTCATTCAATGTAATTTTGTCTGAAATTTTGCCCATGCCATGTGCAGGTTTAAGAAAACAATGGTAGTTTAGTACGATAAATGCATGGCTTAAGTCTTGGTGTAGGAAAGAAGAGTTTGGTTTCCTAGAGCACTGGGTTGATTTGTCCTTGGGGTACAACCTAAATAGGGGTGATTGAATGCTTAACTGAAGGGGGTCCATTTTGCTAGGGGAAAGAATGGCTAAGAGGTTGAAGTACTGTAGTATTGGGGGTGAGCTAAAGATTTATGCAGAAGATAGGGTAAATTGGGCAGTGAGATTAGTAGGTCATCTGGGAGTAGTGAGGGCAGTATACAGTTTACAAGCTAAGAAGGAAAAACAGGTTAATACTTTTAAGATATAATTCTCCATAAAGTTATGTACATTTCAAAAGGAAAAGTCAGGTAAAATGGGAGAGCTAAAAATTATTATATCATTGGATTCACTAACATCTACTGGGATGAAACATGTAACTGTGAATTTAAATGGCTGTACCTTTTTCAGGGGGGGCTGAGGGATTGAAAAGGGTGGAGGAGTGTGTTTGTATGTAAAGCCTAAATTAAAGCCATGCTCTAAAGAAATAACCATTGCTGGCACTGGTGAGGGTGTGGAATGCCATCTGGGATTTCAACTGGGCAAGAGGTTACAAAGAAAATAATCATTGGTGTATGCTATAAACCACCTTATATAAGTGACGAGAATGAAACCCATTATCTGGAAGATCCATTATCCAGAAAACCCCAGGTAACAAACATTCTGGATAACAGGTCCCATACCCATAGTAGATCTTGCCAGATTGAATTAATTTCTTTTTATGAGAAGGTGAGCAGGGACCTCATTTCTGCAATGGAAGTGGATTTGATTTACTTAGGGGCAGATTTATCAAAGTGTGAGATTCGAACTGACCAATAAAACACGCTTTCTATTCATTCCTATGGTATTTATAAAACCATATTTATCAAACTCCATTGATAAATACTATTCTAAAAATCCCAAGGTTACTGGTTAAATTAAATTGGCTTGGAACATAGTATTTGTACTTTTATAGAGAACTGTCTAATAGTGATGGGCAAATTTATTCGCCTGGGGCAAATTTGCAGTCAATTCCTGCAATTTGCCACTGGCATATAAATTTGCGAAACACCAGGAATAATTCTCATCTCGTTTTGGACACAAGCAATGTGCCTGTACCCAAAAAATGGACGCCCACGTCCAAAACAAGACATCGCGAGTCAAAAACGTGCTGCAAATTTTTCGGCGAAACGAAACGGGATAGATTCGCCCATCACTATTCCGAAATATCACTTATTTATTCAATACTATCTTTGACTGAGAGAGAACAATTTTTTTTGCACATGCAACAGGTTTAGAAAGAGCATTAGTATAGTCTCTACCAAAATTATTACTAGAATGTCTTTGTCTACTCAGTCTTGTAAAATCCTGTAATTTACTAAATGTGGTCGAAAGACATATTTTGGAAAACCTGAAAGAAGAAAAACTACCCACCAATGGTCAAAGTTGTGGAAATTATTAGTGATGGGCAAATTGGCGGTGTTTTGCCGAAATTTTCGTAAATCTCTATCGAAATTCGCAAACCAGCAATGGGCATCCAAGAACGGACGCACGCAGCCAAAACGAGACGCCGGCGAATTTTCACTAAGCTAAATTCTGCACGTGTTTTGTGAATCGCAGGAATTCGCCGCAGGCAAATAAATTTGCCCATCACTACAAATTTAATTTAAATAATGGGGTTTTAGTGATATTTCTCTAGTTTAATTTAATTTCCATTACTACATCATCAACATCTTTACATTTTATGGAAACCTGTTGAAGCTATATAGGAATTGCAAATTCGATAGAAGTCATAAAATTACATTGCTACTCTAGTGCTTATAAACAGGACCCTTTGTTACAATTCTTGCTCATACGTGACCAAAAAGGAATTATGACCTTTGTCCAGCCACAGAGGCTTGGAGCTCAAAAACATGTCATTCTAACCTTTAACACAATTCTTTTCAAAGCCTTCAAAAGAAACTTTATGATGGAACATGTATGAGTCACCTTTGTAATTTTTATAGCTAGCAAGAGGAATAATATTAAGGTAGAAGTTTACCCCTCATAGCCAATTTTTGTTTATAAATCTTATAGTAGTTAAAATTCTATACAAATCATTAATAAGAGATAAACACGATTACGAGCTGAGTTTTCATGCTCAAGTAATAATGGAAGAAAAGACTTTGTGTCTTCATTTCTTTTGGAACTGTTTATTAGGGATGGCGCGAACGTCGGAAAAAATGTTCGCGAACATGTTCGCGAACTTCCGGACAAAAATGCGAACGGTTTGCGAACTTCGCGAACCCCATAGACTTCAATGGGAAGGCGAACTTTAAAAGCTAAAAAAGACATTTCTGGCCAGAAAAATGATTTTAGAGTTGTTTAAAGGGTGCAACGACCTGGACAGTGGCATGCCAGAGGGGGATCAAGGGCAAAAATGTTTCTAAAAAATACATTGTTGACACAGCGCTGCGTTTTGTGCTGTAAAGGGCAGAAATCACACTACGTCACTCAGGTGATGTTTCTGGACACGGAATGTGAAAAAGCTCACACAGCTACGTGGCACTTGGTTAAAGACTGGGCAAACAATACCTACAAGGTCAACGTATACACTACTACAGCGGTGGATACGGATTACGTAAAATATATTATGGCTGCTTGAAAAAAGTCACTCAGGTGCTTTTTCTGGAGACGGTAATATTATGGATATTTAGACAGAATGTGAACAAGCTCACACAGCTAGATGGCAGTTGTTTGAAGAACAGTAGATTACTAGCCAGCAAACTTACTATCCACTGTCCCTCAAATCACTAACAGCTCTCTCCCTACACTAGCTCTTCCAAGCACACACAGCACAGGCAGAATGAAAAAACGCTGCAGGGCTTCGGTTTTTATAGGGAAGGGGAGTGGTCCAGGGGGTGTGGGGGTGGTCCAGGAGGGAGAGCTTCCTGATTGGCTGCCATGTATCTGCTGGTCTGGGGTGAGAGGGCAAAAAAAAAGCGCCAACTAACGCGAACCCAAAATGGCGAACGTCGCGCGACGTTCACGAACTTCCGGCGAGCGCGAACAGCCGATGTTCGCGCGAACAAGTTCGCCGGCGAACAGTTCGCGCCATCCCTACTGTTTATTCTAGTGCAGAAAAATGTTCCTGAATCCATTCTACAGAATCTGCATGCAATTTGTGTCAGGGAGAAAGGATTTGGATGACTGAGAAAGCTTTGTGCTGCTACTGAAAAGCACTGATCACTAACAACCTATTTAACACAATGGTATTTAACGACTCCAGTCCAGACCAGTCGATACATTGTAATGAAGTGACTGCTGTGTTTGGTAGCTGAGGATGAGGAGAGTATAACAGTGCTTTATTAGCAGGTTCATGCAGCCATTACTTAACAGCAGTAACTCTTACTTTCACTTTCAAGCTGTACAGAAAGTTGTGTGTATGCAGAGTGACACCTGCAGGCCATTTGTATAAACACCACATATCCCCCGATAGTAGGAAAGCATTTGGATAAATATAATAAACAGTAACAATTAAACAGTATGTTTCTTAAATTCTTCACATGACATAGTCCTTGGTCCATGCAGGTAGTTTTCTGATTCTCTCAGTATGCCTTAGAGCAGGGGTCCCCAACCTTTGTTACCAATGAGCCACATTCAAAAAGAGTTGGTGAGCAACGCAAGGATAAAAAAGTCCCTTGCTGTGCCAAATAAGGGCAGTGAATGACAATTTGTTGGCCTCTATGTGGACTGGAAGCCTACAGGAGACTCTATTTTGGAGTATACATAGGTGTTATGCAATTAAAACTTGCTTTCAAGCCTGGAATTCAAAAATAAGCAGCTGATTTGAGGCCACTGAGGGCAACATCCAAGGGGTTGGAGAGCAACATGTTGCTCACGAGCTACTGGTTGGGGATCACTGCCTTAGAGGTTCACTTTCTTCAGGCCTATTGCAGTTGGCATTAGGAGTAGGAAAATGTCTTTCATCAAATGGAACGTCTGCAAAGTCATATCTAGCAGGAGCAAGACGACTTGCATTCCATATGCATCCATCAGACAGTTCATATATGTATGGTCCTTGCTGGCATAATACAGAAAAACTCATGTGCACACTCAGGCCCATCCTTCGCGTACCGCTTGGTGCTAGAATACTTTAGGGAGACGGCCCTCCCAGGAAACCATAGATACAACAAGTAAAGCCAGCACACAAGGCAGGTGCAAACCGGGGTCAGGCCCCTGGTGTGTTTATTGTGTCAGAACGTTTCGAGGGCGGTCCCCCTTCCTCCTCCTTGCTGACATCTCACTTCAAGTGGTGTAGTAAATTTAGATTGTCCTTGTTTCAGTATTCCTGGTTTCTTAATTCTAACTAAAGATTCAGGCTGAAAGTGCACTTCTCTTGCACCATGTTTTCTGTCAGTATAAGCCTTGCATTTGGCTTGTTGACCTTTGACAATGTCAGCAGTAGATGAGTTTTTAGGAACAGTATTTAGTGGAAGTTTGATGTCTGCAAAATGTAACTTAGTATGCATTTGTCTGCCATGTAATAATTCAGCTGCAGATGATTGGGTTGTTGCATGGCATGTTGCTCTGCAGTTATGTAGGAACTCTGTTGTAAATACTTTCCAAGATTTCCCAGTCAGATTTGCTGCCTGTAGTGCTTCTTTTAGACTTCTGTTGAATTGCTCGTTTTCTCCATTTGCTTGTGGGAAATACACTGAAGATTTCCTATGCATAATATTCCTCTCTCTCAGAAAGGATTCAAACTCATATGAGACAAAATGTGGTCCGTTGTCTGATATTAACTCCTTTGGATTTCCTTCTCTGCTGAAGACTGTAGACAGAAATGTTATTACTGTAGCTGATGTTACATGAGAAACAAATGCAATGTCTGTCCATTTACTGTAATAGTCTATCAGATTTATAGCAAATCTGCAGTCTATAGAAGCATCTGCAAAAGGACCCACAATATCAATAGCAAGTTTTTCTCATGCTGAATCAGGGAATGGTACTGGCTGAAGTGATGGTGTATGTGTGATAGCTGTTTTGTCATGATTCTGACAAGTAACACAAGAATGAATGGCAGTTACCACATCGGCATCCATTGCTGGCCACTAGTATATTTCTAGTAGTCTTTGTTTTGTACGTACAATTCCTTGATGACTCTCATGCGCAAGTTGTAGGATCTTTTCTCTCAAGGTTTCTTGTACAAATAAACGTTGAGCTCCACAGACAACATAGCCATCTACTAAGGACAGTTTGTGTCTAATCCTGTAGTAAGGTTGAAGATCAGGACTGCATTTCTTCTCAGCATTTGGCCATTTGTTTTGTAAGATGTCCAGTAGTTTTACTTGTATTGGACATGTGAGGCAAGCTTGCTTAAAATTAGCAGCTGTAACTGTAGATGACAATATATCAGTCAGTGCAACAACTTCTATGTTCTCATCCAGTGTATCAGAAGCTGCAGGTAAATGTAAATGTGACAAACAATCGGCAGTAACATTTTTTAAACCCGGTTTGTATTGCATTTTGTAGTTGAAATTCAGTAACCTTGCTGACCATCTAGCTATATGCATTCCCTTTGTTGTAAGTAGTTTAGTTAAAGGGCTATGATTAGTTCATAAGGTAAAATCTCTACCCCATAGGTAGGTTCTCCATTTTTCTGTTGCCAAAACGCATTGGAGCTTCTTTTTCAACAGTTGAATACTGTCTCTGTAAGTCTTCTGGATGCAAATGCAACAGTTTTCTCAGAATGATCAGCATGGATCTGTGTGAGAACTACACCAATGCCATAGTCTGAAGCATCTGTACTAACCAGTGGGTAGTGCAGGATGAAATAAAGCTAGTTCTGGACTGTTCCCAATTAACTGCTTCATTATTTCAAAGCTATGTTGAGCAGTCTCTGACCAAACCAGACTTGAAGTTCCACATAGTAGTGCTCGAAGTGGCTCCATAACTGAAGCATAGTTTGTAATAAACTTTGAATACCATGAAGTAAGACCTAAGAAAGCTTGTAAGGTATGGAAATCAGAGGAAGAAGGTGCTTTTGTAACCACATTGACATGGTCAGGGTCAGGCAGTAATCCATCTTGTGAAATTATATGAGCCAGAAATGACAGCTGAGTTTGTATGAAGTGGCATTTTGAAAGTTTCAGTTTGAGTCCTGCAGAATCAATGCATTTCAGAACCTTCTCCAGGTACTTGTCATGAAGATCCATAGTTGGAGCATAGACATTTATATCATCCAAGTAGCATTGTACACCAGGTATGTCATGTAGTATAGAAGATACTTCAATCTTTTAAAACAATTCGGTACTGAAGCCAGTCCATAAAGAACACACTTTAGCCAAAACAAACCATCATGCGTGATAAATGCAGTGAGGTCTCGGCTTTCCTCATGCAGTAATACTGAACCCTGAAGGTCCAGGGTTTAAAAGAATTTTGCTCCTCAGAGTTCTGAAAACATTTCCTCTATGTGTGGCAAGGCATGATTATCCATAACAACTGCTTTATTAGGTTCACGGAGATCAACACACAATCGAATACGAAAAATTATTACAACAATTGGTGAAACCATAAACCCATACAAAGGATTCTGATTTCAATCACATCTTGCTCTACCAGTTTCTTTAGTTCCTGTGAGTATCCCTTATAGAGAAGGGCAATTGCCTCAATTTCTGATGTACTGGTTTTACATCTGGTCTCAACTTTACTTTGTGCACAGCAAAGTGAAGTGTTTGTTTTGTGGTGAAATTTTACACACTGGCTGTCTGGCAGGCACTGGTGCTGTCAGGCCCGGATTTACAAATGGGGCGCCCCTAGGCCATCACTGGCGCCCTTAGGCCATCATCGCCCCCCCCCCCCC
>CM044436.1:109971392-110024915 GCA_024363595.1 Xenopus borealis
CCCATTGTCAGCAGCATAAACTGACATACAGCAAAATTCTTGGCTAACATCTTAGCTCCGTTGGTAGGCAATACAGAGCATCATATCCAGAATGCCAAAGAGTTTGTAACCAAGATTCATGGCGTTACACTAGAGGCAGAGAAGAAACAATGGTATCTTATGATGTCACTTCATTGTTCACCTACGACAGAGGTAATTGAGACTGTAAGAAATTGACTGCAGCAAGATAACACCCTCAGCAGCAGAATGAAACTCGGTCCTTACCAAGTATGTTTGTTGCTAGATTTGTGCCTTAACACCACATACTTCAAATGGATGACACTTGGGTAAAAATCAGATCTAATGAAGTGGCAGCCTTTACAGAAAACATTAACTCGGTGGACAATAACATCAAGTTCACAAGGGAAGATGTCCATGAGAACAAACTTGCCTTTTTGGACTGTCTAATATGCAAGAGGGGGGTTACTTGAAAATGGAAGTATACAGAACACCAACTCATACGGATCAATATATGTTGTTCGATTCCCACCATCCACTGGAACACAAACTGGGTGTCATTAGAATTCTGCACCACTTGGCGGAATGTGTGGCAGCTGATACAGAGTCCAAAGACAAAGAACAAAAACATCTCAGATGAGCGTTGAAAGCGTGTGGCTACCCAGACTGGGCCTTTGTCAAAACAGCAGCAACCAAGACCAACAGGAACACCAAAAGAAGTAAACGCCCAGAGACACATAGTAGGCAAAACATAGTCATTCCATATGTAGCTGGAGTGTCAGAGAAACTCAGGAGGATTTTCAACAAACACCACATCCCTGTGTTTTTCAAACCTAGCAACACACTGAGGCAAAAACAGGTACACCCAAAGGATCGAACACCAAAAGAAAAACAAAGCAATGTGGTAAACGGAGTCCAGTGTAGAGAGGAGTGCACAGATCTGTACATTGGGGAGACAAAACAAGTGCTCACCAAGGGAATGTCTCAGCATAGGAGGGGGAACTCTACAGGGCAAGACTCAGATGTCTTTCTACACCTCAAAGACAAGAGACACTCCTTTGAAGATAGCAAGGTCCAAATCTTGGATAAAGAAGATCGCTGGTTTGAAAGAGGCGTGAAAGAAGCGATTCATGTCAAGGTAGAAAAACCATCCCTGAATAGAGTTGGGGGCCTTCGACACCACCTGTCTGCTACATACAATGCTGTTCTCACATCAGTACCAAAGCAGTTTCAGAACACTTCACACATCCATTCATGCAACTCACACAAGTAACACCTGTGTCTAGGAGTTGCATGACACATTGGTAATCCCATCACAGTAACTACACAAAATCAAATTCAAATGTCACCTTTTTGAAGAGTTACAATATGCCATTGTGATTGGATTAGTGGAAGAGTTTATATACCGAGAACTTCCCATACCAGTCAGTTGAACTGAAGAAGCTGCTCGGATGAGTAGTGAAACATCTTCAATAATTACTCAGCAAGTCCAGTTGTTTTAGAATTACTTATATCAGATATACCATGACCTGGATGAATGAAAATATTCATAGTCATCTAGTCATGTTGATATAGATGTGTAGATAACACTGTTTAAAAGTTTTAAAGTTGAATCATTGGAGGATTTGCTTGCTCTTACCATTAAAGTGGACTTGCCTGAGAGAGCATCATGCAGTCAAGTAGGGCAGCAAGAAATTCCAACCAACGCTGGCACCTCGCTTCCAAAGACTCCTGTTGCCTCCACCTGCCCAGGTGGGCAGAGATGCCCTTATATTGTCAAAGTTTGCACGCCTGAAATTCAATGTTTACATGGCTTTCCGGCTGAGATAGTCAGGGGATCTCAATTCACTGTGAAGTTCTGGCATGTCTTGTGTAAAGACTTAGGTATCACTCTTCAGTTCTCATCTGCCTACCATCCCCAAAGGGCATCAGAGTGGGTGAATCAAGCATTAGAGCATTTCCTGAGAAAACATGTTTCCCTCTGTCAAGATTATTGGTTTGATCTCTTCCCATGTGCAGAATTCGCTCATAATAATGAATGTCACACTTCTACTGGAAATCCACAAGATTTTGTCTTATCAGATGTCCCTGCCGCAGATGTGGTTGTCCACTAGGAACTTTCATTTAAAGATTTCTTCTCCCAAGTTGGGTCCTTGGTTTGTCAGTCCTTTCCCCATTTCAGAGGAAATGTCATCGCTCAGATAAGAAGCCTTACGGCGAAACGCGTTAGTGAAGCAGCAGGCAACTTATCCGTGAACCAGAAAGGAGTTCTCCCCATGCGCATTAGGCTCTCAGGGACGCTGCCGAGCCTCAGCAGCAGTGGGATCACACATGGAGAAAACTTTTTAATGCAAGCTACAAGTTGTCTGTTTGTGAGTGTATTTTAATATTTATTAAACTGAAATTTTAGCCTTTCTACACATGCTGTTTGTATCTTTACACTAAGGAGAAAACAAAATCCATTTGAAGCACGAAAGCGAGTCTATTTTATGCCTTCTCCCAACTCATGTCTCCTGAGTATAATATACCACCAATTACGTGCACAAATATATTGCTAAAGGAAAGCCCAAACAGTTGGTTGCTACCTTCCTCACTCCATAGTTACGTGCACAAATATATTATTAAAGGGAAGCATGTGTTTTGTGATTTAAAGTGCACAATAGCACCAAGGTGTGGATGTGGAATAGAGTGTGGGTTCCACTTTTAAAAAAACGTTATATGTAAAGTTTAATCAAGACACTGAATTCACAAAGGGTGTAAATATTTTTTATCGAAATACTACACTATATTCAATTTCTGTTATTCCCCCTTCCTCTGGACTTTTGGGTTTCGAGGAATACAGCCATTAAGTCATTTTGAAGAATCTGTTTGATTGAAGACCAAAGGAGAGCCTGAAAAATTTGCTGGACTCATTGGGGGGAATCAAAAAAGACATTTTGGACTGAAATTGCACAGATCAGACACCTTGGGGCTAATAAGTAATGTAATAAATGGTACAAAATTTAATCCAAGTTTGCTAATCTTTAACAACCAAATGGTACAAACAGGCAGTTATACTCATATGGGCTCCAATAATTAAAATAACTAGGGTCCCTTTCCCAGATGCAGGGGGTACATGGGGTTGCTGAATTCAACCCCACCGAAATCCAATGATGAAGCTGTACAAAATAAGGGATTCATATAGAAACAAAAAAAATATATGCAGGCCCAGATTTGTGGCGAGGCCATGGGAGTAGGAGTTGCACTCGCGGGCGAAGCTCCAGTGCTGGGACCTGTGGCATTGGGGCACCGCGTCTTCAAATCTGGCCAGGAATATATGTATATATCAAGATAAGTACCCTGCAATGTCACATTACCAATTGTCGACTAAAATAAAACTAATATTAAGCAGATACACAAATGAGCTGATGTGAGAAAATAATCAATAACTATAAAATGTAACAATAAAATACAAATTAGTGGCTTGCCAGTCTACTACATCAAAACCAATTCATTAAATAATAATAGCTGGAATGTAAAACTGATCTTAAATGCATTGAAAAGAAAATAATAAAAGAACGGTCAATAAGAGTTACTGTAGTCAATATGGAGATTTCAGGGTTGTGGGGCAATAAATAGTCAACCACTTCTGAATTAATTGCCATCATATGTGCACTAGATTTACACTATATGAAAACAATTCCACACTGATGTAATCTCACAACCTTTGATGACCTCCATTCATTTGTGTATCTATTTTTTAATTATATTAGTCAAAAATTGGTAATGTGGCACAACTTCCCTATATTCACATGTACATATATTTATTTTTTTAATTTATTCTTAAAAGTTTCATTTATTTTATCTGTATTGTATCTTTATTTTATCTATATTATCTGAGATGTATGCACAACTCAAAACTTATATTTTATATTTCACAATTGTATTAATAAATATTTCCTTATAAAATTGTTTTTAAGCAAAGTCAAAGTATTGAACAGATGCCACAAAATTTTTCTGCACTGGCTAAGAATATTCCATCACAAATAGCCATAGCCTATATTCCCTGTATTTTATTGTGTGGCACTTAATGCACAAGAAACAAGGCTTGCATATTGCTATTTACACCAAAAAAGAATATCAGAAAATAAGAATATTGTGTGCAAGTACACCTAGAATATTATGGAATTGTAGCACTTAAATGTTGTACTATGTATAGTTAAAGTCAATACTGCTTTTCTTTAGTGAGTAGCATCTCCAACATGTTGTATCTGTGCATTCTGAAAGATTAACCAGAAGTTGTAACACTCCCAGGAGTAGTAATTAACTTGGTAAAGTGATGGTTTCTCAGCAATCATTTAAGTTAACCTTACCAACATACAAATTGGGGACATTAACACTATTCAGAGATGCACCTATAAATATTCTTAATTAGTAACTATGTTGTGGGATATTTTATAGCCAAGTATCCCTAAAGGTGAAATAACTGTATGACCATACAGTCAGCAACAGACTCTTGATATTTAATCTTATTTAACTATTGGTTTAATATTGACTCTATTTTTTCTTTCAAGAGGACCTCAATTGACTTATTTTACTTTATTAATTTCTTAGTACTTACATAATTAAAATTATGTTGCATTCAATATTCTACTTAAGTAGAAAAAATCAATGTGACCCAATAGATCTTCCCAAATCAGTGCTACTAAATAGACACAAACATTCAAGTACTAGTAAACTAAGTACTTGTATTCTTTTACATTTTACAAAAGGGTAATGTAAATAATATAATATTATAATATATAATTTTGAGACAATAGTTTTTATATAGCCAACACTGCTCTCTACTTGTTGGTGAGCTACTGTACAGTCCAGTATCCTCTGCTTCTAAAAGACTAAATCTAGTATGTACAGGTATATTTAAGGTTCAGTTGGATACCAGGAAACAGACTGACCACTAGTGATGGGCGAATCTACCCAGTTTCGCTTCGCCGAAAAAATTGGCGAAACGAGTCGCGGCACGTTTTTTGCTGGCGTTTCGTGAATTTATTCGCCGGCGGCGAATCGCGGGAATTCGCCACGAATTTGCCCCTGGCGAATAAATTCGCCCATCACTACTGACCACTTAAAATTTGAGCAGTTAATGCAGTAGTAATAGAAGAGAGCAGGCCAGTGGGAGACCAGGAAAAAAAAAGCTGGACCTTGGCCCTCATGGTGTCAGGGCCTCACAACCCAATTAGCAGAGAAGTTTGGACAAAAGAGAAAGCACTAGGTATAAAGTCCATATGTGGTAGCCAAGGGGTGAAGAAAGAAAGTCCAGGAATCAGCTAATTCTATAATTAATTATTAGTTAATTATATAGCATGCTTTTATTTTGAATTTTCGTGCAATGACATCAATATACCATCCTGGGAACAACATCTAGTCCATAATGGAGAGCTTCTGACACATGGGCCCCACTGACCCAAGTCTGTTCCCTTTGTCACTGTGGATGCCCCCCCGACACTCCCACTTGCCCAATCCCAGTTGCGAGTGAGTTAAGAATGTGGTACAACTTAAAGTGCTATGGCAGTGGGGGTGGTGGGAGGAAATTGTTGGGAATGGGAGTCCTAGATTTTATGATTGGGGCTTTGAGGTCATAGCGCTTATGGGCTCTGGTCAGTCCAGTCTAACACTAGAATGACAAATTTTCACATGAAATACACAACAATGAAATCCAGTGTTAATGTTATTTGAATGTTATCTAGAAGCTTTGTCTGCAATATATAGTAACACATTTAAGAATTTATGAAGCCTGACAATTAAATGGTTAAAAAAAATCTTTAGATGATACATTGGAACAGAATCTGACTCACCAGTCAAGAAACCATATTTCCCATGTGTTTCAACTGCATTAACAATATTTTACACAAATTGTCAAAAATATACTAACAATGAAATACAATTAAATAAATATACAAACTCCAGACATTCCTCTCCAGAGCAAAGGGTTAATGACTACAATACTGTGTAGTATTGTAACTGGAGGACAGTGATAGGGGTAGGACATAACAGGGTCATTGTGGGGCCAAAGTGATGAAAGGGAGTTGTTGAGGAAAGCTGTGCCTAGGAGTGACAGCAGCTGGTCCCTCTGTCTTGGTCACAATTGTTTGCAGCCTTCAGTGGCTACCAGAGGTTACAGAAAAGTCAGTTAAATATTGGATTTAGCATTTAAAATGGCCTTGCACTTATTAAATATTTTTTGCATAGTCATGTTAATTTATTAGTAAACAAGCAGCTGTCTTTCCACCCAAAGCATTTAATGAAGTACAGTATGTTATTTTTTAATACAAAGGGGGTGTTCTTGGGAGGGGCGCACCAAATTGTCTCTGCCCCTGTCAAATGTATATTCTGTTTAAATATTTTCCAGACTGTTCATAGATTTTTTTTGTGACCTAAGCTAACTATGCTTGAAGTAAATAAAAAAAAAATCTGATCCTTGCTTTTTTCTAAAATATCTTTTAGAATGCTGCATTTAAATTGGTTTCAACAGTGTCTGCAAAGCTGAGATACAATATACATCCCACACATATTATTTTCTTTTATTTTTCACTCTTTCTTTGTACTGTTTTCACTTCAACTTTCTATGTTGTCTCAAGAAACACATTTTTTTTTTTTTTACTTTGTATTCCTTATTTTATTCCCTCTTGTGATACACACAGTGGAATGAAACAGACTGTTGCAGCCATCTTACTCCTCAACATTCTTACTCCTTTGTATCTCTAATATCAACTCAAAATCGAATAATATATTGATTCTCAGATAATGACCATGATGTGAGTTCATTAACTCCTGTTACACATATATAGGATCTGTTTTTTTAAACACAAAGATACTGTACATGTGTTTTTGTTGGAATGTAAGTAAAATACAGTAGGTTCATTTTTGACTAGGAAGGCAATATGCAAAGTACAAAAACTTTTGTGTTTTGCAATTTTTTTGTACAGAGACCTGCAGCCATGTATTAATGAGAGTCAGAAAAGGGGAAGGTTGGTCCCCCATGATGTACAACAGGGCCCTGTATTTAGCACTTGGTCTATTGTAGATAGAAAGGACAGAGCTGGCCTGACACTGCACTCTGCACTTGGTGAAAGATTTTTTTAACCAGTGTGAGGAGCAGAATGCAGCCAAAGTGGAGAACTCTTGATCCCATTAGTACTCTTCCAATTCTGCCCCAGATCCACTTAAAGGACCCTTACTATTTTGCTGTAATGTTAAAAGTATTATAAATTAGAAAAATATTTATTTATTCTTGAAGCTTCAAATTAACTTCCTAACTTGAATTGAAGGAATTTATAATAGGCTGATGAGTACCAAAACATTTTCAGAATGTTTGCTAGAAATAAAGTTTTTTTTTCAATGGAAAACAATTGATAAAAAACTCACATGGACTCTAATGCATTTGACACAGGGGGAAAATCACCAACAGACTGAAATGCATTTGGCAAAAACTGGGTGTAAAAAAAAAAACCCAATGACACCACTGCATTTGTATTGAGAACAAAAATTCCTGTTGAATCCAATACATTTGATGAAACTTCAGTTCAGATTTCATAAATTATTCTACTAAGGTAAATAGAGGAGCTTCTCTCATAATTGTCTAATAATTTTTTCACCGCTGGGGAAAAGCTTTTTGAAACAGCGCTAAATATTCACAATGCGGTCAGTTTTGCCTGCAACCAAAAAGACACATGGTAAGCAAGAAATACCTGCAGCAAGCATAAAAAGAACATGTTATATGTATATATGTAGCGCACCCTTGAGTGCACTTTCACTGTGTGTATTATATTGTGTGAACACGACTACTGATGCTTGTACAGTGCCAATGACTCACATACTTGTTCAACTCCCCTGCAACTCCTGGTACCACGTGTAGTTCTGTTCAGTAAAAGATTCAGTCACAGAGATGATTTCTTGCAGCAAAATAACTGTGAACAGTTACAATAAAGTCAGTTATAGGCACTTTGGCAAGCAAAACAGGATTCCCTTTCAGAAGTGAAATAGCAGGACCAAGTTACTACGCTCCTGGGGAAACCCCCCCATAATGTAGAGCTTTGTACACAGGGATACAACCCTGAGGTCTTGTATCTTGGCACCCATGCTGGTCCTCATCTCACACACTGAAGTCTCTGCAGTAGAGGTGGACTCACCACTGGGTCTAAACCCCTCTATTTCTCCTCATTGGAACAGAAGCTGCTTAATATCTTCGCTAAACCTTCCTCTTGCTCCTAGAGCAACTATGGCAAACCTACTAGCAATATACAATATAACTCTTTCTAACTTTTACCATTTTGCAGACCTTGGCCTGTAACATCACACAGAGAGGTGAGGTCCCAGGAAAAGACCTTGAACACTTGGGGTTAAATGCCTTTATACTTTCACATATGCTACCACCTGTTTGGCAAATCCTCACTTAAAGCAAATCCTAGTGGACCCAGGAAGGGAGACATAGCTGTCTAGAAAGGATCACTTAGGTGTCCAAATACAAAAGAGGGAACTGTCTGAGTTACTATCCCTACATAGAAAACTGACAAATTGGGTTTACAGATCAGATTTGACTTCATATGCATCAAAATCCACAAATTAGGGATTTAGTTTAACTGGAGGCCATATCTTATATATAAAATAAACACTGTACTCTAGCAGTTTTTCATATATATATATATATATATATATATATATATATATATATATATATATATATATATATATACATATATTGATTCTTGGATAGTATCAGCACTCCGAAGCAATATTCTGGCTTAGCTGGGGTGCATGGTGAAAATACATATAGTGTGATATCCAAAAGACCGGCACTCCCAAATGTAAAACTTCTGATTTATTGAATCATATCACAATCCAACGTTTCGGTCGCCATTACGACCTTTCTCAAGGATGATACAAAACCATTTGTGTAAATCTTAAATAACCCTGCATTAAATAACCTGGGATTGCAGGGTTATTTAAGATTTACACAAATGGTTTTTGTTGCAGCAGCAAATAACACATCACATTTCACCTGATCTAACTGGTGGCTTCTTGCAATACTACTGACAGTACTACTTACACACAGCAAGGCTGACTTGTTTGTATAAGGAAAGACAGTTGTTTTTTAGTAGAATTGCCTGCAAAAATAGCACTGCTGACTTACAGAACTGTGGTCCAGGGTTAATTACCAACCTAGGCACTAGTGATGAGAAAATCACAGCATTTCACTTCACTAAAAATTTTGCTGAACCATTTGATTAGTGGTGAAGGCATTTTTGCTCTGAAATATCATATGCATTGCCCTATCTTGTTAAAGAAGCTCCTTTCAACTATTCTCTTGCGTGATGTCCTCTTGGAACTTTTCCAATTTACTAACTTTCCCTGGTGTAACTTCGCTGGAAAATTAGACAGACTGTAGTGCCAATTGACACCCTTACACCAGGCAAAGTTGAGCACTGACAAAGGGATGTAACTAGGCCAATTCACTAAGACCAGGCAAAGTCCAATAGAGTAGATAGGAGTTTCTTTAAAAAAAAAGTCCCAAAAAACACTGGCATATTACTTTTTTTTAAGGGTGATAGGCTGAAAAAGATTGTAAATTGTACATTTTTTAGGGTGCCCTCCTTCCCCCCTATATTTCCTAACATATGGCAACTCAACTACACAGTGGGCACATGTGTAGGGAAAAGAACAACTTTATTTTATTTATTAAAGTTTTCCTGGGCTTGTGGAGTGTAATGTAGTGGCTGCAGCATATGCGTCCATTATACTCTAACTTAGCACCATATGCAAATTAGGCATCGCTAGCGTAACTTCGCTTTGCCTGATGAAGTAACGGTAGTGCAGCTTCACTACCATTCGCCTCCCTGTGCACAACTTTGCATTTTAGTAAATTTGCATAGTGTTTTCAAAACTACGCCTGGCAAAGTGCGGTGAAGCTGTCGCTGGCGCAACTTCGGATCTTAGTGAATTTGCCCCTGTGTTTCTACACTTCAAAAGAATATAAGGAAATTAAATAGTTCCTGATGAAACTAATTGTTGTGTGAGAGTATGATAGGGACCCTAAATTGTTGGGTGCAAATGAACAACTATTTTTTGTAAAGTGCTGTGTAAGTGTTGATGCTATATTATTAAATATATCTTATTAAATCATATTCAGATTTACCAGTAAATTTACCCTTCTTTTCATTGGAAATACATTTTTTATTTTCACATTTTGCTTTTATTTGATGAAACACCATCTTTATGAAACTATTATTTCTGCATTCTATTAAATTATTTGAGCCAAAGGTGAGTTCACCATTGATACATTATTTTTTAAACATTCAAAAATTTGCGCTGCTTGGCTTGAATAAATAGTTGGATTATAATGATAGTAATAGTTGTGGATATATGAACACAAGACAAATTTCTTACCTATTTAAAATCCTCATTTTAATGTTTCCCCAGTACACGCTACATTTATAACCTTTCCAATCATATTCACTGGTCCCCTCTTGGGAGCCCATTAAATTTCAGGCTTTCTAAATGCCTTAGGTCAAGGAATCAGCTACAATGACAGCTGTCCCAGGAATTAGGTGGAGTGTCATCCAGTGTTTCATTTAGAGCCAGCTCATATCTACTACTTATCCAGTCACTGGTCAAGCTGATCATGAAACCACAAAAGACTGTGACATAGCAGCATGAAGAGTAAAATAGTAATAATGGTTGTCAAAGGAGAATGTTGCTTATATGACTTCTCACCTATAATTCACCAGCTCTGTCCCAGAGGTAGAATCTCTGATAAACAACACTCATCTTGAATATCCATCCCTTCCAAATGTTTTTTTCTAAAGAACGCAGAAACACTACTCTTTCTTCAGTTCGAGACCGACCAATGCATTAATAACACATACAAACAGTACAGCTCAGACATGTTTTACTGAGATGACTAGTACTGCAGAAAAAAGAAAATTCCCAGCAATCATTTTCCATTTTGCAAAAGATGTCAACATCTATTCTCTTTAGGAAGGACAGTTTTAGATATTTATTGCAGTAATACAGGAATTTAACATAGGAACAACTGATATAACTGTGTGTATATAAGAATGTACCTGATATACATCATTATTGCTTTGGAGTTTTTTGGTAAATTGATTGGTAGTGATGGGCGAATTTATTCGCCAGGGGCGAATTCGCCACAAATTCCCGCGATTCGCCGCTGGCGAATAAATTCGCGAAACGCCTGACGATGCCGCAACTTGTTTCGCAAATTTTTCCCGCCAATTCGTGAATTTCGCTGGAAATTCGCAAATTTTTCAACTAAGCTAAACGGGTAGATTCGCCCATCACTATTGATTGGTTATAGTTAGTTTGGTTAATGGATTGATTATAGTTCTCACACACAGACATCTAAATATGTACTTACAAGATAAAGTAGTTTTATACATTGCATGGCAGAACAGCCATACGATCAGACAAAACAATGACAAAGTACAGTATGTGTATTGTGTTTCTCCAGTGACAAATATGTTCAGTAGTTAGTACTACTAAAACCATGTTTTCTGTTTTGGTGGACTCAAACACTGCCTGTTGAACCTCTAACCTTCCATATCGACCAATAGGGTTGGAACACTTTCCAGCACACCACCTGTCTATCTAAGGTGGTGTCTGGGTTCCATGGTTGGAAGAAATTGATAAAATGGGTTCCAATGAAAAACAGTTATAACTTAGTGGAAAGGGCATATAGCAGAATTAAAATTGCAAAACAAACAAAATCTGCAAGATTAAAGGAAAAGTAAACCCCCAGAACTTTTTCATTTGCCAATCTTTTTCACAGTTCACTGGATCACAAAATGAAGCTAACATTATAGATCAGCGACACTTAGGGGAAAAGAGCTTCTCTAACAGAGCAATGTACTCTATATGTTATTACAAAGTCAAAAATGTAAAGCTTTTAGCAGTTTTGTGCTGTATATTGTATGTAAGTGAAATGGGCCAGTTTTACTTATCACTTGTGGTACATGACAGACATGTTTTTTTTATTGAATTGGCAACATGGACACTTTTTTTTCTATTTAAAAAACAGTTGTAGCACAGTGGATAGGAGGTCCTCTAACAATGCAGGACATGAGTGTTGTTGTATATTAAGCAAAAAATATGATAGCACCTTTCCATTGACTCCAATGTAAAGTTGTAAATCTTTGACACAAAGCAAAACGGCAGGTTTTCTCAACACCATCAACAAAAAGGTGCCCTGTAAAACACCCATACATTATTTTATGCATTTTCATAAAGTTTTGCTTTATCGAAACAAAATGGGATAGATTTGCTTATCACTGTTAACCAGCCAAAATAAGTTTTACATGTATGTATAAATCTACATCCTACAGTAAGGGGTCTATTTATTTATCATGCAGTGTAAATAAAAAACAGTGACTGAATGTACCACGCCTCATCAGGCATTGATGCATAAATGGCATGCTACATTTACAGAATTACATTGATTTTAACACTAAATGGATGTTGATATAGTTGTAATACAAATACATTAATAAAAAGAGGGTTATATAAGGATCTGATGTTAGTAAGTACAAATTCTTTAAAATTAGAAAAAGAAATTACCTTATATTTTCCAATTGTTTATAAAATAGTACATCTGTTTAATAAAAACGAGTAAAAAAAGTATCAATTAATTATTCCACTAACTAGTTGACGTACAAATCAATTAATCCTCACTCGACCAATGAATTGTCCTCCAATCAATCCCTGCTCAATTCATCAAATAGTAGCAAATCATGTATACTGTATTTTTAACCATTAATTAAAAAGAAAATGAACTGTGTATCAAGATAAGGACTTTCCTATATTGACAAAAAGTGCTCTGTGCTTATAATATTTATTCAATGTTCCAAATCAATTTGTGCTAAATTCCTTGTAATTAATTCATTATTGTATAAGAATGTCATTTTACATTATCCAATAAAAGAAATTTAACAAATGGATGATTGTTTCTCTTCTATTCAATAAAGTGCTCAGTGCTCTTTCCACCAGGATTGGAGATGTTGAGTTTCCACCCACCACAATAAAGTGCCAGATATAATTAAATTCAGATGATGAAAAATTAAAAAAAAATAGTGCTCTTAAGAAAAGTAATTGAGTAAAATTTATAAAGAATGTTGTTCAAATTCATTGAAGTTAAAAGTTGGAAAATGAAAATTCATAGAAGGTGGAGTTGTCACATAAGATCTAAATCAGTTTTGGTTGACTGTGGGACATCACAAAGCTAGAGAAGTCAGAGTTTCAGGGACTGTAGCCTCAATTGTTAACTCAATTAACTGTTGTTGGATAGCTGCCTTATCTAAAAAACCACAAATCACTGGACACTTAAGAGCAGAAAAGAGGAGAATATGCGATAATGAATATAGAGCAAGGAGAAAATCCTTGTTAAAAAGTTACAGACTAAATTGTATAGTATCAATATCCATTTAGATAAAAAGCTTAAAGATAAAAAAGTTTTCTGGTTGGATTCAATTAATTTTCTTAAAGGAGAAGAAAAGGCTGGAGAGACTTGGGGGTGCCAAAACGTTAGTGTCGTGAACAGGTGAACAAACTGGTGGAAAGGAACCAGCATTGTATCACTGTATGTAGCACAGTGTGAACTGTTCATCTTAGAGTGGTCCTAATAGGGTTCCATGTCTCCTGATGTATGCCATATTCTGCCTACCCTATGCACCATGTGTGTGCCATAGTCTGTCTGCCATATGCTCCATATGTGTACAATACCCTGTCTGCCCTATGCTCCATGTGTGTGTCATACTCTGCATGACCTATGCTCAATTTTTTTTTTAAACTGTTTTTACATATTGCTCAGCCTCTTACTTTTTCACAGTCAAACAATACTAGCCATGATATATATATATATATATATATATATAGGATATATGTTTCCCTCTTTTCTGTCCTAACCTTTCTCCTTGTAACATGAATATTTTTCAGTAACCAGCATCAATCTACTATTGCCTCAGCCCCCCTTAACAGTTCTTTGAACAGCAGCCATTAAGAGCATGCACATCTCCCAATACAGCACATGTAAGGCACAAGAGTCACAGGCACTCATGCAGTACAATCCTCCAACATGCTGCACACTTTTACTGGCTGCCTGCTCAGTCTGTTCCACTATTCTGAAACACTGCATTTGTAGTTGTAAGTGAAAAACATAGTGTAATGCCATCCTGACACATCCCTCCTCAATATCAGCTCTGTATATCACAGGTCTCATATAGACCACACAAACATATTATTTTATTTAGTAGTAGTTGCGCTAGTGTTACTTCGCCAGGCAAAGCGCAGTTACGCTAGCGATGCCTAATTTGCACACGGCGGGAACTTTAATAGAAGTATATGTTACAACCACTACATTCCACTACACAAGCCCAGGAAACCTTTAATAAATTAGATAAAGTTGTCCTATTGGCCTACATGTGCCCTCTATATAGTTGTGTTGCCATATGTTAGGAAATGTAGGAAGGAAGGAGGGTAACCCCCCCCCCCCGAAAAAAAATCTATATTTTTCAGACTATCACCCTCCAATGGTAAAACATGCCAGCGTTTTTTTGGGATTTAGAAAAATTTTTTAAAAAAATTTCAAATTCCTATCTATTGTATTGAACTTCGCTTGGTCTGACCAGGCGAAGTAAAGCCTGACATAAGTGATAACATTCAGGGAAAAGTTGATATTAGTGAATTTGCATAATTACGAGCCTTCGTCAGTGGACAACTTCGCCTGGCGTAAGGGTGGGAATTTGCGCAAGTCTATCTACATCGCTAGCGAAAATGAGTGAATTTCCGAAGTTACGAAATGACGCCACGCTGGCAAATTAGCGCTAGCGTTAGATGTTTCGCGCTTGAATTTGGGCCTAAGTTGTAAACATGATTTGAAAAATATGCAGAAATGCATCTAAAGGTATAAAATATACAGAGCTGCTGGTATAGGAATAAAATGGCCCCTGACAGGAGATGGGAAAATAAAAATGTTTCACAATGAATAATGATGGTTATTAATAATTGGGGTTTTAACCCAGTATGGGAACTTGGAGACAGACAGTGGTAAACAAGTTAACTAAATACCCACTCTCTTTGCTCTAGAAGTTTCCTTCTTGCAATTTTAGATATCAGTGGGTTTGCTGTTCCAAGAACATGAACAGAGATAAGAATGAGTCATAGCAAACATGGCCGTCTGCATTAACTTTAATTCTGTCGAGCTTGTAGAAAAGTGCCTAAAGGAAACTTCTGATGTATGCTGGAGTTACATTAAATAATAAAGCTCAGAAATACAGTATAATCCTTTGCTATATTAAAGTATGATCTTTATTAGCTTCGAGGAAGACCATAAAAAAACAAGAAAAACAAAGCAAAGCAAAAAAGAAAAATGCAGACAGTAGACATTTCAAACAATATTGGACATAATTTCAAGAGGCTAGATAAAACAGAAACAAACATTCTCAATTGCCAATTTTCATCAATTTTAGACATATTGGAGCATACTGAAATAGCGTAAATGCAAACAGACTATTGGTAGGTTTGGGTTAAGTTCAATAAATATTTCCCAGTGTAATATTTATAGCATGTGATTTGTGATGTTATCAGGCTTGTGAATTTTTTATGAAGGTGTAGCTATAGACATGTGGAACACAAATCCATTTTGCTATTGTATGTCTCTTTGATTGATATTTATTAGTATATTAGTATATATTATAGATAATAGTGCTGCAGTGGATAATGTACTCCCTGGAAAGAAAACAACAGAGGGTCTTCAGATTCATAAAATTATTTGTAATCCTTTTTAAAATTAGTGATTTATTTTATTGCTGATGTTTCAGATGGTATATATGGTATATTATGTTTTTTATATTAGTCTTACTACACAGTAAACTTTGTACCATGATCTAGGAAAAGGACCAAACTAAAAAGCTAAACTTTTAAATGCAAAATAAATTGGAGTAAGACTTCTCAGGCAGATTATAGTGATTATTGTAAACATATATTGTGATGGAGAAATTGCTGTGGGTTTTCTTTTTTTGTAACTTTCTTTTTTCTTAATAACAGAAAAAAGTATAATAAAAAACCTCAAGTAAGAACAAGCGACGTGCGCCGAAAACGACGCAACGCGCTGGAAACGATGCGACGCGCGTCAAAAGCTTGCCGCGACTCGTTTCGCGAATTTTTCACCAATTCGCGGATTTCTCTGGAAATTCGCAAATTTTTCGGCGAAGCGAAACTGGGGAGATTCTCCCATCACTAATTATGGAGCATATTTGTGTCATGCATGGCTACAGGTGAATAGATGGCAGGTAGGAGCTTAGGAAATTGGTAGCATGTCTCACATGTGTGTTTGAACAACCAGAAGTATGTTAAGAACTAAGAACCAGATTTAATAAGGAACTTAAACATGACAATTAGTGATGGGCGAATTTATTCACCTGCAGCGTATTCGCGGCGAATTCCCATGATTCGCTGCAGGCGAATAAATTCTCGAAAGGCCATAAAAATTTCCCCCAGGTGAAATATTCACCAGCATCCATTTTTTCTATCCCGGTAATGGGTGCCGGCGTCAAAAAATGGATGCCCGCATCCAAAACGAGACACGGCTGCATTTTGCAAATTTTTTACCGTTTCTCAAATTTCTACCAGAAATTCACAAAATTTCGGTGAAGCCAAACACCCCAGATTTGCCCATCACTAATGACCATGATGAAAAATATAACCTGAAGATAAGTCTGTAACAAGGCAGAGGTCAGGGGCAGGCTGCGAGCTGAGGCAAGTCCATGTAAACAGGCGATTGGTCTTTGGCGGGCAGCAGAAAATATAAGTCTGTGGAACTAGCCAGGGGTCAAAACCAGGAAATATGAATAAAGGCTGGGTAGCAGGAACAAGGAATTAACAGAACCAAGAGACAAAAAGCCAAATCTGGAGAAGGAAATGTAGGGGAGAAGAGAAAGCCTTCCCCTGTTTCTCTGTCTGTGACATCATTACGCCTAGTTACAGGCTGGAGAGTGACCTGATTGGTGGGACACCGAAGTGCATCCTGGGAAGAGAGGGTGTGCCAGAGTGTGGATCTGTTTGTGTAGGCCTTGTGACAGAGTTGATCCCAGCCTGTGGAGTGAAAGATTCAGCCGCAGCCAAGACCTGTAAAGCTGTTCAAGCTGGGAGATCTGCAGGAGTGAAGAAAGAGGGTTCCTGTTCCCGCCACGCTGCTATAGCTTCAGAGGAGAAAAGTGCCATTGGTGGGAGTGATTCTGCAGCAGAGTTACTTGTGATTCCAGTGTGATCTGCCTCTGAGAGAAATTGGTGAGCACGATACAGTGCAAGACAGGCCTTGCGTAATTTTTGCCTGCTCCATGGGATGCTGCTACTTTCCAAATCCTTTGTGACATTCGAATTTTTGGATCATTCCTATTTGATCAAATGTTAGACATTGAGTTTTTTCATAAATAACCCCCCATTCGAGTTGTGAGTACATTCCGATTTATTAAAGTTAAAAAAATCCACATAACTTTAAAATTCGACCTTTGATAAATTACCCCCTATATGTAAGAGGGTATATCAATAGTTTAGCTATGGTTCACTCCCTGAAGGACCTCAAGCCAAAATCCAGTCAGTGGCCAAAAATAATTCACTAATGAGAAGGGATGAAATATGGGTGAAATTCATTTTACAGATCAAAAGTCTACAGGTGGATAATATCGTGATGATGATTGTTTTAAATTCATTCAGGCTTTTAGAGGTTTTCAGAATTTTTTGTTGGTAGGTTTTGGAGGTATTTCATATATTTTCAAAATACGTAGTTCAGAACTTTTTTTCATTTTTACTTTTTAAATTTTTATCTTTTAATCAATTTCATGGCATTTGTGTTTTTAGAGAAAGTGAGTTTATTTGAGTTTTCAAAAGACTCTGAAACCAAAAAATTACTGTTGATAATTAGGCTTACCTGTATTTTAATATTTATTTTATTAAATGCCTTAGAAGGTACTTATTACTGTTTAATGCTATTATTCTGCATGCTAAATTAAATAGTTTCAAGGTTTTGCTCTCTTTTATACCCTTTAAAAAAAGTTAAATATATGCAAATAAGTCTTCAATTTACCCCACTGCCTCATTAATGTGTTCAGTATCTGCTCAATATTGACATGAATTACAGTTTCAACAACAACAAAATGCATTTCTAAGTATGAGAGAGATTGCAACTTTAAACAACATAGAGAAACTTTGTAGTGAAGAAAGGAATTTTCTTCACTACTGTTATCTCTGCAGAGTTTTGTAAGAAGTCCTTTATTAATACTATCAATCTGAGAGCTTTTATGAGCACTAAAATTCCCCAATTAAAATAACGCTATTAAAAATATAAAGAATGATTGTGTTGTAGCTTATGGCTTGAGAACAGCAAATGGAGAGCCAATGCCATCCTACCTTGAAATGATGACATGAGAAAAATTAGAATTTTTTTTTATGCTTCTATGTTACAAAAGGCTTATTCAGCACAAGGAAAACTCTTTGTGTTGTTTGCTAGCACAGCATCCGTATGCGATAAGAGTACATAGAAAACAAGTCTGGCACTGCTGCGATGCCAGAATTGTCCTCACTCTCGTAAAATGACAAGTATTTAGGGGCCAAATTTAGGTGGACCTGGCATTAAACTTCTGTTATTCAGGATGGTAGTGCTTGGTCTGTAACAACACAATAATGTTATTACCTTGGCAAAATATAACAAAATGGGATGCAAAACAGTCACCAAAATAAGAAAGGAATTTGTTGACTCAGAAAATAAAGTGAATTATGAAATTGCTCCAGTCTGCCAGTTTAAAGAAATAGCAGTCGGAAACACAAATGCCTTTGCATTCATAGTGAAAATCATTGAAAATATGATGGCGTAAAGAATAAAAAAGAGCAAAGGTGGTGCCTGGAAGAACTGGGAGAGAACTGAATCAATTGTGAATGGAATAGGTGCTGAGGCTCAAGAAAAGGCAAGTTGTCACTGTAGATGTCAGCAGTGCAAGTCAAAATGAGATGACTTGAGAGAGGTAGTGAAATGGAACGGAATATTATACTGCAAATGAGGTTATTATGAACTCCTTCATTGCCAGTGACTTTAAAGTATACAAATTGTAGCTGCGCTGGAAGTCTCAAAAGTCTTTTCACAGAGCTGTTACTATCAAGTAATTTTAAAACCAAAAACAGCACTAAGGCACATTTATGAACATAAGTTTGGGGAATGAGCATTGCTTGTTGAAAATAGCTTTTTTCTTATAAATCGGCATATTTACTGTTTGTATTCTTTATCTGGTGCACATGGAATGGGAAAACAATGTTTTCTCCAGGCATATCAAAGCAATTAATCCAACTTTGCTTTCAGATATGAGATCACTAAATACTAGTGTACTGGTTGGTAAGATTTAAAACTGAAGCTAATGTTATACCAAAAGACAGAATAATTGGTGATATTTATTTTTGTAAAATCATGTTATTAATTTGTAGGTTTCCTTAAGGTACTTTTAAATGACTGCAGTTTTGATGGGAAGTACATAGTATACGTATGGCTTTTCTAGCCAATGGCAATTGTCTTAGAAAATGGGGGGGTTAGTACGATAACTGCAGGTTTTCATGAAAAAGTTTTAGAATCTGTCACAAAAATCATTTTGTCCACACTTTTGATTTCACTTTAATTTAGCAACTTATGTTTTCTAGGTGGAAGTTGTATTTAGACTGTCACTAGTATTGGACTGAAAAGAAAGAAACAAATGGAAAAAAAAACTTTTTCTTGATAATTTAAAAGTTTCTCTTTTTGAAATAAACATATCACATATTAGTGGTAACCAACAATGTTAATCAATGATGAATGATACACTAAAGTGTATGAACTTTATACCCTGTTACACATTTGTTGCCAAAATTACCTATATATAACCTACTGTAATATGAATCAGAAAAGTCCAGCATTGTGAAGATAACATTTAAGTTAAAATGAACATAAAATGGAGACTAGCTGCAATTTGCTTTATAATACCACTACTTTCACCATGCTATCTTAAGATCAACAACTCCTTTTAAGGTGAATTTCTAATGTAAAATTGACTGTACAATGATTATGTTCAAAATCAGAGGGGTGATGGAGAGGTTTTTGGATTTATTTGGATGGTTTTTCTGTTGGGAGGATTACAAAGTCTGTACAAAGTTTCATAAACTGACACATACAATGTCTTATGTATGCTAGTTCTGAGTCTGGGTACTTCTTTAAGGCTACAGTAAGAACCCATCACCATTCAAACAGAGGAAGCTAAATGAATTTCCAGTGCAGCCTCAACCAGGTGAATTAGCAGAACATTTCTCTAAATACTGGATAATCTATGGGGCAGATTTACAAAATTCACATGAATAATTCGAAGTTCAAACGAATTTGATCGAATTTCGATCTTACGATTTTATCAGACATTCGAATATGCAAATTTTGCCACTTCGATCATCAAATACGCAAAATACGTCTTGAATAGATTGAGCAGATCGAATAATCGAATATTCGATAATTCGACCATTCGATGATCGAAGTGCTTTAACTTTAAAATTTTATTCGACTGCCTACTTCGCCAGATTGGACCTACCAAATTGCAATAGAAGTCTATGGGAATCCCCCCATAGGCTTTTTTTTCTATCACCTGCTCGAATACCATTCGTACGATTTTTTTGTGAATTCAAAAGATGTGTGTTCGATCATACGATTTTTTCATGAATTCGAATTGCGAAGAAAAAATTGCCTAAAACTATTCGATAAGCATTCGATAGTCGAATTCTTATCGAATTTTGGATGAATTCAAGGGCTAATGGCTAAGAGAATAATGATAAATTTGGCCCTAATTGTCATAGATCTTGGAGATGGAAAAATAGAGTGTGATTTGATTCACAAAAAAACAACTGCAAGTCTTCAACTTGTGTATAAAGATGTGCTTCTCTGACATAAAATCTTGCCATTAAATTAAGTAGAAAACAAAAAGCTTCAGATGATATCAAAGAGGACCCTGATTTAAATAAGAAGGTATATTTCTAGGTAAACAAAATGGTAAAAAATGGCATGTATGTGATTCAGGCGCTTTGCATGCTAATACATTTCTGTCTCTATAAAACCTCAGTTGAAATGCAGCAATTACAGTATAAAGGAACAGAAACTAAAAAAAAGCACCAGTCTGGTTGCAGCTTCTTCCCTGTGTGCCCTATAAATTACTTTGATAAGGTCAATCTAGTTCCCATTCAACCATTCAGATTTTTTATTTTTAGTTATTACATACACACCTTTAAATACCTCTGAAAATAAATACGTGGGAAATCTGTCAAAGCCACAAGCTTTTCTGCAAAGCTATCTCTAGTAGGTCCCTACACATTTGCTGCCTTGCAACAACAGAACATACGCTGCTGAACATTTGGCAGAAAATACTTACACTGGCAGAAAAGTTTCCATGCCAAATGCAGCAAAAGACTTGAATCAACATTTTCTATGAGGCAAAACATGTTGATAATGCTGAATGTGTTAAGATGTTAAAGAAAAGGAAAAATATGATTGCAGGTGAGGAGTATCTTGTCCAGGAGAAATGTCAGTCATAGATACTTCATTTGCTATTTCTGTTTCTTAAAGACAAGAATATTTGTAACAGTTTTAACATGTTTATAAAGATATATGTTAAATATCAAAAAAGAAGTTTCTATGCCACTAAAACACTATGTCTGTCAGTGAGTGGGTTTAATTGCCATTAAAATGTATGTATGGCTTTTGAGCTACAATATCTTGTTTCTCCTGGTGGAGGACTACCAAAAGCTGAACAGTAGGAGGACATTACATGCACAGAAAGAACATTACAGTCTGTTATTGGAAGGTTCTTGGAAGAAGGTTTTTTTTTCTTACCAATTCAGCCTTTTATTAGCTGATAAACGCCTCAGTTAATAGTGCTCCTCTAGCAGACTTCTGCATTGAAATCCATTTTTTTCAAAAGAGCAGATTTTGTTATATTCAGTTTTAAAATCTGACATATTGCTAGACATATTGTCAGTTTCACAGCTGCACCCAGTCATGTGACTTGTGCTCTGATAAACTTCAGTCACTTTTTATTGCTGTACTTCAAGTTGCAGTAATATCACCCCCCATCAGCCTAACAACAGAACAATTGGAAGGTAATGAGATAGCAGCTCCTTAACACAAGATAACAGCTCCCTGGTAGATCTAAGAACAACACTCAATAGTAAAAGCCAAGTCCCACTGAGACACATTCAGTTACACTGAGTAGGAGAAATAACAGCCTTACTTATGCCCCTGACGAAGCCGGGTCACCGGCGAAATGCGTAGGGTTGGCATAGGTGGACGATGGGTGACTAGCTCCCAGCCGTTCCCCACGTAGAACAGGCAGGATTTTGGCTCTATGAGGGACGGGTCGGAAGGGAGGGGAACTTGATTCTTTACTGCACGCAACTGAGTTGCTTTGATACACGCAGCGGTCTTCCTTATTATTATTTTTTACTCTTTATTTTTGACACCACTCCACTATACTTAAAGGCATTAGAAGGAGGAGGGGGGTAGGTTTGCTCCCACGCCGTTTGTCATACAGTGGAAGTATACCGGACTATGTGAACAGGTCGAATGGGAAGATAACTTTACTATACTTTAAGCGTGTGGCAACTGAGTTGCCAGTATAACTTTATTGTCACAGATCTCATCGTTCCTCCTATAGCCCTGGTTTTTAATTTATGTGTTTTAGGGACATGGTCCCACACTGCTCCATTGGTTGTTGGATTAGTGTGTCTATATATGTGCGCCCGATGCAGGGTATTGTGTGTTTATGTTTATAGAATGGTCTTAAATAAAAGTTAAGTTTTATATTTAAATTAGACTAAGGTCCGAACTGGTTAGCTAGAGGTGGGGTGCAGCTGTCCTAAATTGAGGGTCACAGCACACACTTCAATTTTCTTTTCATTTTTCTGATATATATATTTCTAACCTGCGGACAGCAATGATTTAAACACTTGACTCAATCTCTTTGGTGCACAGAAATAACAGCCTGCCAGAAAGTAGTTCCATCCTAAAGTGCTGGCAAAAGTCACATGACTGGGGCAGCTGGGAAACTGAAAAAATGTCTAGCCTCATGTCAGATTTCAAAATTGAATATAAAAAAATCTGTTTGCTCTTTTGAGAAATGGATTTCAATGCAGACGTCTGCTGATGTGTGTTTTTCCTTGACAGTATCCCTTTAATAGCAGCATTACATATGCCTCTCTTTGTTCACTTGACACATTTTCTGCTTTTCTTCTCAGTTTAGTTTTATTTAAACTGCATCACTTTTTAAAAATTCTTAAAACTGTCCGTGTTTATCAGCTGGAAAAAAGAGTCAGACTTGCAAAATAACTTGCCCTATCTACAGTATACATTATATATAACATTCTCCTTTATATTTTCTATCAGTTATCTGACATTTCATGCAGTTGAAAGAATCATGTATACCAGTGACTGGTAATTCTAATCAAGCTTTAGTGTGCATTATATAGGTGGGATGACATCATGTGGTATGTTGTACAAAAGGATTTTTTATTAGAATCAGTATGCCATTAAATCCATCAAGCAGAACCCCCACCCATCTTTTAGTAGGTAGACTATGCTTGCAGGAGATCTTTGTACTCTGAAATTATTCAACAATAGGGAGTTAATTAAGGCATTTAGCAAAAGGTTATACTGTGTAAACTCCTTTGGAAAAAAAAAATTTTTTCCTATTGGGTACATTTTAAAGTAATTAGTGATGGGCGAAACGGCCGCGTTTCGCTTCGCCGAAAAAATCGCGAATTTCCAGAGAAATTCGCAAATTTTTCGCCGATTCGCGAAACGAGTCGCGCGTCGCATCGTTTTTGACGTGCATTTTTTTGGAGTTTCGCGAATTTATTCGCCAGCGGCGAATCGCGGGAATTCGCCGCGAATTCGCCCCTGGCGAATAAATTCGCCCATCACTAAAAGTAATATGTAGAGTCATTAAGACTTTCAAATGGAACAAATTATATGGCCAACATTTTCTTGTTGAGTATGAAAAACATTATATGGTTGGTGCGTGCACTCTGCTAAGGTATTCCTATTATTTTCAGTGATGGGATTAAGATGACTCACCATATCACTATTTAAATGATTAGCAAACCATTTTTTTTATTAAATGCTGTTACAGTTGATTTATGGAGTATAAAGTACCACAGTAAGCTGTTTGTCGTCAGAACAAAGTTACCTTTTTCTGTAGGGATGAAGATTGCAGATAGATGCATAAATGTCGGGGTTAGGCAAAAACACAATGTTATGGTTTGAGATATGGAGATTGGGTGCTGGAAAATTAAATCAGTGCTTGGGGTGGGAGTTCTTTAAAGGATATGCCCATGAGTGGGGGTTAGGATTTAAAAACAGACAACTATGGCAGAGTTTCTATGAGAACCAGCAATGCCATCTCCTCATTGGCTGCTAGAAGGTGTGTTTATTAATCTTGTTGAATAGAAATGAGCATGTTCATGAGCCAAAAGCCAAAAGAAATTCCCAAGGGACGGGGCTGAGTGAGCTAAAGGAGCAGAATGAACTCTAAGTGATTAAGTGGATGTTGCAGACTTAACATTAACCTTTGAACAACCAGAGTAGCAAGTATTTAGAGATTTCAAAGTGGCTCTTCGGTGATAACATTTATGTGTGGGCAGGCCCGCCATCAGGGGGGGACAGGGGGGACAAATGTCCCGGGTCCGGGGCTGAAGGGGGGCCCGGCAGCGCTGCAATCTTCAAAGATCAGGGCCCCCCTTACAAGCGCACTAGCGAGCGCTCCCTTCTCTGAAGTCCTGCGGCAGAATGCGGAAGTGCCAAACGTTTGCGAAGTCCTGAAGAGGCGGAAAGACCCGGAGTCAGAAAAGGAGCTGACTCTGAAGTCCTGAAGTGGCGAAAATACCCAAAGTCAAGAAAGGAGCTGACACTGAAGTCCATGAAGTGGCTAAAATACCCGAAATCACTAAAACATCTATAATTGAAGTCCTGAGTTCAAATCTGCTGACACCAATGTGGTTTTTTTTTTTTTTAATCCTCTGGCCACCTGCACCAAATTTTTTTTTTTTTTTAACTTGTCGGGGGGTTCTGACCACCAATTTAAAAAAAATATATATTTTATGGGGCCCCAATTTATTTTTTAACTTGTCAAGGGGGGGGGGCTTGACCACCAATTTAAAAAAAAAATATTTTATGGGCCTCAATTTTTTTTTTGTAACTTGTTGGGGGCCCTGACCACCAATTTAAAAAAAAAAAAGTTTTATGGGGGGCCCTGGCACCAATGTTTTTTAAAAGAAATATTTTTTGGGACCCCAATTTTTTTTAACTTGTATGAGGGGCCCTGGCACCAATGCCTTTTTATGGGGGGGCCTGGTGACAATTTTTTTTTAAATTTATAAGGGAGCCTTGGGGGGGTTACGTTTTTAGCGCTGATGTCTGTGTGGTCTTTTAACTTTGATGTGGAGTGGGCAGGGATTAGGGGTGGGGCTTGGGTGCTAGGGTGTCCGGGGCCCAGGGGGCCCCACAATTTTGTTGTGCGGGGCCCTGTGATTTCTAATGGCGGCCCTGTGTGTGGGGGTTTACATGTCCTTTAATAAGCAACAATAATCTTAAGAGATAATGAGTACTATTCAATAGTCCCAAATATGAAGCAAATTAAAAGATAAAATGGATCAAATAGTGTAGTAGTACTGGTAAGAGCTGTACATGGGTATCAAAAATACAATGAAATCACAATTACATAATAAGGTTACACTGTGACAGTGCCACCTACTGTACTTTAATTCTGGGAAAAAAAACACAGTGATTTTCAGTTTGTGTTTTGGACCACTAGGCAACAAGTCTTGTGTCTCTGGGGGTTTAGCCTTTTTTATTGATATCAACACACTGTAAGTTAAGTCACTGTATTTAAAGAGACAAAGCTGTCCAGTACAACAGATATAAATCGTGCCTGTTATGTCAATGCCCCTTGACATAACCAAAGCATACCAAAGCACCATTGTTTTCAATGGTCAACTCTTTAATTGGATGGGATGCTGTGACACAATATTCTGTGCTAGGTGGGATAAATGGGATAGATGAGTTAAGTTATTCTGTGTCAAATGCACAATCCAAAGTGGCTTCATCTGTATCTCGAATTTACTGACTAACAACTGAGTTGCTAAAAACTGAAGGGTTGCAAATGCTGTTGCTAACTCTACTTTATCTATGTTATCCATGTATAGTCCTGTACTTTCTGTTCCTGTGCTGCATTCACTCTCTAATCAGAATGTTTTTATTTTATAATTACTTTTTGTTTAACCAGTGGCTTTGGTGTACAATGTATGATACTGTACCTTTGATCTTCCCATTTAAAAAAAAACAAAAAACAATTCAATTAAAACTTTAAAAAATGACATGCCTATTATTTACTTAACTCAAGCAAATTTTATTATTTGTTTAGCCTTGCATTTCATCAATGATGTCACCATTATAGGACATTTACTTTGCAAAGCTGAACAGAGAAATCATATACAGCATTACAACTACTACTTATCCCAGAGTGAACATTGCTTAATTACAGTCTATCATATAATGCACAGTGTATTGTGATCTGGGGTTCCTGAGCTTAATGGAATGCATCCCTTGCTGTGAATTATTGAGTGCTCCTATAAGCTATTTATTTAACCTTATTTTGCACAAGGCTGAATTCCCTTTTCAGATGGAACACATCTTTATTAACACCAATCCATAAAGAAATCAGGGAACACGCATCTTATTTCAAATTACAAAAGCACTGCAATTAGTAGCATGGTAGCTGGAGGCTCTATCAACAGAACAGATTGGCAACTAGATAACTGCTGAATTTAAATAACTTCTCATATTCTTCTCCAAGTGCAGCTACAGTGTATATTGCTTTCTAAAAACCTAAGGTGGAAAACAGTCTTTTACAATGCTAAATAGCCTACATACATGAATATAAATACAGCTCCTATTTTGTAACTGCTATCACATTTCAATCAACACAACTGGTATTTTCTAAACCTATTCAAAATAATATCGCTGACTGGGGCAGACTGGGGAGAGTGTGCCTTCCGAACTGTTTCATATTCTTTTCATTTTAAGAAATCCATTACTACTTACAAATGATGCTAAATACAGACTGCTATTTAGATGTATTTTTTTTCAGCGAATATATATAAATATGTCAGAGTCACAAATGGATTTGATGAGTCTTTTTTCTCAATGCAAATGCGAGGAAGCAATTTGAATCCATATATAGTTTAAGAGTTTTGACGTAGTCAGACACATGGTGGCCTAAGTACATTTTTGTACTGTATGTTGGAAAGGAATGCTAGGTATTTTAATGAAACAAGATATGAAGCATAGTGTTCTCAAAATTAAATACAAAATGAAATAAAACAGTTTAGATGCCTTACAAGCAAGAACAGATACAGGTATAGGACCTGTTATGCAGAATGCACAGGACCTGGGGTTTCTTCCGGTAATTTGGATCTTCATATCTTAAGGCTAGTGATGGGCAAATTTATTCGCCAGGGGCGAATTCCCATGATTTGCCACTGGCAAATAAATTCGGTTAACGCCAGTGAAAATTCGCATGGTGAAAATTCGCTAAAAAAATGATTTGCGCGTCTTTTTTTTTTGCCCGACTCATTTTGCAATTTTTTTCACCAATTCACGAATTTCGCTGTAAATTCGCACATTTTTTGGCAAAACGGGGTAGATTCGCCCATCACTACTTAAGTATACTATAAAATCATGGAAACATTAAATAAAACTAAAAATTTGAATTATGTAACCCCATCTTGGCCACCCTCTTGTGTCATAGGATCTACACCATTAGTTTCTTACCATCCACAGGTCCTGAATCCCTCTGCTAAATGAAAGGGTACTGGGACTTTACCTCTGGCAGTTCCTCAACCTAGTGGGATCCAGGGATACACCTACTGGTGGCCCCACTAGGAACAAATGATTAACCACACCATTGCAGTAAAACAAACAGAACTTTATATAATTGGTAAAGAAGAAAATACATTCACAACGTTTCGCTTCGCAAAATTTTTGAAATTCTTGAAACACTGACGGCGTCTCGTTTTTGACGTGGTCATTTGTGTTTGGATGCCGGCGCACATTGCCGGCGTCAGAAAAATGGATGCCCACTTCCAAAACAATGAATACTTCAATTACCGCACACCTCCTTCCACTGATCTGCGTGGTGGTGCTGGTCCTCCGCTGACCTAGCCAGGTCTCCTTAACTGCTTTGTAGAAAGAAAAACGGTCCGCACACACCAATATTGCAGTCGGGGATAGTGCCCCTTTCTTTTAATGCCACCAGTTGTCAACGTTTCGGGGGGAACACGGCCTCCCTTCTTCAGGAAGAAGGGAGGCCGTGTTCCCCCCGAAACGTTGACAACTGGTGGCATTAAAAGAAAGGGGCACTATCCCCGACTGCAATATTGGTGCGTGCGGACCGTTTTTCTTTCTACAAAGCACTTCCAAAACAAGACACCAGCGAGTTTTCGCCTGGTGAATTTTTCCTGGCATTTTTCCAGCAGAGATTCACTGGAATTTGACGCAAATTCGCCCCAGGCGAATAAATTCATCCTTGACTAGTAAACATTAGGGGGCCGATTTACAAAATTCACATGTATTCATGTGACTAAAATTTAATTCGATGGAATTCGATGGAATATTTGATCGTAGGATCTATTCGATTGGTCGAATATGCAAATTAAGCAAATTCGATCATCGAATAGCGAATGATTAAATGATCAAATAGATTAGAATGGTCGAATATTTGATCATTCGATCAGCAAATAAAATAAAATTTTTAAAATATTCGACTGCCTACTTCGCCAGATTGGACCTACCAAATTGCAATAGAAGCCTATGGGAACCCTCCCATAGGCTTCTGAGTCTAAGTCCTGATCGAATAGGATTCGAACGATTGAAGTCTTCGTTCGTTCGAATCGTATGAATTATTTGAATGATCGAATGATTTATTCGACTGATCGAATAAATTATTCGACTGATCGAATAAATTTGTATTTGATCGTCGAATGATCGAATATCGAATAAAAGGTAGCCTAAAACTATTCACTTAGCATTCGACGATCGAATGCTAATCGAATATCGAATTTAGTTGAGCTAATTATGGGGAATAATAGTAAATTTGCCACTAAATGTTTGTAAAGATTCTCATTCATCCAGGTCACGTCATATCTATATAAATAAGTCAAGTCAACTGCACTTGCTGTGGTTTTTTTGAAGACATTTCACCAGTCATCTAACTGATTTTCTCAATTCTCTGTGCAAAGAGATACAGTTTAATAATATATAAACCTCCTTCCTCATTAAGAATGACATGTGGGGTTACTAAAACATATCAGCATAATGAAAGGGCTGAAGCTGGTTAAATAAGGAAACCCTGTTAATACCATCTCCATATTCCTTCTTTTACCTCACTATAGGGGACTCTATAGACTATCCTGTTAAGTATGCCTGGCAGGGCATGAAATCACGGGGCCCTGTACAACAAAATTTTCAGGCCCCCCCCCACCCTGATGCCCAAGCCCCACCCCTGATCCTGCCCACTCCACATCAAGGCTAAAAGACCACATAGACATCAGCGCTAAAAAAGTAACCCACCCACACATATTGATGGATAAGTTAGAAAAACCTTGGCTCCAGGGCCCCCTTACAAGTAAAAAAAAATTGGGGCCCCAAAATTTTTTTTTTTTTTTAAATTGGTTGCAGGAGCCACATTGGTGTCAGTAGAATTAAACTTCTTCAGGACTTCAGTGTCAGATCCTTTCGTGACATCGGATATTTTTGCCGCTTGGCTCCTTCGTGTCTTCGGGTCTTTCTGCCGCTCCAGCACTTCGATTGTTTGGCACGTCCACATTCCTACAGTAATCTTAAGGCGCTCGTAAGGGGGATTGGCTCCCAGGACACTTGTCACCCCTGTCCCCCCTGATGGCGACCCTGATGATTGGTTATAAAAATTGAGTAGTGCAGTAGGGTTGCAGGTGCCATCTTGAACCTTCAGATCCTTTCCTCTGCAATCTCCTGAAAAGACCTGGTGCAGGTGAAGCTGTTTTGGAACTGTACATGCTTGATTTTGCAAATTGTAGAGAAGAGGACCTCAGTAGTCCAAGATAACTGCCAACCCCTCTGTGCTAAACTGTTTTGTAGAACCAGTTACAACAAACTGGGAATTTTAGAAGATGTCCCATAGTGTGGTTTAAGAAGAGATAGGGAGGGCTGTGGAGGAGCCAGTGTATTATAAAAGGTTTCAAGCACAGGAACACAGACATATTTTAAAAGAGGAGTATAATAGTGATATGTTTTTCATGACTTACGGCTTAATCAATGAAAAAATAACATTATTAAAAAATTCCCCCTACAAAATTTCATTTGAGATATCTTTCCTATCTTGTCAGCTCACAGAGCCTTTAATATGCTTTGACGATAATGAACTCATCATTGGCAGAAAAAGCGAAATACTCCTTTTTTCACATTTATGGAATTTATGACTTCTAAGACACGCACACTTACACAGGAGCATTCAAAATGTGATAGATCAATAAAATATATAGAGCACTCTTATTTTTACTGCTGTCTATGTTTCCCAATGTCACTGCCTTTAAAAAAAACAATGAGAGAAAAGATGGTGCCCAGTGAAATCCCAGTAAGCCTGGTTCTGTTTTATAATGGAAAGTGCAGGCTGCATGTTGAGTTGCAACCTTTTTTTATTGATTTTTATTTTAAAGTCTACTATACTTTTGGCTAGGCTACATAAGAGTTATCTGTTTTTTTCATTGTACTCTTTACGATTAGTATTGTACTTGCCCCTATTGTTCTCAATCTCCATAGTTACTGAATTTCAATTCTCTCTTCATTAGGGAAGGGGGAAAATGTTAAAGTGATAGACAATACTAAGGTTATTTCTTTTCCAGTGTGGAAAAACTCATTTCAACTATATATTAATCATCAGGTATGCAGTCCTATAATTTTTTATATTTGTAATAAAACCTTTATTGTACTGCAAATCTTAATTGCATTTTGCGAACCATTAACACATACTGTGGAGTTTCGTTAAAGGAATTGTTCAGTATAAAATTAAAAACTGGGTTAACAGGCTGAGCAAAATAAAAAACTATTTTTTTAAACAGTCTCAAATTGCACTCCGTAAGTATATATCAATTCATTATTTTATTCAAAAAAGAAGAGTTGAATAAAATGATCACCAACCATTAATTCATTGTATACGTAATATCAATTAACAATTTAAACAGTTCATATTTTAATCAATTAATTCCAAAATAAATAAATTAGCTGTGCATTGTATATAAACCCAATAAAATTCATATGTGTGAATATAAAGTTCATTGTGTCACAGTCAATTGATAACTGTTATTCCAGATATTTGAGGTTAATTCCATTATCAGATTCCAAGCAGTATCCAATATTCCAAGTATTCCAATATAAGACCAGCAGTTGTTATAATGTGCTTAATTTGGCGTGTATTAGAATCATCATACAAAGCGTATGTAGTTTAAGCCGGCTAAAGTCTCCATAGTCATATGAAACAGACAATAGAATGCAATCAGTATGGCATGTGTTAAAAATGGCATATGAAGTGCATACCGCTTAGGCAGGCTTAAGTCCCCTTAGTTACACAATCTTTAAATGAATATCCAGTGACTACACTTGGCGGCCTCAGCTGAATGAATGGAGTCCATAATATAGTTAGCCAAAAATGTAACGTATTAAGACTGGAGTGACTAGGGGGCAGATTTACTAAGGGTGGAATTTCGAATCCAAAAAAAATTTGAAATTCAACCAGGGAATAGTGGGAGAATAGTGGGGAATTAAAAAAATTCGATTTCGAATTTGAATTTTTTTAGCGCAATTCGATCGAATCGAATATTCGAACGATTTTTAAGTGATCGATCAAATTTTTCTTATTCGATCTTAGGGAATGGTCCCCATTTCAGTAGGTTTAATCTGGCAGGTAGGTGATTGAATTTAAATTTAAAGGGGAAGTAATCGACCATCAAATTTTAGAGTATTCGAATAAAATAAAATTTGAATATTCGAATCATTCGAATTTGAATATTCAATGGTTGAATTTGGTCGAATTTGCCTAATTTGCATATTCAAAATTCGAATTCAAATCTTTTTGAAAATTCAATTGAATATTTGAATCCCTTATGTGAATTAATGTGAATTTAGTAAATCTGCCCCTAGATGTCTAACATAATAGTCACAACACTACTTCCTGCTTTGCAGTTGTTTTGCTTTACACTGATTGGTTACCAGGCAGTAGTGATGGGTGAATTTATTTGCCAGGGGCGAATTCGCGGCAAATTCCTGATATTCGCCGCTGGCGAATAAATTTGCGAAACGCCGGCGAAAATTCACCAAAAAAATTAGTCGCTCGTTGTTTTTGACGCGACGAAAACGTGCCGCAACTCGTTTCGCTAATTTTTTCGCCCATCACTACTAGGCAGTAGTAACCAATCAGTGACTTCAGGAGGGGCCACATGGGCCATAACTGTTGCTTTTGAATCTGAGCTGAATGCTGAGGATCAATTGCAAACTTACTGAACAGATATGTCCCATGTGGTCTCCCTTCAAGTCTAACTAAGAGTTAGAGAGCTGAAAAGCAGGAAGTAGTTTGGTTCAGTTACACATCCAGTTACTCCAGCCTTTATACATTACATTTTTGGCTAGAAACATTTTTTTTTATTTTGCACAGCCTATCTATTTATCCAATTTTTATTTTTACACTGAACTGTTCTTAAAATATTTTGTTGCAAAAAATGGTTTGTGATTGCTACATTTTATTACATACACTGTGAAAGTTCACAAAAGCAATTTGGTCACAAACTCTGCGAGGAAGTCATGAGATCTTTATCAAAAATAGTGCAAACATGGTCGCTCACATTTTCAAAAGTGTTTGTGAACATTTTTTCTCTAATGAAACATGTTACATCCCCTATAAATGTTCTAAATCCATAGGCAATACAATACATTATTTCTTGCAATCATATATTTTATATTATTTATTGTATAGAAAAGTAACTCAGATGTGTGTACTTTACAGAGACCCTGTTCCATCTGTGGAATATATATGTGTGTGTGTGTGTGTGTGTATGTGTGTGTGTGTGTGTGTGTAGGAGAGGTTGGCACCAGGAAGGGTGTTAATAAACAGAGAATAGGTTCTCTGTTTGAAGGCTTAGATGGCCAGGTCCTGGAAACTGGAGTATTCTGGAAAGAACAGGCAAGCCAGGTACTCCAATCCAGGGGTCCAGTTCATGGATTAGAGCTCACTTTCCACAGGCTGTCCTGTGGAAAGGTATTTAGTTCTAGTAAAAACACAGAGCACGAAGGATACTTTCCTGTGTGAGCAACTCCCAGAGGTGCTGGGGTGCCATTTGCTATTGCAAGGTACATAGAGAGGAGACCAAGTGACAGAAGGTCTGTCTGACTAAGGAAAGCCTGGAAGCTGAGAAATCCCACGTACAGGGGTGACCCCAATACAAATGTTTTCTTACTGGTAGTCCACAAGGGGCCAAGTTTAGTAAGGGAACTCTTCATGTGTGAAGTTAGAGACCACTGGGCAGGATTTATTTTTATGATTTATTTTGAAATCATAAAAGGCCAATGTTTCATGGTCCTAATGAGAACCGAAATGTTGGACTTTGATACCATGTAATAATAAAAAGACAACATTTTTTTTACAAAGGGTGTGCCGGTTTGAAGATTTTTGGTGTATACTGTACATATTAAAATCAAGCACCCCTCTCTTTAAAGATATATTAAGCCTCAGAGAGTGGAAATTCAACTGGTTTTAAATATATATATATATATATATATATATATATATATATATATATATATATATATATATATATATATATATATATATATATATATATATATATATATATAAACTCCATGCAGAAGCCGGCACTCTCGAAAAAGCAGTTAAATGTGCCTGGGTGCAGTTCCAAAAATATCGATAAGAATCAACAGCACAGAGATCTGCACTCACAGGTCTTATAATAAAATAATAAATGTTTTATTGCGAATGTGACTGACGTTTCAGCCTCCTCCGAGGCACATTAAAATGTGATTATACAACTAAATCACATGAATTACATACATAAAACACAAGGAGTTACATACATCACAATAAATACCGGAACAGAAGGTGAGGAAGGCTCTGTGCAGAAAGAGCACAAGTTGTGGGAGTGGGTAAGATCAGAGCTAGGTGGATGAGATGTAGTACTGTAAGTGGTATTGTATTGGGTAGTTAACAGTGAGGGTAGGCTTCTCTAAAAAAGTTTCTTGAAAGCTGACAGGTTTGGAGAAAGTCGAACAGACCGTGGGAGAGAATTTCAGAGGAGGGGTGCAGCCCTTGCAAAGTCTTGAATGCGAGCATGTGAGGAGGTAATGAGAGAAGTGTTGAGTAGCAGGTCAGTAGAGGAGCGTAGTAAGCGGTTGGGTGAGTATAGTGAGATTAGTTCAGAGATGTAGGGAGGGACAGAGTTATGAAGTGCTTTGAATGTCAGGGTCATTAATTTGAATTTAATTCTGAAGGGGAGTTGAAGCCAGTGCAGGGATTGGCAGAATGGCATGGCAGATGAAGAGCGGTTGCTGAGGTGTATAAGCCTAGCAGCAGTGTTCATTGTGGACTGGAGAGGTGACAATCAAAAGAGAGTTACAATAGTCTAGACGAGATATGACGAGAGAGTGAATAAGAATTTTGGCAGCATCTTGGGTGATAAATGATCGTATTTTGGATATGTTCCTTTGGTGGAAGTGACATGATTTACAAGTGACTGGATGTGAGGAGTGAATGACAGGGCAGATTCTAGGATAACCCCAATGCACCGGGCCTGGGGAGACTGGGTGACAGTGGAATTGTTAACTATGATGGATACTTCCGGCATGTTACTAGAGTTAGTTGGAGGAAAAAGAACCATTTGTGTTTTGGTAGCGTTTGACATCCAAGTAGAGATAGCAGATAGGCAGGAGGAGACACGAGTTAGGAGTTCTGGGTTGAGATCAGGAGAGGAGAGATTGATCTGAGTAAAACTGATGTGATATTTTATAGGATTACATACCTTTTGCAGGGCAGGATATAAAGGATCTTTATAGATCCCTAGTAAGGCCTCATCTGGAGTATGCAGTGCAGTTTTGGACTCCAGTCCTTAGGAGGGATGTAAATGAGCTGGAGAGAGTGCAGAGACATGCAACTAAACTGGTTAGAGGGATGGAAGACTTAAATTATGAGGGGAGACTGTCCAGGTTGGGGTTGTTTTCTCTGGAAAAAAGGCACTTGCGAGAGGACATGATTACACTTTACAAATATATTCGAGGACATTATAGACAAATATCAGGGGACCTTTTTACCCATAAATAGGATCACCGCACCAGAGGCCACCCCTTCATACTAGAAGAAAAGGACTTTCATTTGAAGCAGCGTAGGTGGTTCTTCACAGTCAGGACGGGGAGGTTGTCTAATGCACTGCCGGGTGATGTTGTGATGGCTGATTCTGTTGATGCTTTTAAGAGGGGCTTGGATGATTTTTTGGACAGACATAATATCAAAGGCTATTTTGATACTAAACTCTACAGTTAGTATAGCTATGTGTATATATGGTTTGTGTTTGAAAGAGTGGAGATGTGTGTGTGTGTGTATGCTGGGTTTTTAATTTGGAGGGGTTGAACTTGATGGACTCTTTTTTCAACCCAATTTAACTATGTAACTATGTAAGGAAAAGCTTAAATAACCCAGTCATTTGAAATAGTTGTTGATCAATGAAGTTAGTATTAGGGAGTATGTGAGTAGTGAAGTATTAAAAAAGAAGTTGTGTCCTGGTTTGCTTCTACCTTACACACTTGATTGTATGTTCCAAAGATCATTTGAAACACAATTTAAGACTGACACATTTATTGTAGAGTTTATGCCTCATTAAACATATGTGTATCCCTTATATGGCCCCCATATGTGCCATATGGTTAATGCATCACTTTATGTTATAATTTTAAGCTGTGTTCCTTCATTTTATTCACTGAACTTCATTTGCATCCTGGCTATATAATAAGAGATGTTGTAATTGGCAGCAGGAGGAGTGAAAAAAGCATTCCTTCCACTTGGATGACAATGATAATTGACAAATGCTTTCATCAGAATTCTTTTGTGCATCATTTAACCCAGCAATGGATAAGTATCAACTTACTATACCTTAGAATACTAAATCATGTAATAGCCAGTTTCCAGAAAGGGCCCAACTTTTCTGTATCTAGAAAAAATATTTTTAGCTACTGTAGTTTAGTACAAAGTAGACATTGAAAGGCCTGATTGAACTGATTTGATTAATTCACTTGTGGGCCTCTCCATCAATATGCAATTTTGAACTGTAGGGATATTGAGTTCTGGGTTGACAAATGACCCAGACACATCCTGAAAAAGGTATTTGTTCCATCAATTTTGGGTTGTGGTCTATAAACATTGGTTCAATTTCATCAGAGTAGCCAAATCATTCTTTAAAAGGTCATGCACTATCAAGTCCTGCAATTTTACATTGGGGAGTTTCAGTGCCATCATGGTTGTGTGACATTTAAGGGTTTACCAGAATAGCCTACTATGTTTATGTTATAGTACGCTATTAAAGGTAAAACAGTGGTGTGACAGTTACACAAATACCCACTGGGGTCAGATTTGCCGATAACAAATTAGCATGGCTAGTTACTCTATGGCAGAATGGGAAAACTCACAGGAGATATAACTCTACACTCGCACACCCTGGCTTTCCATCAGATAAATGCCCAGTGCACAGTAAAGGAGGAATCTGACATCTCTCTCTATTAAAGAGGAAAGAAGAACACCCAAAAGCCATTCTATGGAACAGTATTATCAGACAAATACTTAGGGACCTATTTCCTATCATTAGAATTTCTTTTTTTTATCATGAATCTGTATAAATTTGTGTTTTTTCTGTATTTCTTTAAAACAAAAAAAATAGATTTATGAAGTGTTAAAACCATATTATTATAGCACATTAGCTATGCTCTCCACTGTAAAAGAAAATAAACCAGACAAAGAAATCAGTATTTTACTCATTTCAATATGTTACAGTTGTGTGGAGAGGTAAAAAGTGGCTTGTTTATATATCTGCTTGGCTTAGCTTGTTTGGGTTCATAAATTCAAGCTTTACTTTGGCCTTTGTTTTATTTAAGAAATAAACTTCAATAAAGCAAAGTCCCTATCCCCAGAAGATTCAAGACAAAGATGTTACACTGTTGTTTTGTTCTGGTGTTTAAGACTCTGTCAAGCAATAGAAAGCTAATCTTTTCACTTGTATGACAGGGGAGGAGTATGCCATTGCACTGATAATATACAGCAGGCAGAAAGAATGTGTCACTGGCACCCAGGAGAATTTCACTCTTGAAAACACTTAAGGAAAAGGCAGGACAAAATCTCACCTCAGATACTTGAAAAAAACATTGCTTTGCCAGTCCTTTAGTCCAGCTGTGTAGCATTATAGAAAAGGAAATGGCAAAGAAAGATAAAAATCTGAAATATGAGGTGTCCCCAAAATACAAGAAGATGAAAATAGGATTTAAAAATAATGGATCTTCTTGGAACTGTTTATCAACGGTATTCATGAATAATACTTCAAACAGGGAAAATAATTATGGAATCTGTAATTATTTTTGTCAATATATTATACTCTTTCTATTTTTGCATCCAAATCTCCAGCACAGGGTTGATGTAAAGGTTTTTTCTTATATTACCTACCAAGCTTGCTGTGTACAGTATGTTAACCCTCTACTCTGGCATAAGGTAAGGAATCACTATGAAAACCTACCCTATTACCATTTATTAGCCAATGACCGTCCTATCAGAATTAGTAGGCTGGAGTCAGGGCCAAGGAGGAAGCTGGTGTGCAGACTGTCAGGAAATACAGTCCAATTTGCTGTACACAAAGAGTCAAGCAGATCAAGGTGGATATCCAGGTAAGGAGTCAGGGGCAAGCAGAGATCAGTGTAGTCATATGTCAAAGCAGAAATGTCAAGAATCAGGAATCAGTCAGTTGGAAATTATAGCACACCCAGGAACACTCAAAAATATAACCTATATTCAGGAACTGAACCCGGGTCCGGTGTTTTTTTATTTCAAATTTTCACTCTGAAATGTGGCATGATGATGTCATAAGATGTCATAAGCCAGTTGCGTCTTTATGTGGCCATGGGTGTTGCCATTTCAGTGACAAAGACGAGGACTCAATGGAGCACACTTGACAGCCACCAACTTTGTGGACAATATTTGGAGGAAAACAAAGGTAGAGGTTTGGCTTACTTTCTTATGAATAAATCTGAGTGACATGTATTTGTAAAATGTATTTGATTTGTAATGTAACTGCTATATACTGCTTTAACTGCTTATTCTGGCATGCTCTGCTTTAGTGTCTCAAAATATCTCAAAAAAACATCTGTGTCCACTCCTCAGTGAGCAAGAGATATTTTTGTAGCCCCAAGCTAGGGTCTGGTATCTGTAAAACTCAGCCCTCTGATAGCTGATTAATTGATGAATTAGTCAATCAGGGTCTGTTTTTTTCCAATCAGCTCCATATAAATTCAGGTCTAGTATTGGAGATGGCACTTGTGTCTGGGGGCATGGCACAAGTGCTAACATTTCACAAGTTCTTAGAAATGGCAGTTACACAAGGCAATTGGACAAGGCATTGACAAGGCTAAAGGAACTGGATTATCTTCCATCAACTTTGAACCAGCTGGGATAAGAAGAAAACAGATTTGCTTTTACCTACCAGTTTGTTACTTATTACTCAAAAGTGCTTTATCCTGTATTTTTCCTCCTTTCACTCTCATGCTTCATAAAACATTTCTCACTACCTCCCCCATTAAGTCCCAATTCTATACAAATATCAGCCTTTTTAATTTCCTCTCCTTCCCTCTCCACACATGAAGTATACAAAGTACTCTGTTTAACCATTCAAGGAAACTCCTCTTTTTCATACAAACGAAGAACTTACAAATCCTGCTCTCACTTAGTCTAGCTCTCCTTTCTATTGCTGGCAGCTGGGGACATTTCCCCAAACCCTGGCCCCTACCCCATCCCAGTTATATCACGGCCACTGGCTCCTTCTCTTCGATGCAAATTCCAACAATACAGAACTCTTATTCCTATACCCAAAAACCCAGTTAATCTTTCCTGTGCTCTCTGGAATGCCAGATCTGTTTGCAACAAACTCACTGCTATACATGACCATTTCATTGCCAATTCCTTTAACCTACTCACAATTTCTGGCTTTCTCCCACTAACACTGCCTCACCTGCTGCCCTGTCCTATGGGGGCCTACACCTTACTCATACTCCCAGGCCTGGAAACAGACCTGGGGGTAGGGTAGGGTTGTTTCTCTCTCCCTGTTGTACTTTTAAAGTTCTTCCCACTGTTCCTTCCCTATCATTCTCCTCATTTGAAGTTCACTGCATTAGGCTGTTTTCCCCCGTTTCACTCTGCATTGCTGCTGCTATATCGACCACTGGACCAACTGCACATTTTTTGGACAACTTTGCTGCCTGGCTTCCTTACTTTCTTTCATCTAACACCCCATCCATAATATTAGGTGACATTAATATACCTGTTAACAACATTAACAACCCTTCTGTCTCTAAACTTCTTTTACTAACCTCCTCCCTAATCTTGTGCTCAGACTCACCCTCTCACACTAATGGTAATGCTCTGGATCTAATATTTACCAGACACTGTTCAGCCACCAATCTTACTAACTCACCATTTCCCCTCTCTAATCACAGCATGCTCACATTTCAACTCTCGCTAACTCCCTCCTCACCCCCTGCTATTCTCCAAACACGTACCTACCATGCTCTAGATGTGTCAAATCTCTCTCCTTCCTTTGACTCTCTTCACTCTGATATCTCCACCATCTCTTGTCCTAATGTGGCTACTTCTGTCTACTACAGCACTCTCACCACTGCCCTTATTGAGCTTGCTCCTACAAAAACTAAGGGGCAGATTCACTAAAGCGTGAAGCATCTAACACTAGCGCTAATTCGCCAGCGTGATGTCATTTTGCAACTTCACAAATTCACTAACACGGACTCTGGCAAATTTTTGCTAGCGAAGTATATAGACTTGCGCAACTTTGCACCCCTAGTTGCATACCGACGAAGGGTCATAACTTCGCAAATTCAATAAGATGAACATTTTCCTAAACTTTACCACTTACGCTAGACGTTACTTCACCTGGTCAGAAGTTCAATACAATTGATAGGAGGTTGAAAGAAAATGTAAATTTTTTTCTAAGTCCCAAAAAAATGCTAGTGTATTTTAGCATAGGAGGGTGATAGTCTGAAAAAGATCGATAATTTTTTGGGGGTTTACCCTTCTTCCCCCTACATTTCCTAACATATGGCAACTCAACTATACAGGGGGCACATGTAGGGCAATAGGACAACTTTATATAATTTATTAAAGGTTTCCTGGGCTTGTGTAGTGGAATGTAGTGGCTGTAACATATACTTCTATTATCAGTTAAAGTTCCCGCCATATGCAAATTAGGCTTTGCTAGCATAACAGTGCTCTGCCTAGCGAAGTAAAACTAGCGCAACTACGCTACCGTTCGCCAACCTGAGCATAACTTCGCACTTTAGTGGATTTGCGTAGCGATGGCGAAAATTCGGCTGGTGAAGTATGGCGAACGCTAGCGAAGCCTACGCTGGCGAATTTTCGGATCTTAGTGAATCTGCCCCTAAATGTGCAAGACCGAAACCACTTTAAGCCCCATTAAGGCCCATTGTCAGCAGCATAAATTCAGTGACATACAGCATTGCAAAATTCTTGGCTAACATCTTAACCCCGTTGGTAGGCAATACAGAGCATCATATCCAGAATGCCAAAGATTTTGTAACCAAGATTCATGGCGTTACACTAGAGGCAGAAGAAACCATGGTATCATATGATGTCACATCTTTGTTTACATGTATACCTACAACAGAGGCAATTGAGACTGTAATAAATCGACTGCAGCAAGATAACACCCTAAGCAGCAGAACGAAGCTCAATCCTAACCAAGTATGTTTGTTGCTAGATTTGTGCCTTAACACCACATACTTCAAATACAAGGACCTTTTCTATAGACAGAAACATGGCTGTGCAATGGGTTCTCCAATCTCTTCCTCTCATGGAGGAAGTGGAAAGGAGAGCTTTACTTACTTTCCAGGGAACTACACCAAGTCACTGGTTCAGGTATGTGGATGACACCTGGGTTAAAATCAGATCCAATGAAGTGGCAGCCTTTACAGAACACATTAATTCAGTGGACAATAACATAAAGTTCACAAGGGAAGATGTCCACGGGAACAAACTTGCTTTTTTGGACTGTTTAATTTGCATCCAAGAAGGGGGTATTTTAAAAACTGAGGTGTACAGGAAACCTACTCATACGGATCAATATCTGTTGTTTGATTCCCACCATCCGCTGGAACACAAACTGGGTGTCATTAGATCTCTGCACCACAGGGCAGAATGTGTGGCAACTGATACTGAGTCCAAGGACAAGGAGCATAAACATCTCAGAGGAGCTTTAAAAGCATGTGGCTACCCAGACTGGGCCTTTGTTAAAACAGCAGCAACCAAGTCCAACAGGAACATCAAAAGAAATAACCACCCGGAGACACATAGTAAGCAATACATAGTCATCCCATATGTAGCTGGAGTGTCTGAGAAACTCAGGAGGATTTTTAACAAACACCACGTCCCTGTGTTTTTCAAACCTAGCAACACACTGAGACAAAAACTGGTACACCCAAAGGATCCAACTCCTAAGGGAAAACAAAGTAATGTGGTATACGCAGTCCAGTGTAGCGATGAGTGCACAGATCTATAAATTGGGGAGACAAAACAACTGCTCCACAAACGAATGGATCAGCATAGGAGGGCGAATTCTACAGGACAAGACTCGGCTGTTTTTCTACACCTAAAAGACAAGGGACACTCTTTTGAAGATAGCAATGTCCAAATTTTGGATAAAGAAGACCGCTGGTTTGAAAGAGGTGTGAAAGAGGCGATTCATGTTAAGGTGGAGAAACCATCCCTGAACAGAGGCGGGGGCCTTCGACACCACCTGTCTGCTACATACAATGCTGTTCTCGCATCTGTTCCCCGGCGGTTTCAGAACTCTTGACACATCCATTCATGCAACTCTCACAAGTAACACCTGTGTCTAGGAGTTGCATGACACATTGGTTATTCTATCACTTTAACTACACAGAATCAAGACCACTGTGAATTTCAAATGTCACCTCTCTGAAGAGTTGCAGTGTGCCATTGTGATTGGATTGTTGGAAGAGTCTATTTGCCGAGAACTCCCCTACACCAGTCAGTTGAACTGAAGAAGCTGCTTGGATGAGCAGTGAAACGTCTTCATTAAAATATCTCAGCAAGTCCAGTTGCTTTGAGTTACTTTTTATATATATACACTTCAACCTTGGCATACTGCTCAAATAAAAGCGCTCCAAAGACAATCACATGCGCTTGAGCGTCGCTGGCGCAAATCCTGCTCAGAATCAGACTTTTGGAGCTACAAATCTATCCTCTCCCAAGCCAAACAAACATACTTTACTTCCCTCATTAACTCCCTTTCTAAAAACCGGCACAACTTTTCTCCACCTTTAAGACTCTCCTTTCCCCCTTTCTACCCCCTCCATGCACATCTGTCTCTGCTCAAGATATTTCTGAGCACTTCAAAAACAAAATCAACACTATCAGAAGGAATATCACACTACTCGACCCCCCTAGACTTCCACCACCCTCCCCAGTCTCTCTTGTGCTCCTTCACCCCTGTCACTGATGAGGAAGTCTCAAAACTTTTGGCCTCTACCCACCTTACTTCTCTGCAATAACAATCCATGTTAACTCATCTATTTAATCTCTCACCCTCATATGGACTGTTTCCTTCTCAACTTAAACATGCTCTTGTCACCCCCATCCTGAAAAAAATCCTCTCTTGATTCCTCTAATCTTGACAACCTCTGACCTATCTCTCTGCTAACTTTTATCTCTAAAGTATTTGAGTGCCTAATCTACAACTGACCAACCTCATTCCTCATTCCTGACAATAATCTACTGGACCTACTACAATCTGGTTTTAAACCACAACACTCCACTGAAACTGCCCTGACCCGACTAACTAAGGACCTTTTAACAGCTAAAGCCAACAATCATTTCTCACTACTAATACTACTTGATCTCTCAGCTGCATTTGACACTGTAGATCACCCTCTGCTCCTCCAGTTCCTCCATTCACTTGGCCTTCGTGACATGGCCCTGTCCTGGTTCTCTTCTTACCTCACTAATTATTCCTTCAAAGCTGCTGGAATTAGAAATGAAAGAGCCCTTGGCAATACAGGAAGGACAGGGCCCTTAAAGGGGTAAAACAAACACAGATAATTGTGGCAAGAGCAGACGGTACCAACTGAGAATGGCTGCAGGTGGGATGATGCTGGTACATACGGTACAAAAATCATACCTCCTTATAAGCCGCAAATGCCCTCATTGTCTGCAATGGGGGAAGTCACAGGTCGGCAAAGCAATGCCGTATTACACACAGTTAGGCCATCTATAGGAACTCTTCCTGAGTCAGACTATCCCCGTCTGCCAACAAGTCGCTGCTGCTGCTGGGCCTTCCCTTCTTCTATCAATGTTGGAATGAGCATGAGCTGCAGGCTCACATTCAGGCGCACACAATCCGCACCGACTTGGCTTGGAGTAAATACGACATCTTCTCATATTCTCAGGGTGGTCGATGTTACAGATGAGCTTGTGTCTTTCTGGTTTGCAACACACCTTTATACTCCCCACTCATCATGACACTGATGCTGCTGGAGGATGAAGGAGATGCCCATCAGTCAACAGCCAGGGAGGAGAAATCAATCACTGCAGCATGGATGGTTGCCCTTTCGCCTTTCTTGAAGAGGACAGGAAGTGAAGTTTCTGTAAGTTATTTTTTAATAAAGACTTTGCTATTTAAAAGTTTCTTTTGTCTGGGTGTTTATTTTTCGTTGTATACTAACGAATTAAAAAAAAAATGATGTTACTGTTCCTTTAATTGTGATTGTATGTAACTCCATATGTATGTAATTGATGTGATTTAGTTGTATAAACACATTTACTTTAAATTTTTCGGCGAAAGGAAACGGGGGAGATTCGCCCATCACTATTTGTCAGTCCTCCAGCGGCACTAGTGCCGATCAGCGTCATTCGCGTATGCAAGTTGAATTCGTGCACACGTTTTGATGCATGCATTTAGCACATAAATAGGGGAGGCAATTACTTGACGGACCTACTGCTGAAGCCTGATATTGATTTTAGCTATCTCTCTTCTATTCTCCCTGTTTGATTCCTTTACACCTTGTGTTTGATACTGATATTGGGTATTTGGCTTTGCTGCATATATTTTGTCTATTGGTGTTGTGTCAAAAGCTTTAATTTAGTACTTATTGTTAATAAAAATCTATAAAAATCTATAAAAATACATGTTTTTTCAACAAGCCCAGTTACAGAGCTGTCAACCAAACATGTCATGAGGGTAAGATAAGCATCCACTCCTGGTCTTTTTGAAACTCTATTTAATGTTGTAATTTAGTGTGAGAAGGAAAAAAGGCCTAAAACAGGACTGGATACCCCTCAAGCTGGTGGACAGCTATGCTATTACCTTTGACTCGGCACATCCATACCCACAGCCACCTCATATCTAAATTTCTTTGTAGCAAACATTCCTACAACCTCCTCCAAGAGATACTCAGATCCTACCCCTTGGAACATTAGAACATAATCTGGTCTAGTTCTGTTCTGGTATTTAAGGGCCAGTGCCCAAACAATTTATGCAATTTTTTCCTTACAATTTTTGCCTATATGTAACCCACCCATTTAGACTATAAGTTCTATGGGGCAGGAGCCTCCTTCCTATTGTGTCTCTTACCACATAGCACAAAGTATCAGTTATATTTATGCATGTTAATGTTATTATAATTCTTGTCCATCCTGTTATTACTGTTTTACACTGTAAGTTTGTACAGAGCTTCATATCTATGTACTGTAGCTCTTATAAATTAAGTCATACATGCATACACATGGGAATATATGTTTGGAGTAGCTCACACCAGTTATTCATGTTGTACTCGTAATAGATGCAAATCCACTAAAACAATCTTACATAATATGAATGGCTTTTGTTTCTGTTGGTGTGTTTATAGTATGCAATTTTTCATTCTATTTAGCAAAAATAATGAAGAATAGGATTTGAAAACTTGATTGGAGACCTACAAGCCAAGGCAAACACCCAGATATAATTTAGAGCTGGTTTCAAATCAGAAATGGTATACTAAATTATGCACCTGTTCTTATGCATTATCCAGCAACAATCTGCTGCACTAAATCAAATGTTTTTTTGCTGAGGTAGAATTCAACATGACATTTCATTTTAAACATGTAAAGAAATTAATTTTTATTTAATGCAGTTTTATATAAAGACATGGTTGGTTTTAGATTGATAATTAATAGTGGTCCTGATGGAACAGATCCTTCACTAGATATACTAGATACTTTGCTCATCATGTCCTACCATGTCACCTCATTTTTATCACAAAGTTTGAATTGGAATTTATGGTGTGAGATATGGAGAGCATGAGAGAGAGATGGAGAGTTAGGTAGTTAATGGTTATCATAGGAGTTAGTGATGGGCGAATCTGGGGCGTTTCGCATCGCCTAAATGGTGAAAAATTTGTGAAAATGTCAAAATCAGAAAATTCACGAAAAATTTGTGACATTTTACAGTTTTCATGAAAAATTTGTGAAATTTACCTGTTTTCACGAAAAATTTGTGAAATTTTAACTACTTCACAAAAAATTTGTGAATTTCAAGCAATTCCACTATAAATTCGTGAAATTCAAATGTTGTCACTATAAATTCGTGAATTTCGAACATTTTCACTATAAATTCGTGAATTTCGAAAGTTTTCACGAAAAATTCATGAAACCGGAAATTGATGCCGAATTTTCTCTGGCAAACTTTCACGCCCATTTTGTGAATTTATTTGCCGGCAGCGAATCGCAGGAATTGGCCGCGAATTCGAGCTAGGCGAATAAATTTGCCCATCACTAATAGGAGCCTTTAAATCTCAATGAATGGTAGAATTTACAGAGATAAAATAGGTGGATTGCAACTCTATACAGCTCATATACTCCTCTATACTGGCACATTAGGCTTCAACTTTTCTAAATATGCAAGGTTTGGCACCTTAGAAATGAACATTTTCAAAGTTGGATATTGGAAGTTGAAATTTGACCCTAGAAATTAATCCTGATTCCCCCCCATAGCTGCCAGCTGCATGCAGACCAAACATTTCTTCTGTATTTGTACAACATGTTCACTCAGAACCTCCAGGTCTTCAAGTAAATCAACGCATTGTTTTCTACAAGCTACATGGGCCGATGTAGAAAAGAAACACGCTATATACCTAACAAAATTCACTTTTGTTGTGTATTCTCTGGTTTTCACACACTCTTTTACTTATTCTGGGGTGGGTGTTCCTTAGCTGCTACTTACCCCAGTAACAGGTTTCAGGAATTAGTTGGATAAACTGTATGACCTTACCTTATAGATGAGAAGATAGTGACTGGCAGCATGTAAACTGAGTGTTAAGCGAAACTGACCCATTTCATTAGCAAGAGAACAGAAAAAATTGCAGAATGGTGACATTTTTTCCAAACACATTTGAATCAATGATAGTCAGTGGGATATTTTTCTTGTTTTTTCTGGTACATACTGTAAGCAGTCAGATCCTCATGTGAAACTTTATTTTGTTGGTTATGATAGTTAAGTTGTCTAAATTTTGCCAGTACAAGTCTCAAATGATCAGTTTCAATGAATTTCTGACCCTTTTGTGCTCAAACCTCAAAATTATTTTACTCTAAGGCTTTGCATTTGGCGTTTTCAGGTATGAAATGTGTTTTTAGTAAAAAAATTAATATTTATAGTATTGTTGTCATAAAGGCAGCTCAGTGGTCAATTGTTACCCATAAATTCAGTGGATATCTCATCGTCTAAAACGTGCGTATAAAGTTTGCACAGAGCAAATGCTTGTTTTGTCCATGCTTTTTCCTGAATGCTAAAACATTGCACCGCTGTGCCCCTGTTTCCATTTTTTGGGAATTTGCATTGTGAATAAATTTTTTTGAAATTACTCGTACACTAGACGGGTCTTTGCGTGAGTACAGGCACTTTGCGAGGTTGTTGTGTGCGTAAATAGCTTTGACAGTAACTTAACTTCACAATTTGCTAAACTGTTTTGCAAATATTTTCTCCGCCACCAAAGTTGTGGCGTAATTCAAACACAGAGGGGAAGATTTACAAAATTCACGTCAATAATTCGAAGTTTGATCGAATTTGATCGAATTCCGATCGTACGATGTTATCAAATATTTGAATATGCAAATTTGGCCACATTGATCATCGAATATGCAAAATTCGATCGTATCGAATAGATCGAATGATCGAATATTCGATCATTTGACTATTCGATGATCGAAGTACTTCAACTTTAAAATTTTATTCGACTGCCTACTTCGCCAGATTGAACCTACCCAATAGCAATAGAAGCCTATGGGAATCCCCCCATAAGCTTTTTTTTCTATTACCTGCTCGAATAGCATTCGTACGATCGAATGCCTCGATCGTTCGAAACGTACAAATTTTTCGAATGATCAAACGAAATAAAATTCGAGAAATGCTGTTCGATCATCCTATTTTTTCTAGAAATCGAATAGCGCTCGAAAAATAGTCTAAAAACCCTCGAATTCGTGAATAATTATAAATTTGCCCCAGAGTATGCGCATAAATATTCACAATTTGTAATTTTTGCCATATTTAAAAAGCTCTTATAGACATTTGCAATGTGAAAAACAAATTTGCAAATCTGTTTTATTTATTTTGCAAATCAGTCTTTTTCATCTTTTTAAATATAACCAGGCGCAGAGCAAATATATTCACTTTGCAAACTAATCTGCCCTGCGCAAAGTTTGTAAATGAGCCCCTATGTAAACAAAATCTAATCTATCCTAAGATCTAATCTATCCTAAACCAGAATTCAGTATTGTACATCTTATAGAGATCATTTGAAATCCTTTACTAATCTATCTAGTTTGTGTTGATACACATAGTTCTGATTCATGTGTAGAAATTTATTGAGCAAATTGTCTCTTCAAATGATTTACAATGAATCTCTGCAAATGGGTTGCTTTAGAATAATTTTCAGCCATGTTTTCATACCAGCACTTAGCATTACTAAAACATAAGGAAGGCAACTCAGTTTTTCAAATAAAGTTCCCTGTCACCAAACAAAAGTCAATGAGATGCATCAACTGTTATTTCAAACCTGTATGCCAGTGTGAAATGTAAGTAATCTAAATCTGTAAATGAATCCTTGTATGGCTAAATAAAAACAGGCTGGATCTGCACTGAATAGGGTTGCCCAAACTGCCGGCTTCATACTTACCTTATGAACCCTGTGAGCCAGTAGGTGAATTACCCAAATATAAACAGGAATGACTGGTGTTGTTTCACAGAGCAGAGGTACTCAGATGGCACTGGATAGCATGCCAAAGTTACTGCTGCTAATGTAATATACTGTACTCCTAAAAAACACATTTGTTGACTTACAACTGAGTTAACAAAATAAAAAATGAGTGAGACTGAAAGTGCTGCATCTTAAAGCAGCTCAGATAGGATTTATGAATATATATTATTTGCATGCTAGCATAATACAAACTTGCCTTTAATTTGATACTTTGTCCGTTCAATAAGTTGTTGTAAAATGATTCCAAGATTCTGTAAAGTATAACACAAAGTAGAAGATTCTTGGTTGTCCATATATTAATTATTGAATTATTGACAATTATTTACCCAAGCAACTAGACAGTGGTTAAAATGAAAAATTGGTACAGGTATGGGACCTAATATCCAGAATGTTTGACCTGGGTTATTTTGTATAACGGATCTTTGAGTAATTTGTGTCTTAATACCTTGAGTCTACTAGAAAATAATTTACACATTAAGGGGCAGATTTATCAAGGGTCGAATTTCAAAGTTAAACATTTGTTTTGAAATTTTTAAAAGTGTTTTTCAAATCAAAAATGGATCATTTTTGATTGAATAGGTCTGTTTTCGATTGAATAAGTAATTTTTGATCACATTAAAATCGTTCGAATCATTCGAAAGAATAGTTCTATTCGAATGATCTTCACAAAATAAATTAGAATTTCAAAAACACTCCTTATAGGTTCTAGGAGGTTCCCCATAGGCTAAAACAGCAATTCGGAAGGTTTAAGGTGGCGAAGGGTCGAATTTGAATTTTTTAAATAGACAGTACTTTGGTTTTAGAATGGTTGAATTTTTTCAATTCAGATTGAATTTTGGCCTATTCGATAGTAAAAGTACCCAAAAATTACTTTATTAATTTTTTTAATTCAAATTTTCTCTTTGACCCTTGATAAATGCTAAGTATACTCAATAGGATGGTTTTGCTTCCAATTAGGAATAATGATATCTTAGTTTGCATCAAGTAGAAGGCACTGTTTATTATTACAAAGAAAAAGGAAATAACATTAAAACATTTGGACGATTTGGATAAAATGGAGTCTTTTGGAAATGGCTGAATCTAGTCCTGAGGAGTAAGTCTGTTACAATTGGTATCCCAAATCATGGTCACTCTTCCACCTTTAACAACCACCTTTGGCTTTGGGAGGAGCCCTCCGCTACTCGGGTGCCACCAGGTCTTAATGTGAAAGGACCAAGGGAAGAATTCTAGGCAAGCAAGGGAACGGCACGTTATACGGAAATGGAGAACAGGCTGTGTAGTCGGAATCACATGCCAGGACAATATCAAACAGATAGCATAGTAGAATATCAGGAGGGAATAGTGTAGTTGGGGTTACAGGCCGGATAAATACCAAAGATCAAAGACAGGCAGCTTACAAGACTTGGTCAAAACAGGCAAGGTCAGAGAATTACAAAATGAACCAGAAGTCACACCCAGGAACTACTAAGAGACCCTTACATTGGGCAGTGACTATTTGTCCAAGTCTGCTTTAAATGTTAGAATTTCATGAATCTGGATGATGACATCACATGCCAGCGTACATTAAACACGGAAGCAGTGAACATGCTGAACACACACAGAACACACATTGGCACTGAAGGAAGCCCTTCTATGTTCAACCTCTGTATTACAGAATGTATGCTTTGTCTCCCTAGTGTATAGGGAGCTAGCTGTTGTTGGGTTTGAAATACACAGGAATGTGATGCTTCTTGAAAATGTTTTTGAAAAGTTTTTCAAATGTCCTGGCCACATATGGGATGACTATGTTACTTTGCCTGCTATGCTCCTCTCCCTGTTATGTGGTTTGGTCTTTTTGCTTGGCTTAGATTTTGTTTTGATAAAGGCCTAGTCTGGGTAATCACAAGTTTTCAGTGCTCCTTTCAGATGTTGGTATTCTTTCTTTTTCACTTCTGCACTTATTGTCTCAGTTTCTGCCCGATGGTGTAAAGTTCTTATAGTGTGCCCAGATTATTTTCCAGAGGGTAATCGAATGGGTTTCCGTTATACGTCAATATCCATTTATAAAAAAAAATTAATGAAACGGGACTATTGACGCCGGTGACAATTCACGGTGGCAAAAAATTGATGCGGTGCTGAAATGGATGCTGGCGACAATTTACTGTGCGCCCATTGACTTCAATGGGTATGCAGTAAATTGTCCCCTGTGTTCATTTTGGCGCAGCGTCAAACTATTTTGATACTGGATAAACGGTGAAAAATTGGTGAAACTGGAATTTTTACACTGGTGACAATTTGAGATGTAAAAATGGATGTGGTGCCGAAATTGACTCTGGTGGACTATTTTGATACTGGCAAATTTTCTCAGTCAAATTTTTTGCAGGAGTTTTGCGAATTTATTCGCTGGCCATGAAACAAGGAAATTTGCCTCAAATTCGCCCATCACTGCTCATGTGCTTTAATTTGGACCCAGGTGTCTTCCACATAGCTGAACCATTGACTTAGTGATGTTTACTTGAAGGTATTCAGGGCTTTCTTTTCCAGTTCTTCCATGTAAAGGTTTGCTAAAACGCAAACATTTACATTTCATGGTAAAGTTGCCATTTTTTTATACACAGCTTTTTACGGCATTTTTTTATTGATTTTCATTTTACACAGCATAATAAATATGCCCCATAGAATCTGATAACCTGCTTATCATTGGCACCTATAGTAAAGGCTGTATGGCTGCTTCTTTATAGTAACCGAACAATGATACTGGTTGGCTTCATTAAGAAGCACTATAGTGACTAGTCTGCTCCTTTGGCTCCTCAGATTTTACCCACTGTATACAATGGAACAGGGAACAGCCCTCCTTAAATTTCATTTAAAGGAGAACTGAAGTTTAACTAAAGAAGGTGAAATGTTGTTGAACATTATGTTTTGGGCTTCTGTACCAGCTCAAGGCAACCACAGCCCTTTAGCAGTGAAGATCTGTGTCTCCAAAGATGCCCCAAAGCTCCCCATCTTATTTTCTATTGATTTATTGCACATGCTCTGTGCTGCTGTCCCTTACTGAGCTTAGGGACTGACCCATAATATATATATATAGCAGATTCAAATTGAAAATTCAAATTTTTTAATTCAAATTTTGCATTTATTTTAGTGTAATTTGACTAGGGAAGAGTCCAAATTCGATTTCAGTTTAAAATAAAAAAATTAGAAGTTCGAATTTTTAAATTTATCATGTACTGACCCTTTAAGAATTTTAATTTGACTATTCACCATCTAAAACCTGCTGAATTGCTATTTTAGCCTATGGGGGAGCCCCTACAATCAATCTGGAGATGTTTGGTGGACTTTTGAATTTTTCGTGTGAAAAATCTTTAATCGAATTTGATTGATTTCCATTTCAGTTTGCTGTTTGATCCTATTACCCAAATTTAAAAAAATCTACATTTTTAAAACATTTTGACTGGTTGGTTTTTTTTTCAAATTTTGAGTTTTTTAGAAACTCCATTAAACTCAAAGTTCAACCCTTGCCAAATCTGCCCCATAGAATATAAATGTCACACAATAAGGCTGATTTTCTGCTCAGAGTCTACTAAGCATTTGAGTGTTGCAGACACTTACCAAGATGGTGACCCCCTGTGACAAGTTTGAAGTCCTGGATCATTGCTGCTATTGAGGATCTGAAACTTAGGCTGGTGCAATAAGTAGAGTATATAAAATATGACATTTTAGCCATATTCAATTTCAGGGTTTAGTTCAACAAAATGTAACATTCCTGTAATTTTCTCTGCCCATGGCATTTGATAAAATAACATTGTTTCAAAAATAAAGCACAACAGAAGCTATAGCACAGAATAGAGTCCCTTTATTTATTTTATGTGAAACCTAACAGTCATAGCCCCAGGGAAGGTGCTTAGTTACAGATGATTGTGTTCCTTGGTGAAATCTGGAAACAAAAATAATACTCTGGACACTGTAAATAAATTACCAGATCAATTCTACAAAAGAGCCGTGTGGCACATATTTCAGAAATAGCAATTGTTCTTGTGTTTGGGCTATGCTTCTGAACTCTCATGGGGTCCCTATGCCTCAGGAAACACATCCCTACAAGAAAACAAAAACTCAAAACTGTGCAGTTGTCTTTTCCCATTCTTTTTTTTATTAAATAAACGGTAATTCCATAAAGTTAAATATTTTTTTACATTTGAAGTGTGTATTTGTTTATATAACTACGAACAAATATATTTTACAATGAATGACAGTTCATCTTCCCATTTAAGGGTAATAAAAAGACCCCTATAGTATACAGAGGGTCAACAGATGCACCTTGGCACCAGAATGCTAAACACCTCATATACACCAGACTTTAATTTTCCATGCAGACTATTAGAAACTGTATCTGACACTGGCATAAATGTGTGCATGTGTCACTGCCCCAAGAGCTACTGTAAAACCATTGTATTCTATTTAGCATGTCCGTTAACTACTATAGAAACCTCAGCTCTACAGCCCAGTTACTAATATGGCTGTCTCCATAACTACACAACACCATGTAGTAGTTCTAAATTAAATTAACTTGCTGAGTAATCATTGAAGACACTTCAGTACTCATCCAAGCAGCTTCATCAGTTCAACTGACGGGTGTTGGAAGACATTGGCATATAAACTCTTTGACTAATCCAATGGCTAGGGATGGCGCGAACTGTTCGCCCGCAAACTTGTTCGCACGAACATCGGCTGTTCGCGCTCGCCTGAAGTTCGCGAACGTCGCGCGACGTTCGCCATTT
>CM044436.1:110030774-110045052 GCA_024363595.1 Xenopus borealis
CAATGCCTACAAGGTCAACGTATGGCAGTTGTTTGAAGAACAGTAGATTATTAGCCAGCACAGCTACCTAACCTAAAATGTCCCTCAAATTCCTGCAAACTTCTGTCCCTCCAATACAGAGCAGTATCAAGTAGATTACTAGCCAGCAAACTTACTATCAACTGTCCCTGAAATCACTAACAGCTCTCTCCCTACACTAGCTCTTCCAAGCACACACAGGCAGATTTTTCACAAACATGTTTGCCCTTGATCCCCCTCTGGCATGCCACTGTCCAGGTCGTTGCACCCTTTAAACAACTTTAAAATCATTTTTCTGGCCAGAAATTTCTTTTTTTAGCTTTTAAAGTTCGCCTTCCCATTGAAGTATATGGGGTTCGCGAACTTCGCGAACAGTTCGCATTTTTGACGCAAGTTCGCGAACTTTTTTTCCGACGTTCGCGCCATCCCTACCAATGGCACATTGTAACTCTTCAGAGAGGTGACATCTAAAATTCACAGATGTGTGGATTCTGTGCAGTTTCTGTGATGGAATTACCAAAGTGTCATTTAACTACTAGAAACCGGTGTTACTTTGTGAGAGTTGCATGAATGGATGTGTGAAGTATTCTGAAACTGCCAGGGTATAGATATCACACATCCATTTATGCAAATTTCACAAGTAACACCTGTTTCTATGAGTTGCAAGTTATTTGTATAAGAGTAAAATATGTATCCTTTTGTACAGCTATTCTGTCACATTCTACAATGATCCATCATATTTTTCCACACATACATTCCTCTGTTTGCCTTTTGAATAACCAATGTAAAGGATACAACATCTATTCCTTTGAAGTAACAGATGCTGTTGTAGAAAATAATGACCTTGAAATAAGTCAAAATTAGATACTGGGAAATAATAGACAAAAAACCCACAAAATACAGTATATGAACAAAAAATCGGTGCAGTATAACTTTTCAAAATGGTTTGAATAATTAAAAGAGGTAAAATATGGTTGAATGAATTTCATGGTGTAGGTATTATTACTAAATTACATGGTTTGTATTGCAAGTAATTCATTTTACCATTTTAAATGTTATATTTGTAATATTGGTGTGTAGTCAGCCATCTAAGGTAATTGTGCCTGATCCTGTGCTTTCATAAAGAGTCAATAATGGAACTGCTTTCAGATAAACTATTGTTTTTCCCCCTCAATGTAAAGAGAGGTGTCATGGCGAGACTTTGGTGTTTTATTATTGAGTGCTATTCTTCTGTCTACCACTAGGTGTGAAGTATTTTTAGCAATGCAGCTTTCAGGATGCTGTTATCTTGTCACCATTCTGTTGATAGGCAGCTGGGGGGCAAAAGAGAGGAGTAACATCACTTTAACTTGCAGTGCAGCAGTAAAGCGAGACTAAGGTTTCTCAGAGCAAAGGTCACATGACTGAGGGTACTTGGTAAACTAACAACATGTCCAGCCCCGCATCAGATTTCAAAATTAAACATTAAAAACTGTCTGGATTTCAATCCATGATTCTGCTGGAGGAACACTATTTGATGTTTTCCCCACCAGAATCCCTTTAAGTAAAAAGCAAAGCATTATATTAAAAACAAAAGAACCACATAATATGTTATAATATTTTAATATTATACATTGCATAATTACTATGTATATGGACAGAGAAATATGATGATAGAGTATAAAACAAGGCCCAGCTAGTCAACCTAAGCATTGTTTGTTTGGGGATAGGAAATAGCATGGTGTTTTTAATCCATTTTTCCTCCCAGCTTGACATTAAAACTAAACATCCAGATGTGAGACTATTATTTTACTGAGCACATTAGTACAGGCAGATGGAAAGATAAATCCACAACTGATCTTATATAATTTTTTAACTGCTCATGGAAAATCAACAATTGGGACTTCTAGTTTTGTAAATTCCTAAGACATATTTTTCTCTTGAATGCCGATTACCACATCAACTCTGTCACTCCTAACATATGTATCTTCAGATGTTGGAAAGAAACCATCACTAGTCTAAATGTAGAATTTCAAATGTAAAATGTTGTATTATGATAGCTGAGGATGAGCCGAGTATAACATAAACGCTATCCTTCTTAAAGGAAAAGTAAATGTTTTTCTTTTTCTTTCTGTAAATTTGCTCTAAACAGCCCCCCAGATTAATGTACCTTAGTCCCTGCTGCAAATCTGCTCTGGTTTCTGTGTTATCAGCAGCTTGTTTCACCTTCTTCCTGGTGCAGAGTGAAGCCCAGCCCCTTAGTTTACTGAGCAGTCCATTTGCTGCTGTTCCACAATAGAGAGGAAGAGGGAGCCAGTGTGTGCATTAGTAAGCTAGTTTCCCCAAGCAAAAGCTGCTACACACACTGCTCTCTGCTATGTCATAGTATGCAAATGATCTCCGGGACTAGTCCAAGAGATAAGGTCAGCTCAGAAAGCTAAGGGGCAGGGCTTCACTCTGCACCAGGAAGAAGGTGAAACAAGCTGCTGATAACACAGAAACCAGAGCAGACTTGCAGCAGGGACTAAGGTACATTAATTTGAGGGGCTGTTTAGAGCAAATTTAGAGATAGAAAAAAAAAACGTTTACTTGTTCTTTAAACAGTATCAACAATACTGTGTATACACAGCATAACTCATGTGCACAGTAACCTCCACAGGCCATTTGTATAAACACCACATAAAAAGGGCATAGTTTTACACAACACAGGTCAGAGAAGTCCTCAAACTCAATGCTACAGTACATCTCTTAGTGCCATCTATCACTGAATGTTGTACATCAGCCATTTCTTTTTTGAATACTCAATGCCTAGCTTATCAGGTTGTCAGTGGAAATTCTGTGTAGAAAAACCTGTAAATGTTGTTGTGTTGTATCAGTATGGGAGATGATTACACTGGCATAAATGTAGTATGTTATCACATAAAAATTATCTGATGAAAACCACTGATAATTGTCATAAGTAACAAAATATTAGAGGAGCAGACAGTTGTCGGCAGATTTATCAAGGATTGAATTGAAAATTAAAATTTTCATATTTCCAGTTTATTTTAATAAACTGTAATTCAACTAGGAAATAGTCCAAATTTGATTTGACTTAAAAAAAAATCGAAATGCGAATTTCAAAATTTATCATGTACTGTCCCTTTTATTATTTAAGTTCAACTATTCACCATATAAAACCTACCAAATGAGTGTTTTCGCCAGTGGAAAATTTGATTCAAATTTGATTCCAGTTTGCAGATCAATCCTATTAGAAAATTTCAATTGGTCATTTTTTTTATTTTGAGTTTTGGTCATTTTTTTTTTTTATTTTGAGTTTATGAGAGTTTATGGTAGATTTTAGAAACTCCCATAAACTCAATATTCTACCCAGATAAATTTGGCCCAGATAAATCTGCCCCTAGATGTTATAGATACTTTTATTTGTCTAGATACTTGTTATTATGTCTTTTCAGACATCATTAGATGTGTTTGTCAGTTGCTGTGTTGTATATTGATGAAAATAGCCTGATGGCTTGATTTTAAATGGCTTCTGTTCTGGTCTACGTTAGAAGAATCGGATCCGCACACACATGTTCTTGCAGTTGGGGGGATTCCCCTTTTATTTTCACCAAATATTCAATGTTTCGGGGGGAACAATCCTCCCTTCTGTTCTGGTCTATTCATGCCTTTTAATGGTAAAAAAGCTGTCTTCATTGGTGTTAGTTACGTTTTCTCTGTCTGGGGAATTTTTTACTCAGAACCCTTAGCAAAACAGAGAAAGATTTAAAAGAGATCCTAAAAGTGTGTTGTAGCTGCACTGAATACTCCATTAACACCAACCCCTTTGAAGCATTGCCTAATGCTGATTATAGTTGCAATTTTAGTTCTTGTTATAAACTCCGGCAATATATAGGGGCAGATTTATCAAGGGTCAAAGTGAAAATTTAAATTTTGAATTCTGAAGTTCTTTTGTGAAATCTGATTATGGAAAAGTTAAAATTTGATTATTATTTTTTTTTTTTAAATTGCATTGATTTTCAAAACTTATTTTATACTGACATGCCGAATTGCTGTTTTAGCCTATGGGGGATTTTCTGGGAAAAATTTGAGTTGTTTGCTGGCAACCTGATATTCAAGTTTTTTTCAGAGATTGCAGGTCAATCCCATTCACCTAAATTTTAAAAAAATATTTTTTTACAAAAAATTTGATAATTTTTAACTCAAATTTCCAGTTCATGGGAGGTTATGGGAGTTTTTACAAACTCACATGAACTCTAAATTCAACCCTTGACCCTTGATAAGTCTGCCCCATAGTGTCTTGCAAAGGCAAAAGCAAATCTAAAAACAACAAGTTCAGAGTTGATGCTTTGCATGGCTGAATAGAGATTCAGATATATAAGCAATTTGGTGCATGTGATTGGTTTGTTGAGAAGTCTCATAAATCTATTGTAGTGTGTCTGGAAAATGTTTTGTTTACTTCCCTAGGAACTTATTTGGAAAGCAGAGCTATTAGCAGTGAGATTTATATAGTGGGGTAATGTAATCACTTAGGGGCAGATTTACTAAGTTCGCATAAATTCACATGAGTGATTTGAATATTCGATCAAATTTTTAAAAAGATTCGAATTCGAATTTTGAATATGCAAATTAGGCAAATTCGAACAAATTTGAATAGTCGAATTCGAATAATTCGAATATTCGAATTTAATTTTATTACTTCCCCATTAAATTTAAATTCGACCACCTACTTCACCAGATTAAACCTACCAAAACCGGGATCATTCCCTAAGATTGACTATAAAAAATTTGATCGATTGCTTAAAAATCGTTTGAATATTCGATTCGAATTTGATTAGAATATTTGAGCGAACGATCGAACTTTCTATATTCGATCGTTCGATCATTCGAATTGTGGTAGAATCCTTCGAATTCGATAATCTTATTCGTAGGATTTTACCTCCCCACTATTCCCTGGTCGAATTTTATCATTCGAAATTCGACCAATAGTAAATCTGCACCTTAGTGTATGTTGGAATTCACTCCAAATATTCTTCACTCAGGGACCATCTAGTGCAATACTCTATTTCAGAGGGATTCACAAATGATAGCAGGAAGGGGAGGAAACATATCATCATCATACACCAAACCTTCATGATAATATATTTGTGCTTGGTAGTGCTTAAATATTCAATGCTGGTCAATATCATCTTGAACGTACACAATGTTTTAATTAACCTACAAAGGACATCATTCCGACTTGAAGACAGAACGTTTACTTTGGAGTCATACTCATTATCAATTAACACTGCATGTTTTATATTCAACTCATGGTTTATGGCGAAAAAACACAATATTTATGTGTAGAAACAGATTTGTTATGGACACCATAAAATGGGCACGATAATGGTGACAACCCACTAGTACCTGTGGTCAAGCTTTCTTTTCAGCTTTCTATACTCTATAAATTATATATAAATATATTATATACATGTAGAAAAAAAAAATATATATATATGTATAAATGGGGAACTCATAGGGCGTTATAGCTGGTGGCATGCATTTATTATAATTCTGCTTTGCATATATCACAGCTCTGAATCTTGCACAGAAGCTTCACTTTGCAAGGGCTCAGTGCTTATACTTTGTATATAGGGCACTAAGGTAAAGACCTTAAAGGGAAACTGTCATGGGAAAACATGTTTTTTTTTTAACGCATCAGTTAATAGTGCTGCTCCAGTAGACTTCTACACTGAAATCCATTTCTCAAAAAAGCAAACAGATTTTTTTATATTCAGTTTTCAAATCTGACATGGGGCTAGCAATTTGTCAGTTTCCCAGCTGCCCCGGTCATGTGACTTGTGCCAGCCCTTTAGGAAGGAAGTGCTTTCTGGCAGGCTGTTGTTTTTCCTTCTCAATGTAAATGAATAGTATGCAGTGGGACATGGGTTTTACTATTGAGTGCTGTTCTTAGATCTACCAGGCAGCTGTTATCTTGTGTTAGGGAGCTGTTATCTGGTTACAATCTGGTTCCCATTGTTCTGTTGTTAGGCTGCGGGGGGGGGAAAGGGAGGGGGTGATATCACTCCAACTTGCAGTACAGCAGTAAAGAGTGATTTAAGTTTATCAGAGCAAAAGTCACATGACTTGGGGCAGCTGTGAAATTGACAATATGTCTAGCCCCATGTCAGATTTCAAAATGAAATATAAAAAAATCTGTTTGCTCTTTTGAGAAATGGATTTCAATGCAGAATTCTCCTGGAACAGCACTATTGACTGATGCATTTTGAAAAATGTTTTTTTCCCATGACAGGATCCCTTTAATAACTAAGCTTACAGTACATGTCTTTCCCTACCTCTGTTTATCTGCTTTAACAATACAGTTTAAAAAAGTAATACAAATTACCAATTTTTCTTTTTTTTGTCAGAGCATTGTGTTTCTTCTATATTCTGCTATATATATATATATAGATATATATATATATACAGTATATATTCTAAAAAAAAAAAAGAAAAACAGCTGCTTGCAGAATTACTAAACATGCTATTTAGCTTCTATGACCTCCTCTATATATTTGGTCTTTGCACATTTTATAGCTGATGTTTTCTTTGTGTATAAGGTGTTACTTTTGATATAATATCTGTTAAAAGTGTTAAAATGTAAAACTGTATTTAATTTCTTTATTGTTGCAGAAATATGCCACCTTCTTGTTAATGCTGTACTTAACATCTGAGAGCTCAGGTAGGATCTTTAATTGTATGCAGGATTGGTGTATATTATCCAGAACTCTTGAAACCAGGGGACTTTCTGTAGAATGGTTGCTAAAAACCTTTGTAGGGTTGTTTTTCCCTAACAATGGATTTATACTAAGGTAACTCTATTTGTAAAGTACTGTCTTATAGTTACAGAACAACATGTCAATTTGCCATAAATGAATACTTTTGTGTTAAAGGGGATGGAAAAGGTGATTCTGCTAGAATATCTTAAAACATTGATACCCAATCTTTTTTTTTTCTTTTTACTCGTGAACCACATTCAAATGTAAAAAGAGTTAGGGAGCAATGCAGGATTGAAAATTGTGATTGGGTATTTAATAGACCCTCTTCAGACTGGCAGCCTATAAGAGGCTCTGTTTTATCCAATTAAAACTTGCCTCCAAGCCAATAATTCAAAAATATGCAACTGCTTTGAGGCCACAGAGAGAAACATCCAAGGGTTTGGTGAGTAATACATTATGTTGCTCATGAGCCAATGTTTGTGGATCACTGCATTAAAATATGTAGTATAGATGCATATTTCCCATTTCCATAGATATAGCTTCTAGTCCCACCAGCTGTAATAGGCAGGCTCAGTTCCAGAAATGAAAGCAGTTGGATGCAATGCTGTTTTCTCTATTCCAGTGATTTTCAACCAGAGCCAGAGAAAGCAGTACACTTAGGGGCAGTTTCTAAAAACTCCCATAAACTTGATTTTTTTTTTAAAATTTGAGTGAATAGAATCAACCTGCAAATTTGAATCGATTTTTTTTCATAAGTCAACCAAATGGCTCCAAATTGATAAACACAAATCTGGAAGGTTTTAGATGGAGAATAGTCAAATTTTAATTATTAAAGGAATAGTACATAATATATTTCAAAATTATTTTTTTTTTTATTTTTTAAAATTCAAATCGAATTTGGACTATTCCCTCAAATTTTTAATTAAAAAATTAGAAGTTTCAATTTGACCCTTGATAAATCTGCCCCATAATATGTAAAATCCTTATGGTACCAAGGTTACTCTTTTCTGAGTGGCTTTTACTGAAAAAAAGAAGACACAGTAACCTTTGAAGGCTTTCCTTTTTAGAGCATTAGAAATGGGGTGGCCTGATGTGACTTTGTGCACTGCACTATACCTAAGAGAACTCTTCAAAAAGGACTCTGTGGGAAATGATTTATTGCTATTTTGGACATCTATAGATAATGGGTTTTCTGAATAATAGAGACCAAAACATGGGAAAGATTACATTTTGTCACTCAAGCCCTAGATTTTTCATTGCTTTTTTCCATTATATTAATAAAAGTACACATTGAATCTGTTTATACAGATTCTTCCCTGTAGTCTCAGATTCTTCCCTGTAGTCTTTTATGTACATGAAATTTTACATCAGACAATTTAGCAACCAATTTTTGACCACAAATGTCTATCTCTTCATTCCCCACCAACCCCTGTCACAAAGCATGGCTTGTGATTCAGTGATTGATTGAACACAGAGCACATCACGCATCCATTTGCTTTCAAATAGAATCAAAATCTGAACAATAATGCTGACAGAATTGTTCTGAAAAAGAATCAGATAAACTGTGTTGTACAAGAAATGAAAAAAATATATACATTAAAAAACCTAAGGGGGTTATTTATTGAAGTCAGAAAAAAAAAAATATATATATAATAGTACAATTTAAGTGAACGCACTCCTTCCGGACTTACTTTTCAAGCTGGTACGTTGGTCAAAAATTCATTCATCCATATTCTCAAAAGGACCCGCACTCAAAAACGTAGTAGTGTACTCAAATGTGTTTTATTAAACAATGCATTGTTTAATAAAACACATTTGAGTACACTATAGATTTATTAACCCCTAATTGTTTTAAAAGTCCAAATAAAAAATATCAAAAAATTTCACACCTGCCGAGATCATGTAGAAGTCAATGCCTGTTCTTAGGTTTCTGGCATGGTTTCTGGCATCAAATCCCAAAAACTTGCATTTTTTGGCGATAAAAAAAAGGGGGGAATTCAGTTTTTTTCACAATTTTATTGAGTCTTTTCATGCACAAGAAATGTTCCTGAAAATGTATTGATACATTGGGGGGAGTTGTGTGGATTTGGTCAGAGTGGTCTTCAGAAAATAATGAGAACATTTTGGATTTTTATAAATAACCCCCTATGGTTTTGTAGCTCAATTCTTTCATGGTTAGCAGCTAGAATCTTTTTCACTGACAACACAAATACTGATGAAATTCTAACTGCCTTCTAATTTGCCAGGCCTTTTCTTGGGCACAGTAGCATTTCTGCTTTCCTCATGGTACTCTCCCTATTTAAATGTCTCCTGAGCTTTCTTATGACAGTCCATTGCTTAATTTAATATGTGTAAACATCAGAACAAGTGTGACAGATAGATGGACTGCATACTACCACAGATGTTACAAAATTCAAATGTAGGCTGCACTCTGCCATTTTCTTTTCACTTTCCACAATGACATCTTTTCTTCCTGAATTTCCTTAGGTTTTTGTGCTTAATTTTTGCAGAGACCTGCCAGCATTCAGAAGCATCCATTCATGAGGGGCATAAGTATCCTTGCTCCTGGCCCCTACCTAACTTCTTACTTGGCATATTATCTGAACACACAAGTTAGGACCTAATGAAAAATGAGAATTGTAGTCATTCATTATAACTGTATTTTACCCACTTAGATATTATATCAAATACAGCCATAATTGTATGATGTGTCTTCTATAATTGCTGTGAAAATGTGGATAGAGAACCCTCCTACATAGATTCAACCTGTTCATTATAGTCTAAAGGTTTATGTTGATCATAGTAATTCCTATTCTAAATGGGTTGGGTGCAGTTACAATGGATTTTTGGATGCTATTTTTCTCCAAGGCAAAATTGCTCCATGCATGATCATTAAATTAACTTAAACTTCAGCCTTGGGGCATAGTAAATGTCCCTTTATAGTCTATACCAGGTAGGAGAAACTATAATGGCAGGGAAGGTGGTCCATTTTAGATCAACCAAAATATATCATGAAAGTTATAACGTATATTTTATATGAATTAAAAATGTGTGCCAAAGTCATGGTGCCATAGTGGCATGTATCAGGAAATCAGGCATTCAATAAGTGTGCCTACCTTGGACAGAAAGACACCAACAATTTGGCATGCCCTGTAGAATTTCTAATAAAATACCAGAAATGAAAAGAACATACTTGAACAAGCATACTTTTACCACATAAACATTAGCTCGAAAAAACACTACATACAGAAATGAACAAAACATGCAGCCACCGTGAAAAATTGCAAGTACACATAGGGGCACATTTACAAAGGGTCAAAGTGAATATTTGAATAAAATTAGAATAAAAAAAAAATTGAATTCCAAAGTAATTTTGGGCTACTTCGTCTTAGAAATTCGAAGGATTTTGCGCAAAATCGTTTGAATCTTTCAATTCAATTCTTTCAATCTTTCAATCTTTCAATTCGATGCGATCGAACAATGCTAGGATAGAATTAAATTTGTCTACATTACAATTTTATTTAACAATAGGTTCTTAGGTTTCATAAACTGCCATTTGAACATGACTGCCAGTAGTAACATGACAAAACATTGATATATTGTATGTGTATAACCTTCTTTAAAGAGGGCATGTGGTTATATAATGAAAGATAACATTTACAGGGCTAAACTTGCCTCAAGCCAATCAAAGCCTAGGGGCAAATTCATTAAGGGTGAATATTTGCTAATATACCAAAATGAAAAGTTGTGTCTCAGCAGCAGAACGCTAGCAAAGTTTCGCTAGCAATAATTCGGCAGTGAAAGTGTTTCTTATCAATGATTTCATATTGTTTATTTGACGCTTGTGCCAAGTTATCAGTGAAAGTCATACTGAAACAAAGTGCACAGTTTTATTCTTTCATTCTATATGAAGATAATAATCTCTAGATTGAAGATCACGAACACATGAAAATATTGAAACTGGTTACCTCCCTTCCCTAGTCACATCAAGTCCTATGACTTGATTTTAGTGTTGATGAGATAGGGCAAACATGCCTGGACTTGGGTCCCTTGGGTTCCTAAGCGAGCAGTGTGCATATGAGTTAGTCAGCTTCTTGCTAACCAACAATTATGTCCACGTGCCTATGTGGGTCCAGCACAGGAAGGAACCTGAATGTGTGATGCAGGTCCAGCTGGAACAGGAAAGTAAGTAGTTACATGTTAAGTCTGAAAGGGTAATGGTTTAATGTCTGAAAAGGTAATGGTTTAATGTTCAAATTTTACTACAAAATATTTTCTCTGACTTAAGGAAAGCAAACGTCCCATACACAGTAGGAGGCAGAGGGGAAATGGAAGGGCAGGTGAAGCAGCAGCCCCAAAATCCTGCCCCATAGGCAGAGGGACAGCTGAAGGAATTAGAGGAATTGCTAGAGGAGGGAAAGCTGGAGGAGACAGAATCTCCTGCCCCAGAGACAGAACAGGATGAGAGAGCTGCAAGGTCCAGAATTGGATATTGCTTAAAGAGCACCAATCACTGCCAAAATCTAATTTTAAAAAATCCCATACTTGTCAAATGGGTTCTCTCACTGAGGGAGTCCATACTGTGACTACAACATGCAAATGAGTTCATGAGCATGCTCAGATTGTAGCACTGCCCTGAGTATTCCACCCAGAATGCCTAGCTTTAGTAAACTCTAGAAGTATCAAGAGAAGTGCACACACCAACTTCCACAAGGTGGCAGCACTAACACAAAAGTTTGGCAGATTTCAAAATAGTTTAGAAGGTTTACCAAGGCAACCAAAAATTTTCAACTGAGCATGTGCGAGATTTCAGAGCTGCAGTTGGCTGTGAAGATATAGGTAGGAGGAGCCAGTGAAATCCAAGATGCCTGCCTCAGCTAGAACTGCAGTGGAGATTTTGCAGAAGGAATAGTGAGCTGATTATTTACATTATACAAACAATTCTAACTGTTTTAAAAAAACAGATTTCTTGAACTTTCACATAGTGTATTTACTTAGTAAATGATTTTAGTTATGATCGGTGCCCTTTAAGGTAATTTTTTTACCCAAATATCTCTGACCATCCCAGTATCTATAGTGTGATCAGAATACATTGACAGTTAGTGTGATGCACTAGTATGTGCCTATGGTTTTAAATATTGTGATGTATTATTTATGTAAAATAAAATCTTTACATCATTTTGTCTTAGACTTCTTGGTGGATAACTTGAGTGAGTCAACCTGAATGAACCCGACATCTGAAGGTAGTTTCTAATATGAATGTGTTCCTAGAAGCTTGTTTGGCCATCACTTTATCTTTTAATGAGCTAAAACACTGTTAAAAATGAAGGTAGCCAAAAAAATGTATCACTATAGAGACATAAAACACAATATACTTTATATATTTTACTTCGAAATCTACATGCCCACACCAGAGGCAACCCTGGAGGAATTCAGCCAGGAACCTCTTGAGGAGCCAGAAAGTCAGGCTTCCATGGAAGTTAGCCAGGAATAGACCCAGGAGGGAGCCAGCCAGGAACCTTCTGTACCTTTACTGAAGTGTAAAGAGCTACAAATTCTCAAAAAAAGGATGGAGTCCTGGAAAAAAAATGAAATGCAAAAAATTTAATTCAGTTTTTTTACCTAAAATGGTATTTTTGTATTATTTAGCAAATACTTTATTCTAAATATAAATAAGAAATAATGTAAACATGTAAAGGATATTGTTGGTACATCTCAAGTGTAGGGGAAAACCAAATACATAACCATAAACATCATAGAAAACTCTGTTGTCAGCTACAGTAAAAACAAAGTGATAGGATGAAACCAAAACCATAATGTTATAGTTCAACTACAACAGTCCAACACATTGCAAGAAAGGAGTTTATATTGAGTGTATTCAAGCATGGGCAAATCCTTAACATATGTAACTGACTCACATTTGAGCATTTCTGTCCATAAATGTTTGTGGGAGGAGGGCAATCATCAGCTTGTGTAAAATGTTGTCTTATTATCAATGGTGTAGTTTATTACATACAAACAATTAATAATATGTTTAAATATCTATAACTTCTAAAAATACAAACTTAAAGTCATAGGCGTTTTTTCCCACCAGAATATGATGGCATTGTACTAGAGGATATGATGTCAGTGGCAAAACAGTGGGGAAGATGTAGCTTAATCTTATCAGTTCACCTAGTCTAAGGTGGCAAAGGAAAATGTACCTGGTGATAGGGTGCAGAACTGCGCTAGCAATGGTCTATTTTGTTAGCAAATTTTCAGCTTTTGCTGTTAGTAAATTGGTGATATCCCTGCTGATGAGATTTTTTGTGAATTTTCATTAACAATTAGTGATGGGCGAATTTATTCGGCAGGGGCAAATTCGCGATGAATAGCTGGAATTCGCCGATGGCGAATAAATTCGCGTAACGCCAGAGAAAAATTGGCTGGCAAAAATTCGGCAAAAAAACGATCCGTGCATCGTTTTTGACGCGGCGCAACGAAATTGACGCGACGAAAACGACGCAATGCGCGTCAAAAACGATGCAACGTGCGTAAAAAACGTGCCGTGACTCGTTTAGCAAATTTTTTCGCCAATTCGCAAATTTCGCTGGAAATTCACTAATTTTTTGGCGAAGCAAAACTGGGTAGATTTGTCCGTCACTATTAACGATGCCCACTTCACCCTTTTGTAAATTTATCCCTTAGAGTGTTCATATGTTATGAGTTTTTCATTTACAACTATATTGCCAGCTCCACCAATGCATGTAATTGAGAAGTTATCAACATGTCAGACATTGCAGCGAGTTACTTCTTTAGGAATTTTACATGTGAAATATTTATTTGCAAGAAGTGAAATAAGCATATTTGGTCAACATTTCTTTTAATTTTGGCTGCAGTAAAGATCTAGGCTTGTCCTAACCCACATAAACTATATTGCATTGACTACTACAAGGTTTTATTTTGTTTATACTTGACTTTGCTTCTTAGCTAAACTTTGTCCTTTGTTAAAGGACAAGGAAAGTCTAAAATATAATAAGGCTAGAAATGCTGTATTTTGTATACTAAACATAAACATGAACTTACTGCACCACAAACCTAATCAAACAAATGATTTATGCTTTCAAAGTTGACCCCAGGGGGCTGTCATCTTTCAACTTTGTTAAACATCTTTGCAAGACCAAGACTGTGCACATGCTCAGTGGGATCTTGGCTGCTTAGGGATCATCATAAATTATCAAAACAGCACAAGTCAAATAATATCTTCCAGAAGCTCATACAAAAAGACAGATTAATAACTAGAATATATAGACTTCACTGGGTCCTGTGTTGTCATGTAATCTAATGTGGATTTTTTTTTTTTTTAAATGTTTAATTTTTTATTTTCAAACACAAATTTAGGTAGTGTCACAATACACATAAAGGAGAGCATATATCGTTATTAACAACATTCACTGGCATGCATTGTGTGATATGACAGTTGCTTTGATGTGTGTCCCTCCTTGGTTGGAGGGGCGCACATCCACAAACTTCTAGTAAACCAT
>CM044436.1:110055183-110089315 GCA_024363595.1 Xenopus borealis
TAGCGGGAGCCCAGCAAATGTGCGTCTCACTCTCTCGACATGCGGCCACGCCCCCTCTAATGTGGATTTTATAATTTTTTTATTGTTTAATTCAAACTTTCTCCAACTCTACATAATCAGTGGCTGCAGCAAAATATGCTCCAAATAGAATCCCAGCTTATCTGTTTAAATCTGGCTCCATGATTTTTGTCCCTGCAACTGGAGTTGGAAACAGTAAAGTGGATGTAAAGGCAAAAATGATATCCAATACAAATATCTACACAGGAAATAAAGCTGCTGGAGTTCTGAAAGGCTGGGAATAGTGATGTGTGGGTCGGGATTTTCCCGCCCAAACCCGACTCCCAGGTTTTTTTTTATAGAAGGAAGAATTTCACTGCATACAGCCAGTTTTCTTATAAAAATGGTACACATTGAGATACAGTAGATTTCTTTTTCATCAAAAAATGTAAAAATTGGATTTATTTTTTTGCCTTTACTTGCACTTTAAATTCAGCTGAATAACTAAATCCAAATTTATTATACTTTGAAGCAGGCCTGGACTGAAAATATGTGGGTTCTGGCAAATGCCAGAGGGGTTGCAATAAGGTGCCATAGAAAGTCAGTATTTATTGGGCTGGTAGAGGCTGTTTGGGCCTCTGTGTGGACTGATTGGGTCTTTGTGTACCTGAAAGGCCAGTGCCTATTTTAATTCTCAGTCTAGACCTGTTTTGAAGCTGCTAAAAATCCAGATCTGAAAATACTCCAGCTAAAATCTGTCATGTAAAAGTCAATGGCAGATGGTCCCTTTTACAATTGGAGCATGTTTTCTTTATGATTATTGAGAAGGCTGTTTGATGCTAGTTTTCATTCGACAATTCAAAAAAAAATTTGGTTTCCATTTGATAATTCATATAAATTTTGAGTTTTTCAGGAGAAAATGTCACGATTTTGTCTAGAATTTTCCTGCACTGACAATTTTTATTATTGCTATAATGGGAAAAATTCAAGCTATAATAACTGATCCCTTAATATTAACAGGGGCAGCTTTTTGCTAGCTCTGGTAAATTGTCACCTGAGGCATATTTCCAATTGGATTGGCATGACCCAACCTTTCCTAATTTGTCTATTGGGGATATGTTCAGGAAAAGGAGTGATGATGGATTCAAGTCTACTTCTTCTGGCACCAGTAGTCTCTGAAATGATATGCCTCAAGGGAATCAGCTGTCTCAAATCAAATAAGTGACCAATAATCATTTCTTGAACAATACACTATGTGCATCATAAAATAAATCACCTAGCCACATGGTGCATATGGAGTGGAAGAACATTTTTAAGAAGCAAACGCATACTTTCAAGAAACAAAGCCCTTTAAACTTAGGTTGCAGGCTGTTGCTTAAAAACAGATACAACAGCCATCATGAATCTGGCATAAGGAAGGCACTAAATTTAATTGAACCTCTTTTTACAACTTGGCTTACATTTTTCTGATCTATCCAGTGAATGTAATTCTTGGTGCCAATGTGCTAATGAGGGTGAAAAATAACAGATAGGAAGACTGATATTTTTTTGCCCAGAAAAGGTGCTAACTCTAATTGTGCCAGATGTTTCACTTATGTTACTATACAAATACAGGCATTCTCATCCAGTCACAATTAAATCCATAATATAGTATAACATAAAAGGTACACAGATAACTAAGAATTTTGGAAACAGTACTTCACAACTACCCGTTATACATTACTGCTGAAGTTATATTTCCATATACTTTTAGTTTATTGAAGTCCCACATGTTTGAGTACTGCAGTGAACAGTACAAGATATATGCCTCAGCTGTGATCTTAACTCTGTGTTTGTATTTCCCAATTATATTGAAGTCTTTATCATCCAAATGTAATGAAAAGACATCTTTTTTTTTCTGTAAATCATGTATATCTGCAATAGACACAACCATATTTTAATAAACTAATCTCCCATTTCATATAAATATCATATTCTTATCCTTATTCCAGATGACAGTTAAAGTGATGTGAACCCAAATCCCATTATCCATGGTGTATAAAATGTGAAAAAAGTCCTGCACTGTATGATAATTGGCAAGAATTTAAAAATAAATACACATGCAGTACTCCCTGGGGTGCTCTGTATCACTTGAGTCTTGCCACTTACGCATTGGATCTTCAGGAGCCAAACAACATGGTGCCTTCAAAATTGTCAGTTGTCCTTAGGAGCCAGCAGAGTTGTTAAAACTTTAAAGCCAGCTTTTAGAACAAAAAAAATGGATTTGCTTCTCGAAATAAAGTATTGTTGCTTTGTATATTTGTGCTGATACATACTGTTAACAATGGCAGATGTAATATTGTATGTCTTATGTTGCATGCTCATTAACTAATTAACCTATTTCCAATAGGTAAAGAAACTTATTTCTGGTAATATAATAAACTTCAGTGTATCCTGAGTGTCAAATCTATCATAAATTCTTTATTCTAACCAGTGAGATATAATATAGGGACTGCTTTGAAAGAGAACTCACCAAAGTAGAGGGCTCAGGTGCACTGCTCTGAGCCTTCAACTGAGGGAGCAGATGATCCAAAATTGGTGAAATGCAGTCACTCAAAGAAATATCTATAATCAGGCATATAAAAACAGCAGTTGTTTATTTAGTAACAATAACATATAAATATGTATCCTGATGGGTGTCATACTTAGTCATAAGCATAGACACATTTTTATTTGCTAAATGTAACAATTATTGTGTGATAGTCAAAGTTCTTTTGTGACCTCCTACAAAATATACATATCAAAGTACAGGTGTGGGACCTGTTATTCAGCATGCTCAGGATCTGAGGTTTTCTGGATAAGGGGTCTTTTTGGATGGTTTTGTAATCCAAAAGGATTACTTATATCTTAACTGGGATCTTGTACAAGGTACTGGCTTGTTATTACAGAGAAAATGGAAAATGGAAATTTCAATAATTTATTTAAAACGGTATCTATGGCAGATGGCCTACCTCTAATTTAGAGCTTTCTGGATAATGGATTCCATACATACAGTTTATATACCTCATCACCCTTACAGTCTGTCTAGCTGTTTACCAATCATTAGAAACAGATCTTTTAAAATATTATCCCTAGATTTAATATACATAGCAAATATATCTATTTACATTCATATTTCAGAAAAGCCCAGTCTCAGAAGATCTCACTTTCCCTGTAAGATTTAACAATTTAATGGTGTGAATGAGATAGAAAGAAGTATGATGCCCAAGTCATCTTGCTGTTTCAGCATTCCATATGATTCCAATCCTTTAATGACTTGCCCAGCCCAACTTTGAATTCTTTAATACTTGTCTATCACAACTTCTTGGCAGTTTTGCTCCCATTTCTAAAATCCCCAGGCTCACTTTATGAAATGGTGACAGCAGCAGTTTTAAAGTCTTTTTTTTTTTCTTGCCGTGCTTAGCCATGGCAATTAACAATAACCAAGTAGAAGAGAAAGGCTGAGAAAGCAGAATTCCGCAGAAAAGTAAGTAATGGCTTCAAAGAGTGCATTTTGCCTGATATGTGCAAACATTGGCTTGTGACTAAATGTAGCTGATGATCTAAGGCACCATTCTAAATTATTGTATGTGACATAAATAGATTATGATGGTATTTCTGCCTCAAAAATCAGGGGTAAGTATGTTTGTACTTCTAAACCAATATTCCTAGTGGAGTGGACTGCCTGTGTATAAAATATCTTATTTTTTAAAATGTACATTTCTATGATAATATGTTGCAGCAGTTATAAAAGGTCTGATGCATTTTTCATTAGTTTTACTGAACTAAAGATATACTGTGTAAGATGGTGCAGTGTTAGCGACCCATCTAATTATAACAACAGGTTTCTATTTGTACATTTATTTGTACTTGCTACTGTACAATAAACGCCAGCAAAATTATTTAGTGGTTAATGTTTACCAGTTAATACAGCTGGAATTTTTCATGCTATGTAAAAAGTGGAAACATCCACAGTGATGTTGACCAACAGCAACCAATCAGCAATTAGATTTCAGCAGTTATGAAACAAAAGTTAAGATCTTATTGGTTGCTTTGGGCAATATCAACATTGATGCTTCTCTCCATAGTATAAATAAATAAATCAGTTAAATGTGTGATAATGAGTGACATGACTGGAGAAATATTTACTACTGATGGATCCTCTATGCATTGATAGTAGTTTACAACCAAAAAGTTTAAGGGGCAGGTTTATTAAGGGACGAATTGAAAATTTTAATTCAAATTTTGTTTTTTTTTATGGTCAAATCTTTCAAATTTGAATTGCATAGTATCCAAACTAGATTCGAGTTTTAATTCAAATTCGAATATCGAGATAATCCTGGCCCTGTAAGAACTCAAACCTGCCGAGTTCATGTAGAAAAAAATCTAATTGAATTTCTTTGTATTGAATTTGATTAAATTTATTGAATATTCAAATTTAATAGTGTTAAAAAAAAACTCCCATGAATTAAAAATTTGAAACTTTAAGAAATGTGCCTCCTCATGTCAATGGTACGTATTGAAAGTAAGTGTTAATTTAAATTCAGTTAAGTTCAAGGCCAAATCAAAATTATTGGGGTTAACAAGGAAACATTTTTACTCAGGTTTAAATATGACATCATGAGGCAGATTTATTATGTGGTGTACAAAACAGCAGAATAATTTGGTATGCAATGCTATGTGAAAAAGGGTATAAAAATAGGTAATTTTTTACACACATTTCCTTTGATCAACTTCCACTGGAACTTACAAATGTGTGAAGTGGTGTAAAATAACAATGGATAAAATATTGCACACCTTGATAAGTTCAAATTTTTTACACAGCATGATAAATAGGTCCCTAAATATAGAAAGGTATTGTCAAAATGTCAAATTGGTTATTGAACAACTTAACAAGAAGTTCTGATGAACAAGAGAAAAAACAGTTCTCAGGCTTATTCCAGAGGACATATCACACTCATATAAGGTATAACAACTGCAGTTAAATAACTTTGTTATACATTTCATATCGGCTTACTTATTGTAAAGTGTAAATTTTCAATTCTGAATGACAATTTTTGTATCATAATTTTATTTTCTATAATTAGAATGTCTAATAGCCCATTATCATGTCAACAATGGGATCAAGAGGATATACTTTTTATCAGCAAAAATAGAAAAAGGGGACACAATAAACTTGGGCGTTATTCATTTTATTGGTTTCTATTTGTTTTTTCGTTTATTAAAAATCAATTGGAAAGCAATTATTGTTATAAATCCCCTTTACAAAATGTGCTTTTAATCTAGTTGTATTCTCATGGATCCAAGAGTGACAGTGTGCAATTCATACCACTAAAAGGCCACCTGCATGGGGGGGGTAACACCACAGTAGAATAACCAGATAAAGTGGCCAAATCTTAAAAAGTCCTCATTGTGAGGGTTACTTTATGATCCTTTCTGTAGAAATGCACATGACCCTATATATGTTGACCTGACCACTAACTGTCGTTCACATCAAACCAAAAATAATTGTCACTGGGAGGGTTTTTGAATGGAACTTATCACAGTACTGAATGATGCTGATGCTCTGATGCTGCCTTTTTGCTATAGCCCTTCAAATTAGTTTTATGCACTTCAATATTGGTTGACATATTATGTTTGCTGTGTGACACAGAATTAAACAAGGATATTTTACAAATGTAAGCATATTCATTTCAATGTAATTTATTATAAGCTATATGAGAAATGCTCAGATTTTCAACAGTTTTACACTTGTAAGTATAAAGGTTAATATTTTGCAAAGGAATATTCTGTGTATACTGTCTTGCCTTTGCACTATACTATGTTTCATCAAGTGATTTTACACTTATTATTTAATGATTGGAAAGAGATTTGTGTTTTTTGTTCCTTTTTTCTTACTTAGAAAACAACAATGTACTCAAGTGCTCAAAATTAAGAGCCTCATCCCATAAAGAAATGGCGTAGAGCCCTGCTATATTTCCATGACCTGGGGTTGTTGTCTACATGTCTGTTACTATAGCACATTTATTAAATAATCATTTCCAATTCCTCTTCTGCTTACATCGCTACGCAACAAGTTGGCGCTATAGAAATACATGTTAATAATAAAATAATAATAATAATCATGTTATGTGTTTGCAAACGACTCCTATTGTGTTCATAAGAAAGGTAAATAAGATAGGGATGCACCAAACTCACTATTTGGGATTTGGCCCAATCCCTGAATCCTTGGTGAAAAATTGGACCAAATTCCCGAATTCTTGGTGAACGATTCGGTTGAATATCGAACCAAATCCGAATCCTAATTTGCATATGCACATTAAGGGCAGGAAAGGAAAAAGTGGAAAGAAATCTTCTTTTGTGATAAAAAGTCACATGATTTCCCTAGCAATCCCTAATTTATACATGCAAATTAGGGTTCGGATTTGGCCAGGCACAAGGATACCGCCGAAAACCGAATCCTGCTGAAAAAGGCAAAATCCTGGTCGAATCCCGAAAAAAGTTATTCGAAAATTCAAATTTGAATCTTTTTGAAAATTTGATCGAATTTAGAATCATTCACACAAATTTAGTAAGTCTGCCCCTTAATGTAAGACAACTCCACAAGGACCAAGAGACAACATCTTGGTGCAATGGCACTTTAAAGTCCTACTTTCAGCTTGTATAGATGAAGCCTCTTAGATTTGTGTGTTAAATGCATCATGACTCGGAATACACTGAAGAAACTGTGTTATCTAAAGTTATATAAACTAATTTAATGCATTTAACCCTATCATTGGCATACCAAAGTACTATTGTTCACAATGGTGAATGCTTTAATTAGATGGGATAGTGCAGCACAATATTCTGTGTTAAATGGAATAAGTAGGTTAAATGTGTTTAGATATTCTGTGTTAAACACATGAACCAAAGAACATTAGAGACTAGTAATTTTTACAAAATATGCAATAATCCACTTTAGGTATATCTATTTTTCCCCTCTCCGTGCTGATTGCTCTGCTTGCTCTTTTGATCCTTATCATAAAAAAGAAGTAAACAAAATACACGTTCTTATTAAAATGTTGGTAAATGTCATTGTGTCGAAGTTGCTAGAACAATGCACATGGCAAACATTTGCTCTCTGGGGCCCATGTACTTGGGCACTTTCATAGCCTTATGTTGTTTTTTGGTGCAAAGGGAATACAAAATAAATGTTTCTTTTCCCCACAAAAGGTGAAAGCAATTAAGAATACAGCAACAGGTGAAATTTTGTAGCATGTTTATAAATCTTGGATTTCAGTTATGGTTCCACTTTCAATATTCATAGCTATATACAAATACTATAGACCAAAAGTTTACAGACATATGATTATGAAGATAGTTCTCCTTTTGCTGCTCTACAATTACTCTTCTTTCCTGTAAGATTTTTCCTGTTGGAACATTGTTGGTGGAATTTGCTTTAGTTCAGTGGCAATAAGAAGTTGATTACATTTAGATGATGGTATGCCATCCCATTTTATGAGTGTCATGTGGAATGGTGTCTTTCTGATACATCACAAATGGAGCAGAAGAGTGCATATTCTGACAACATGTCAATTGCTGGTACTGAGAAGAAGGGGTTGATGTACAGTATATAAAGATACACAAAAGTGGACGGAATACTGAAGGGCAACGTTGCAAAATCGTGCATCGTCATCTTTAAAGAAGGGATGTTGTCATAGGAAAAATGTTTTTTTTTTTTCTCAAAACGCATCAGTATAGTGTTGCTCCAGTAAAATTCTGCACTGAAATACATTTCTCAAAAGAGCAATCTTTTTGAAATTTTTTGATGTTCAATTTTGAAATCTGACATGGGGCTAGACATTGTGTCAATTTCCCAGCTGCTCCTGGTCATGTGACTTGTGCCAGCACTTTAGGATCGAACTGCTTTCTGGCAGGTTGTTTTTTGTCCTTCTCAATGTAACTGAAGGAGTCTTAGTGGGACATGGGTTTTTACTATTGAGTGCTGTTCTTAGATCTACCAGGCAGCTGTTATGTTGTGTTATGCAGCTGTTATCTTGTTACCTTCCCATTGTTCTGTTGTTAGGCTGCTGGGGGGGGGGAGAGGCAGGGGGTGATATCACTCCATAGTAAAGAGTAACTTAAGAGTGACTTAAGTTTTTCAGAGCACAAGTCACATGACTTGGGGCAGCTGGGAAATTGACAATATGTCTAGAACCATGTCATATTTAAAAATGAAATAGAAAAAAAGTGTTTGCTCTTTTGAGAAATGGATTTCAGTGAAGAATTCTGCTGTAGCAACATTATTAACTGATGCATTTTGAAATTTATTTTTTTTCCCATGACAGTATCCCTTTAATGGGGGGTTGTGGGTGCGCACCTAAGGCAAGTTTCAAAATACTTTAAAATACTTAAATATTTAAAACTCTGTCTAACACAGTAATTTGTGCACAGTATATATTGCCCAAAAAGTCCATCATATTTTGGAAGAACAAAATCTATAGCTAGCAAATACAAAGTCAATATTATTTTTCACAATTTGTTATTATTGCTATGGTTTCTTTTTTGTGGTCGCAGGATCCTTTGGGCAAAGAGATCGAGGAAAGAATACAAGAAATAATAAAAAAAAACATAAAAGTAGAGTTAAAGGTCATCAAATGACTCGGGGGCAGAGTAGCGAGAAACATGCAGCCCTGTCATATCAGCCTCTTGATTTTACTGTACAGGGAACTTTTTTTTAAAGTGCTCTGAAGCATGAACTCTTAGCAACTCAATGTACAGCATCAAAAAAGCAGTGCCACACTGTAGAATTCATTTCCCAAAGCGATGCTTGGACTATTGTTTACTTTATTTTACTTGAATGAAATTGCTGCAAATGTTGCTATTTGTATATTTGTATTCTATTTATTCCATATACAGATGGTTATATCCCATGCTATTGCTTAAAGGAGAATTCAACCCTTTTGCAAAAAAAATATAAAACCCTACCCCCACCCCACGTAGACCCCTCTCCCAGCAGTTAGATTGGGAGGGGGGAGGGAGGGGGTCTATGTGGCTGGGGGATATGGGTTTTTTTTTGCTAAAGGATTGCATTCTCCTTTATATCAAAGAATTCCACAAAACACACAAAAATCATTTAGCCTGTGATTGGATGATAAGTCTTTTTCTGTTACAGGAAATTAAAAACAAAACTAGCCATCTCTGTATTTGACAGTAGCCAGTTCACAGTGTGACAAAAGGCAGAGGCTCCCCCAAGAGTTACAGTATTGTACTTGGAGCTTAGTACATTGTACTAATCAGCACTGGATCTACTGTACAATTGAAATGTCTAAAGTGGACAGATTGGAGCCAATAATTGAACTAGGCAGAATTCCATTTGATTTGGGAGTACTGTCTAAAACTAGATTGTGGATTAGAAACATAATGAAGTGGATTGGGGCTAAATTAAAAATGTACAGACCATAGCTGTAGTACCAGTAAAGTTTAATCTGGTGGCAACCCTACAAATATTAGAAATAGCTTTACATTCAAAGACAATAAAGGCATGGCTGCACAGTAAATAATATTTAGAAGGCCACACTTCTGTTTTACAACAAATGTCCAGTTTTATCTGAGAAAGGGTTTCAGTTTGTAGTTCTGTAGAGAGACATGACTGGTATCTGAGACAGGGTACTTGTTTCCCTGTAATATTTCTCCTTTAATTATTAGGTTTAATCTAAATAATAATACTAATAATGATGTAAGAATCGTTACAGAATTTAACAGAGCTGTAATGAACTAAAATCAGTAGTTTAGTAAACAAGACTTTGGTTTAAGGTTATGAACCCTTCCCCTTCACTTTTTTGAATGCAGAGATGACACTCTCATTAAGCAGATGGATGCCGTCAGCAATTAGTCTAATGTTAGTTCAGAAGAAAAACTGTGATGGGATCAATCAATACAACCTTTCTAAACTTGATTTTTTGATGTTCAGACATGAAAGTCATTTTGTATTTTTTATTGAATAAAATGTAGTTAAACACTAACCTCAGGGCTGCCTGGCAAACTATATTTCAAATTAAGAGATAAATGATTCTAACATACAGTATATAGGTAAATGACCAATTGAAACTGACTTAACAGTTCCAGACATCTTCTAATTAACTTTTATTTACTTACTTTTTTTTGTTTTTATTTAATATGACTAATAACCTTTATTTGATTTTGGATGGTATTTCAGCAGTGATGAGCACAATTTTCACTAGGTTTTGCTGGGAAAAAAACACCCATAGAGTCCAATCAGTGAAAAAAAATTGTTGTGCATAAAAAAAAAATGTTGCCCATTGACTTTAATGCATTTGACAAATTTTTTACCATTTCGCTAATTTTCAGTAAAGCAAAACGGGTCATATTCGCCCATCACTATATTTCAATTTCAATTTTTTGTTACTTTAAGTTCTTTAAACACACTGTAGTTTCAAGGATACCATACTGGCCAGTGTATATAAAATAGGAGTTGTGCCTCTACTGACAGGTTTCAATTACTTTTCAACCATTTAAAATAAATACTCCCACATATTAACATACAAACATCTTTAAGTGTATCCGTTTTATTAGACTTCAAAGAAGGTCGCAACAACCATTGGCTCAAGGTGATCACAATGCCACTTGTTAGGCTGATCGGTGCCTAATCTACAGAATCTACAGCACTGGCATGCTGGCACTTCCATGTCAACAACACAGAGTCTATGATCTGTGGTACTAAAGTCAGTTCAATCTTCTATTATATTTTAGTGATTCAGTACTTCAATACACAGGACCCAATGCTCTAAGGATCACATTTTGTGTTGCCAAAAATGTCTGTATTTCCAGAGCTAGAGCAGCATGAATACATAGCCCTTCACTAAGCACAAAATGTATTATTCTCTATCAGATCTCCTGGACTCCACTGTTCAGCAATATGCCATCCCTAGGTCATTGCAATTTCCTAACTGCATCACTTAAGAGTTTCAGCTGCCAGATTTATATTAAGGTCAAGTTGCAAGAATCAAAAGCCCAAGTCACCATTTTTTCTTGCCACAATATACTTATAAGTCAAGGGTTTTCAGCAACTCTCTGCTTCTGTTTGTATTTAAGTTCCAGTCACCCTAAGCTACAGGCCTAAATGCCCCCCAGGTTGCAGTCTGTGCATGGTGCCATGTACAGAAGTCTGTGCATGATGTCACATCCAGAAGTCTATGCATGATGGCATGCCCAGCAGTATGTGATGTCACATCCAACAACGCTGGGCCAGGTACACCTCACTCCTCTGGCTCAACTGCCAGATTTACATTAGGGCTGTCCCTCTAAATCTACAAGCTTCACAACCATTGGTTTTGGGTTTTTTTGCATTCCTTTCAAGAATGCGTTTTGGAAAGACAATAAAATCTGGCACCCCTGGTCCTGTATAAAGGATCTGCCTATTTCACACTCTCTTTTTTATTTTGCTGTGTTGTATGAGGGGGATACTGAACACCCATTATATCTGTTCTAAGAATCAGTCTCATCAGATGCGTCTCACCATAGAGACACATCTGAACTAACAAGCTGAAGCACATAAAGTACGAAAATGTACAGATACCACACTGAAAGACATGCTGTCAGATATTCTGTTGGCAGTGAAAAGTAGTGCATTATGTTGTTTGGCAACGTCTTATGGAGCTATATTCTTTTTTTTATTTTTTCTTGGTCCTCCAAACTTTATCTCACTACTTGAAAATGGTTCAGAATGGGTGATGGGAAAATCCGCTTCCAAGAGACCTAGAGGAACAGTAGTCTCCGTTTCCAACTCAACAAGCCTCAGTGATCTTCCATTTTCCAGTTTGTTAAACTTCTTCATTCACGGGGAGACAGGCTGACAGCAGCGGGGCTAGAGTCATCCTATCCAAATAGAATCTCACAGAGCCGAGCAGGGAAGTCTTATCGCTTGCGACACATTTACAATTTCATAGAGCACTAAGCGAGGTGCTCAGGAGGGTACGGCACAGATGGGGGGAAGGAAGGCTGAGGTGGTGAGAAATGGTGAAAGGGAATTTAAGTTTCCTATACACACTAATACAATTTTTCTGTTTTGTGTACGCTAATACAAACTGACAGCAGCAATAGTTGGAGCTCAGCAGGAGGAAGCAAGAAGGATTCTGAACAGAAAAGGAGGCGGCAGAATATAAACAGGATAGAAAATAACAAGCAAATTTAGGGACTAAGAAGGATCTCAGAGAACAGCATGTCAGAAGATGAACACAACGTCTTTCTGTTTCTATCATTTATTATGTTGTGTGGTTATAGGGAAGAATATTGCTATAACCAGAGGTGAATAAGGATTTTTAGGAACAGGTTAATCTTTAAAAAAAAAAAAAAAAGATAATCAATTTAGAAAAAAGATTAACTTGTGAAAGTTTCAGGGTAGTATATTAAATTAATTATCACTTCTGGTGGTTAACTTTTTCAAGGTGTAGTAACAATCCTTTAATTAACTCACACATGAAATTGGTCCCAGTGCTACGATTTTTCTTTCTAGAATTTTTGCTTGATGGTGTTTTAGCCATATAGTGCCAAATATATACTTTATAACTGTTAAGGGAAGTCACAAGAAAATTGCATGCCCCTTGAACAATGTTTCTGTAACACTGACATGAATTTGCTGCAAATTCACATGTTTTTCTGCCAGTGAATACATTTGTTGCATACATAAAATTGTTGTGCCTTGGAATAGTTACATAGTTACATAGTTAAATTGGGTTGAAAAAAGACAGAGTCCATCAAGTTCAACATCTCCACTCTTTCAAACACAAACCATATACCTGTATGCCCATAGCTATACTAACTGTAGAGTTTAGTATCAAAATAGCCTTTGATATTATGTCTGTCCAAAAAATCATCCAAACCCCTCTTAAAAGCATCAACAGAATGAGCCATCACAACATCACCCGGCAGTGAATTCCACAACCTCACCGTCCTGACTGTGAAGAACCACCTACACTGCTTCAAATGAAAGTCCTTTTCTTCTAGTCTGAAGGGGTGGCCTCTGGTGCGGTGATCCTCTTTATGGGTAAAAAGGTCCCCTGATATTTGTCTATAATGTCCTCGAATATATTTGTAAAGTGTAATCATGTCCCCTCGCAAGCACCTTTTTTCCAGAGAAAACAACCCCAACCTGGACAGTCTCCCCTCATAAGTTAAGTCTTCCATCCCCCTAACCAGTTTAGTTGCACTTAGTCTCTGCACTCTCTCCAGCTCATTTACATCCCTCCTAAGGACTGGAGTCCAAAACTGCACTGCATACTCCAGATGAGGCCTTACTAGGGATCTATAAAGAGGTATAATTATGTTTTCATCCCTTGAGTTTAGGCCCTTTTTTATGCAAGACAGAACTTTATTTGCTTTAGTAGCTACAGAATGACACTGCCTAGAATTAGACAACTTATTATCTATAAAAACCCCAAGATCCTTCTCACTTAAGGAAACTCCCAACACACTGCCATTTAGTGTATAACTTGCATTTATATTATTTTTGCCAAAGTGCATAACCTGCATTTATCAACATTAAACCTAATTTTCCAGTTTGCTGCCCAGTTTCCCAACTTAGACAAATCACTCTGCAAAGTGTCAGCATCCTGCATGGAACCTATAGCTCTGCACAATTTAGTATCATCTGCAAAAATAGAAATCGTACTTTCAATGCCCACATCCAGGTCATTAATAAACAAGGTGAATAGTCACACGCAAGGTCTTAAATATATTGATAATGGGTTGAGTGCAGAGGACCTCTTGTATTTGTCTATATATTCTGTTATACAGAATGCTCAGGCCTGGGGTTTTCCAGTTAAGGGATCTTTCCATCATTTGGATCACCATACTAAAAACATTAACTGTTAAATTAATTAAATAGAATAATTTTGTGATTAAGGATGAATTAGATCTTAGTTGGGATCAAGTACATGGTACTGTTTTATTGTTTCAAAGTTCAAAGGGAACACAAACCCTCGCCTGCAAACAACCACTTGTGCTGACACGTCTCTTGGCCACCGGTCAAGGCAAATTCATGCAAATCTTTATTAGTTGTACGGATCACTCAGTGGATAGTTTCTTAAAATCTTCATTTATTGGGTATAGTTAAAATCATAAATCATAATAGCTTGTGACATATACCCCACATTTGACACGTTTCGTGGCGTCCCGCCACTTCCTCAGAAGCATCATGAAGCATCAGAAGCATGATGCTTGTGAGGAAGTGGCATAAAGGAGTCTTTATATAATTCGTAGCTTTCTGGATAATGATTTTTCGAATCACATACCTGTATATAAAATAAATCTTACACTTTGTAACTTGTCATTTTCTTTTCTCCAATGCACTTTACTTAAGGGGACAAAAAAAATGTTTTATCAGAGAAATAAAACAATCTTTGTGAGAGCATTGTATGAAAATCATTTTTGAATGAAGTCCATTTTGACTGGGTTAAGAGAATTTTATCTGGAGGCAAACATAATATTGTTAAATCAGACTGAGACATTATTTGTCTTAACAACTCGAGAAATCAATTATTCTTTTGACACAATTGCTTATGTCTTCTCTGCCATTACTTCAAACGTATTGATCCTCTTGTAATTGTTTGAACTGTCTATTCACATTGCTTTAATAAAGAAACAATCTGGAACACTATTTCCTGATTAATCAAGCAAGACCTCATGATCTGGCTTTATTGAAGGACTGAACTCATACACTCACTTAATCAGTTGGGGGGGGGGCTACACAGCAGATATAATTTCTCTGTCTCACCGGACTGTAAAAAGGCATCCTAAAAATGAAGTTTGTCTGCTGCCAGATACATAGAGATGAGGTTGGATGTCATGGAGAAGGTACATCACCTTCAATGATTAAAACTGTTTGATTCTCAGGAATTATATATGATATATATAAATATTAGGGATGCACCAAATCCACTATTTGGGATTTGGACGAATCCCCAAATACTTCTCTAGTCACAGTATAAAAAGTCTTTTACTTCTCTGCATAGTAGCATTACCTGTAAATAATGTCTCTTTAACCTTGGATTTAGTGTGAGGGCTAGATCCTCCCCTGCAAGTATGCGGCTTTTGACTAGGCTATGACTATAGGTAAATAAGTTAGGCCCGCCATATGGGGTTTACCTTGACATGGTATGGTGGCTTTTCAACTTTATGATCATAACAAAAAAAAACCTGTTTTTTCAACATATGCACTTGCATTTATACTGAATTACTTATGAGACCAGGGAATGTGCATTAATTCACATGGGATTTTCCTTAAAGACTGAACAAGCCTTAAATCCTAAATTACAGAGATCCCTTATCTGGATCCCAGGTCCTAAGCATTCTTGATATTATATAGCATACTTTTATTGCAATATTTTTTTGTCTCAGCAACTTTTTGTCCAAATGTTTTGAAGTCAGTGGGTGTTTTTTTTTTTTTCAATCCAAATGTCAATGAAAAATAAATGAAAGTCAAAAAAAATTTGCAGTGTGGAATTTCACCTCAAATATTTGGGGTGCTAAATCCCATCCCCATTATGCACCTTTCAAATAAATGTTTGCTCTTCTTGCTGTGTAAAGCAAACATAAATATTTGTAATGTTTTCATCTAGATTGGCTGCAGAACAAGGCAATTCAGATTAAAATGAGCTTTTAATTTTCAAAACTTCTAGCATTTTGCTAATCTTCATGAAAGACTTAAGCAATTTCACAGATGCAGAGAAATATTATTGGATGTTCTTTAGACAAGCTAACATAAAATGCATGACAAATGAGTTTTTCATATGTTTGTAGAAAATTGGTCTAGAAGTAATTCTTGTACCATGTTTAACATACTGTTGGAGGATGCATTTAGTGTGGTTAAAACACATCTATTTCTGGTCACTTATTATAAGAAAAGATAAACAGCTTCTATCTAAGTACATTTATATTTATTTTTTGTGATGGGAGAGCAAAGAGCTTTCTTTTCTTTATGCTTTAGGTTTACCGCATCATATAGCAGCAAAAGAAAAAGGAACATGCTGTTTATACAGATGAGTTCATAGTGAAGCTACTTATATTTGGCAGGTTTCGAAACTCTGGTGAATTGTCACTAGTGATAATACTGTACATGGCTGAACAAAGCTGGATTGATGGCTTGGAAAACTTTTCAAAAAAATGTCTCAAAGAGTGGCAAAAACTACAGGGATTATTATCCCTCATATTTCAATATATGCCACTTTACTCCATCTGCTGTTGGTAAGGAAGTAACAGGATTTTGGGAAAATGGGTCAAAAGGGTTTATGGGGGAGAGCATAAAACATAGGGATAAATTGAATGAGATCCCTGAGTAATAATCAGAGGCAAGGTAAAATCTTTCAAGAGTTCCTCTGTCTGTCCTATTTTCATATCAAGTATAGAAACAGGGATGTGTGCTCTTAAATTTCCCTGGGTATTAGTAGTACTAGATAGTCACTTAGTATTCCCTTTTTTCTCTCTCTCTCTCTTTAGCTTTACAAATGGCCAAATTCGTATTCTGCAAGAGCCTAGCAAGAATGTTAGGGTATATCATGTGTGAAACATGAATAACATGAATAACTTGCATACATATATATATATATTTCATACATTTAAAAGGCTCAAATGAAAAAAAAAATGTGAACAAGCAGGGGTTTATAATTTAAGAAGTCTTGAAAGCCACATAAACAACACGTGATATTCTAATCTTGTTCTCATTGCTTTGGGATATCAAATTAACAGTTTGCTCATGTTCAGTCCAAGGATATTACACCTCCTAATTATGTGTGTGAAGAAATTATCAGAAGTACAGTATAACTAATCACCTAGGAACATCTTGTTATTTAATGTGTTATCTTCAGATACTAAAAATGTATAATGAGTTAGTGAAACAGCCCTGGATAAAGTTAACTCTTGGCAAGCTTGGCACTACAACTGATGCCAGGGTCTTATTTGGCCTGTAGGAGACCAGACCACCTCCCTGCCAGAATCTGTAATTGCCTCCCAGAACCATCCCCATTCTTGCCAGGGGGTCTTAAGTGGGGGTCGCAGCATGTACAGAAGGCCCAGAGGGAAGCGCGTGAGACAGCAGCCCCCCGGACCCTGACTGAAGCCCTTCTGCTTTGTTTCAACGGAGGGTGGAGTAGGTACCTCTGGTTTATACTGTGGGAAATAGTACAGGCATGGGAGCTCTCATCCCGAAAGCAGTTAACTATACTGCTCTGATTTATAGGAAAGCCATCTTCAGAACAAGGAAAACATTTGTTTTCTCCTGTGATAACTATTGCTAGTGCCAGTCTCAGCACAACAGCCCTACAAAGCTATTTCTGGTAATAGAGATAATCCAGTATGTCAGCTTAGTGTCCTAAAAGGTGTTTTGGGCAGTGTTTGTGCTTTTTCAAAGTCAGACAGTCTTTTACTTAAGATAGACGCAAGGAGACAGTTTCATTTTGTTAGAACAAGGATGATTATTGGATTCCATGGGAAAGTGTCTCTGGAGGAAGAAATTGTTAAATACTAACATGTTGAGTTAGAAGAGGTCATCTAGCATCATCACAAGCTTTGATAATGCATGAGCTTTTTTTGTAAATGTTATATTGTATTAGTGTGTTTTAATCTATAAGCTGTCTGGTGTGCATCTGAATGGTTAGGATACTGTAAGACCCAGGCTCAACTTGATTTACTTATTTATTCACCATGAGTGTAGGTTAAATATTCCTAGTGGGTAATCATATTGGAAGAAAATTTTATGAACTTGACATTCTGGTTCTCTGTTTTAAAATGATGGGAGACTTATTTAGATAATGTACCCTGTGAGGTGTAAGGCCTGCCCTTGTGTCCAGTGTTTGAGGGTTCAAGCACCCAACTTGAGACATAGTAGTTGTGCAACCGTTATAAAAACTGTTATTATGCCCCTACTCATTGCATCTGTTTATGCCACTTCTCTGCGAGAGAGGAATACACCAAGAAACAACAGGGGATTAAACTCTGAATTGTTAGTATGTGCGGCAATGACCTTTGGTATTCAAGTTTTATTTAAGATGCATTCTCTCTTTACTGAAATGTTTTAATTCATCTAATTAGCATGCAAATTTAACGGACAAAAAAAATCAAAGCACTACAAGTCACGCTGCACCACTAAAAAAGATTTGATAACTAGAGATGGATGAATCTGTCCCACTTCGCTTTTTGGCTAAAAATTTGTGAAACAGCACCATAGTCTTGTCCATTTTTGGACACCAGCGCAAATTTGTTGATGATGCGCCGGCGTCCAAAAAACGGCAAATTTCCACCACTGAATTTTCGTGGGTGATTTGCGAATTTGCTCTTGGCGAATAAATTCGCCCATCACTAATTATAACCAAATCAACCCTTATAAAATGCATTTTGCAGAGGAGAAATACTGAATGTAATAATGAATGTATTTGTGTGTGTGCTGATTGTATGCATGTCTGACCATGAAGATGTCAACGTCACTTTAATTTTTAATTACCAATTAAGATAAGCCCATTTCAGTAGGTATTAATGATCCAGTCCCGCTCTCCTCTACATTCTGAGAAGTAAAAGTGGATCATTATAAACCTTATGACATAGAGTTAGTTGACATATTTCTGCAACTTGAATATTTTAGTTAGGTGGCAACTGAATTGAATATCTGTTGGCAACATGTCTGGTTGCACAATGACCAAACCATTAATATCTGTGTAGTTTGTTTCCTGTTAATTTACTCTATATCAGGTACAGTTCATGTATTTAATTATTAACTACATAGTTGCCTAAAATGTATTATTTAAGGGATAAGAAACTTAAAGGAAAACTATTCCCCCATCAATATAGGTCTCTATAGAAATAAATCACATAAAACAGCTCATATGTAAAACCCTGCTTCATGTAAATAAACCAGTTAATAATACATTGTTAGCAGTATGTACCATTGGGAAATCCTAAATAGAAAAGTGCCAATTTAAGAATTAAGCGGCGCCCTCAGGATACTAAGATTCACACAGCACACAGACCATCACAAAAGGGAGGTTGTGTTTAAAAGGGCAATATTCCAGTTTGGGAAGATGGAGTATTATGCCACAAATTATTATGCAATCTATCTGTAGTTACGTATTCAGATCAGGGATGTAGTTTTTGTTTAAAAGTGCGAAGGGCTAAGATATCCTAAAAATGGAATAGGGATACAAATGAATGTTAAGATATGCCTCCTGCGAGGTTGTGTACAAAGATATTTATGATTAGAAAAAGCATTGCATTGTATTTCTTCATATTTTCTCAGAATTTTTAACATTATTCAATAATGGAAGAAATATTTAACTTACCCTTTACAGATTGATAGCTTTGCTAATGGTGGCTGCTAATTAAAACCAGTGGAAGAATATATAGAACATGGAAACTAGAATTAATGAGGAAAGAGAAGTCTTATAAAAAGAATTGTCACATTCTAATGGGCCTTTCAAATCTTTTGTAGTCACTCCTTTAAAGGAATGGTGAAATCATTGTCATTGCCACTGAGTCAGTTCTATGTTATTAGCCTAAAAGAATGAATATGAGTATAATCATTTTTAGTATATCTCGCCAATTTGCAAGTGGGAAAATGCAAGAATCAAACTTGTCTTTAAAGGTTTTAAGCAAGCATATCTTCCCTGGGCTCATTATATTGTAGGCCCAACATAAACAAGATGCAGGTAACAACAGTGTTGAGCAACTCAACAAACTATAGTTAAATTTTGACTGCAAGTGCATAACAGTGCTCATGAGTAGTAACATAATATTTTTTTTAAATGAATTGTGAATGTAGAACTGTATAACAAATATAGTAGGGTAAGAAGGTTTTTTATAGTAGTAGTAAGGTGTCTGTAGGATAGCAGGTATACTAAAGAGAGATGTGCCTATAATAGCAGTGGGATAATAGTCTCTGGGAAGGGAGTCTGACTGTGGGATAGCAGGTATAGTAGGGAGAGATGGTGCCTATAGTAACAGTGGGATAATAGTCTCTGGGAAGGGAGTGTGACTGTGGGATAGCAGGTATAGTAGGAAGAGATGGTGCCTATAGTAACAGTGGATAATAGTCTCTGGGAAGGGAGTGTGACTGTGGGATAGCAGGTATAGTAGGGAGAGATGGTGCCTATAGTAGCAGTGGGATTAATAGTCTCTGGGAAGGGACTGAGGCTGTGGGATAGCAGATATAGTAGGGAGCGATGGTGCCTATAGTAACAGTGGATAATAGTCTATGGGAATGGAGTGTAGCTGTGGGATAGCAGGTATTTTAGGGAGAGATGGTGTCTATAGTAGCAGTGGGATAATAGTCTCTGGGAAGGGACTATGGCTGTGGGATAGCAGGTATAGTAGGGAGATATGTTGCCTATAGTAACAGTGGGATAATAGTCTCTTGGAAGGGACTCTGACTGTGGGATAGCAGGTATAGTAGGGAGAGATGGTGTCTATAGTAACATTGGGATAATAGTCTCTGGGAAGGGAGTGTGACTGTGGGATAGCAGGTATAGTAGGGAGGGATGGTGCCTATAGTAACAGTGGATAATAGTCTCTGGGAAGGGAGTGTGACTGTAGGATAGCAGGTATAGTAGGGAGAGATGGTGCCTATAGTAACAGTGGATAATAGTCTCTGGGAAGGGAGTGTGACTGTGGGATAGCAGGTATAGTAGGGAGAGATGGTGTCTATAGTAACAGTGGATAATAGTCTCTGGGAAGGGAGTGTGACTGTGGGATAGCAGGTATAGTAGGGAGGGATGGTGTGAGACCACTCACTCCAGACGGTCGCACTCCTGTTCTCTGCGGCGTCCGGTACGGCGCTTGTGCGCGCGCATTTCGGCGCGCCGAGGTGCGCGCGCGCGTCGAGTTGGACGCGCGTCAAGCTGGACGCGCGTCCGTTCTGACTGCGTCGGTTCGGACGCGCGACCATTGCGGAGCGGTGCGACTCGTTTTGGCGCCAAATAGGCCTATTTAAGGAACTTCCTGGAACTGCTCTGTGCCTGGTTATTTGGGTTCACTTCCTGAAGCTGAGCATTATTGTTATTGGATTCCCTGTGATTGACCTTGCTACCCCTTATTGGATTCTTCTTTGATTGCCGCCTGCCTTGACCTCCTCTGCCTGTTACCCGGATTTGATACCTGCTGCCTGCCCACGACTCGGACTGTCTGACTACGCCTCTGCTTGATCCCTGGTACCTTGCCTGTTTTTGCCTCACCGGCTACTCTCCACTCGCTTCCGTCCCTGTTCAATCCCCAGGGCGGTTCGCGTTGTGTGAGGCGCTTGTGAGTTCATTCTTCATACACCTTCCTCGCTGGATACTGAAGGTAAGCCTGACAGATGGTGCCTATAGTAACAGTGGATATTAGTCTATGGGAAGGGAGTGCAGCTGTGGGATAGCAGGTATAGTAGGGAGATATGGTGCCTATAGTAGCAGAGGGATAATAGTCTCTGGGAAGGGACTTTGGAAGGGAATGGAATGTATAGTAGGGAACGTTATTACTCTGGATAGCAACTTGAGTTGATGTCTACACAAACTCACCATCTTTTACATGTCTTATTTCGTGATTTTCCATTTTTGTCATGATTTTTGTAACAAAAAACTTGAATTGTGTTATTGTAATTCAAATGTTAATAAATGTGGCCCTATGTAGTGAGCTTCTCACATCTTAAATTTAAATATACTACAGTGCAGTTTTAATCACATTCTATTCTTCATTTTGCCATTTTTCCTTGAGAATTTCATTTGAAGCAGCTTAGGTGGTTCTTCACAATGAGGAGAGTGAGGTTGTGGAATGCACTGCCTGGTGATGTTGTGATGGCTGATTCTGTTTTGGCTTTAAAGAGGGGCTTGGATGATTTTTTGGACAGACATAATATCAAAGGCTACTTTGAAACTAAACTCTACAGTTAGTATAGCTATGGGCATATACAGTATGGTTTGTCTGAAAGAGTGGAAGGGTGTGTGTGTGTGTTGAACTTGATGGACTTTGTCTTTTTTCAACCCAATTTATCTATGTAACTAACTATGTAACTATTCAGATGAAAGACTCTGCTATTAAATAAGGCATTTGTATAAGAAGCTGGCCCTATCAAATTACTAAGTAGCAGTATTAAGAGAGTGTAGATAAAACATATATACTAACTTTTCATCTGGTCATTGGGCTTGTCCTGAAAATGAATAAATAACCTTTTGTTTACATATTAAACTTTGCGAATATCATGAAGAATATATCTGTACAACAAATGTAAGTGTAAGACAACATTGCCAGTTTACATTTATTTCAAGAGTATAACAAAATACTTTTTAATTCCACCTCTTGTCACACAAATGGCAGTATCAGTACAGGCTTCTGTTTTATCCCCCTTGTAAACTGGCATAATTGACTAACAGTACATACATTATTAATCTCCCCATACGTCAGAGATATAGGAACTGTCAACTGTATAGGCAACAGTTTTATCCAAGATTTATAATATATATATATATGCGGCACAACGTAATATGTGCGCCTAGATGAGGGAGCTGAGAGCACACCGGGACAGAATGCTTGGTTGTGCTCTTCTGTCCAACATGACTGTGAGACATTGGAGAGATGGGTGACGGGAGTTGGCAAGATGGAATTGTCGAGTGGGGTTGCATGGCTTGGGTCGGATGCCGGAGAAAGAGTGGGACATTCACGCCTATGTGACAACGTGAACAAACAAATGAATATTGAGTCCCCTTGATCTGTGTGTATTCCAGTTTTACTATAAGACACGCTAAGATGAGTGTGTACCTTTGAAAAACTTTTGGAACATCAGGCGTCTTATTCATATTACTATGTAGATACAAAGGAAGTGTTTATTGATACATTTATAACAACTAGTGATTTCAGTATAATGATGGGGATTCCGAGCAGAGACAAATTAACTATGTGTATGGATTAATTGAGTTCAGACAATGATATGCAATTAAAATAATCACTTATTCAATATTGCACATGTTTTGCAAATTACTGTATCTTCACTTTATTTCATTTATGGTATGCTAACAACATAATATTACTTTTTATACACAGGTGTTTTGGGGGTAATTTCTTTGTAAGTGTGGTGTTGGATCACCTTTTGATAGGCCAGTTTGAATTTCTGTTACTTAGCACTTGATACATGATTGGCTAATTAAGTTGCTGATTGAATGTACCACACACCACTATTGCCTCTAGTCATACCCTTTCTTATCACTCCCTGTATATCCTTCAACTGTTTGCAGAGTGGTTTCACTTTGAAAAAGGCTGGTGTTCCAGCTGAAACGTCAGTTTTTTTTGTGCCCACATTAAAATTTTGTATTTTTATTCGTAAGACCTGAGAGTGCCTCTCTTATTATCTCTTTTTTCAATCTCCCATCTATTGTATTGAACTTCGCCAGGTCTATCACTATCCTACTCCCACAGAGTACGCAAAGGCAACATTGTTCGCATAGCAAACTAATTGCGTAAACGTTTTTACATAAGCCACCAATATTACTTTCCCTCGTATATGCTTTATTTTTATATCATCTAAAGCGTATATGTCATATGCATAATAATAAATATTGACTGGTGGGCAAGGCAATTATGAAAACAGACAAGAGTAGGGAGATTATAATCAGGTTAGGCCACTTTTTAAAAATATTTTAATAGTATCCCATCCACATGAAGTTCTTTACAAACAAACGCAGTGCAAATGGAAATTTCCATGTTTCTTGCCCATTGCAGCACCTTTCCCAGACCTCTTTACAAATTTGGTAAAAGTTGCAGCTAACATTTTCAGAAATGGAATTGTAACAGTTTCAGTGTATGGCATTAAAATACTATTTCAAGTGATACTTTTGGCACCGATCTGTTGCACCTGTTGACCTATCTTGCTGTGACAACCAAGGAATTACCACCACATTAATTATACAAAGTGCAATAAGTGTGTACCTTTATTTTATGATGTCAATTTGCATTCATTTTAGCACAGCCACAATTCCTAAATGACCCTTATTACTTTTTTATCTCTCCTATTTTTAGCATTTTGCACTTACATTGATCATTGAGGTATTTATTTTCTTTGCTTTCTAAATCTAATCCACATATAAAGGTTTAACACCTGCAGTGTCAAATTTACATTGCAATGGGCAATATTAAATATCCTTGCCCATGGCAACAGTAAGACTACACCCAGAACTGTATATATTTTCAATTTAACATACAGTATATCTACAAGACTGCTTATCTCTAAATAATGTGAAATTATTAATAGAAATGTGGGTACCTTGTATAACCACTGAGTTCTGCCTTGTTTTTGCATAGGACAGTTTAAGGTTAATAGACCTAAATATCCACAGCTGTCTCCACTCAGCCCTCCTCCTCTCTTTTCATTTATGCTGAGTGTTCTAATTGGGACCTGCACAGATGGTTCAAGTTCTTCTCTGGAATCATGTTCATTTCCAAAAAGAAAAAGGAAATGAAAAGAAAACAGAAGAGCAGAAATAATATTTGTCTAGTGATGAGGTTAGTAAAGCATTTTACATTAAGAAAATAATTAGTTAAGAAAATGATTTTCTGGATTTGAAATAAAAGTGTATTAACAGTGCACACTTTTTATAATTGGATTTTTTATCAAGTTCAGTGATATTTGAGAACAATGTTACATGGTATTGTGGAACTGTTTAGTACTAAGGGTACTATTACATTCAGAGGTTGCAGTAAATGACAAGGAAATAACCACACACTATAACTTAGAACATGTACCACTTTACTAAATAAAATGGCTGCTGACAAACAATCCTAAACAATACACACAACACTAAGTTTACTGCAGTGAATGAAACAATTAAACACTTTGCTTTGGGGGTAAAGTTATAGCAGAGGTTCCTGAAGAGGTCACAGCCTTTGCAAGACAGTAGAATCTCTGGGGCCCAGGTTTGGCCACCTACCGTACAAGATTACTCTCCAAGTGTTCAGTCAGATTACCCCTGAGCAGTTCAGTGCAAGCTTGTTTCATAGGAACCTGAACCAAACAAACTTCACATCCTAAACAGGCTAACACCACCTGTACATTAGAGACTAGTGATAAGCAATTTTTTTAACAGGTTTTGCTGCAAAAAAGACACCCATTGACCCCAATGGGTGAAAAAATTGCCCCCATAGACATACAGATGAAGTCACTTTGGATTGTGTGTTTGACACAGAAAAACTTAATTCATCTATCCCATTTTTCCCACTTAACACAGAATATTGTGTCACAGCATCCCATCCAATTAAAGAGTTCACCATTGAAAACAATGGTGCTTTGGTATGCTAATGAAAAGGTTAAATGCATTAAATGAGTTAAAATGACTTTAGATAACACAGTTTCTTCAATTAACCCTGAGTCACGAGGCATTTAACACACAAATCCAAGTGGCTGCATCTGTAAATGCATTTGGTGAATTTTTTGCAGTTTCACGAATTTTCAGCAAAGCAAAATGGGTCATATTCACCCATCATTATTATATACTGGTGATCCCTCCAATATTTTCCATAACCCTAATGCAATCTCACATTTTTTTTTCACAAAACCGGTTTGGGTGGGGTACAGTGTCTGCCACCATGTTGGGTGTGGAAATGCCTAGACCAAAATTTTTTGTTCTATAACTTGACAGGGAGCCAAGAGCTGTTGTCCACTGTTTACAAGAAATCACAAACCTAGCTAATTTGTGTTGCTTTGTAAATGAATTCCTGCCGGCTACTGTTCACAGTTCATTTCATTCCAGATAATCATTATAATTTAACACTACAACCAGATATCACATGTGCCAGTTCCTAGTCAGGGGGCATAGCTTTTGTTCCCTGTCATTCTGTTTCTGTTCAATTTTAAATTAGGGAAATTGAAACCTCCATTTTGTACAGTTTTTGGTATCTTTTCCAGGTATTGGCATCCCCCTGGACCCTCAAATGAGGTGCAAATTTTTGAATTCCTGGCTTGAAGGCAAGTTTATTTGCATAAAAAATAGAAACTTCTGTAGGCTGACAGTCTACTTAGGGGCTACCAATAGCCAATCGCAACTAATATTTGGCTACCCTGAGAACTTTTTACATGTTGATGTTTCTCAACAACTTTTTTACATTTGTGGCTCACAGGTAAACAAGATTGAAGACCCCTGCTATAAGCCACATTTTGTCGAATATATCCATGGCTAGGAGAACCACAGTTATACTCTCTATCTATTCACACACTACTAGTCAAAAGACTGGAAAAAAATTATTGTTATGATCCTCTTGTCTCTTTTCCAGTCTTCCCATTGTCCAAATGTGTTCCAGTCTTCCCTCTGTCCAAGTGTTTTGAAAGAAATTAGCAACATGGGAACCATTTGTGTTGTGAACATTCTCAAGGCAAGACTTTGCCAAGAATCTATAAGTCGAATGTATGTTTTCATCCTTTGAGGTCATGCCTTCCCCCATTCGTCATCACTGACTTTGCCTAGAGTTTGACAGTCTGTTATACACAAACCTCACAAATTTGCAAAATTTTGCAAAATTTAGGCTAAAAAAAAACAGACGGTGCAGACAAAATCCACCTTAAGGAAATGCATGGTCCAAATAAAAGGACTTATGATAGATTCCCGGGGTGTCCCAAATGTCATACAGACATGGATAGTATGCTTTAATATTAAATTTAATTTCCAACTCCAATTAAAATTCCCCTTACAGCATTTACAATTAAATCTAACACAGCACATCTATTTCTTAGATGATGCATTTGTTTCAAGCAATCTGCCAGGATAAACTTTTATATGAGTTACAGTAACTGTTTTATGCTAACTTTACTGCTTATATAAGCATAACCTGATTTGAATTTTTTATCTGCTGGCTGATTATCAGCATATTGTTTAGAACTATTTTTAATTGTCATGTTCAGAAATGCTATTGCAGATTTTTAACTGGTAAAGATAAATAAAGAACTAGGAGGTTTAATTGGCAGTGATAGTGAATGACAGATACAAACTAATTTGTATTCACTTTCAAGTTTGAATTTGTTATTCAAATATATTGTGTTTTAATTTGTTTGCATATATATGTGTGTATATATATATATATATATATATATATATATATATATTTTTTTTTTTTTTTGGCACAAAGTTTCAAATGATTAGTAAACTGACTAAAACACACAAACATTGTCCCCTAAATAACACAGAAACCCATTATGAAGTAGATTTAAAAAATCAGCACAATTTTCTAACTAATATTCACAAATTACATTACGGTAACTAAATCCTACTATGCGTTTTATGTTAGTAGTGCAAGTACTGAGTTACATTTTCACAACTAGTGATGGGCGAATTTATTCCCATGGGTCAAATTCATGGCAAATTCCCACGATTTGCTGCAGGCAAATAAATTTGCAAAATGCCAGCGTCAAAAAAACGAGATGTTCATCGTCCAAAACGAGACATGAGCGTCCAAAACGAGATGAGCACATCCAAAATGAGATGCCCGCAGCGTCCAAAATGAGATGAGCACATCCAAAATAAGATGCCCGCCGTGAAACACCACAGATTCGCCCATCACTACTCAGGGATAGGGAACCTTGGCTCTCCAGCTGTTAAGGAACTACAAGTCCCAGAATGCAATGAAGGAGTCTGTCATGATTCATAAAGGCAAATGCATTGTGGGACTTGTAGTTCTTTAACAGCTGAAGAGCCAAGGTTCCCTATCCCTGTGATAGATAGACCTGGTCACTGCTTTCAAATCCACTGCAAAGAAATAAAAAAACAAACAAGGATCAATCTATCCAACATGTAAGCAGCAGCAATCATAAGTCCTACAGCGGGTCGGGGTACCCATGGGTTACCCACAAAAACTTGCCGTACCCTGTGGGTGGTAGGTAGAAGTTTTGGGAGCGGGTATAGATGCAGGTCGGTGGTTCTCTGGATTGGGTCGCGGGTCCTCTCAATAGCAAATTTTACTCTTGTTTCTCTGATCATGCCTGCTTCTTCCAAATTACGATGCTGTCACTTCCGGTTCACAGTGACAGCACTTCCTGATTCTTGATGGTCTGCGGGTCACAGGTTGGGTTGCGGATAAGGTATTTGCGAGTCGGGTCGGGTAGTGGCTCTAATCAGGCAATGGACCGTTGCAGGCTGCAATGGCTTATCACTGGAGAATCTGCTTCAGGACCATGGTCAGCAACAGCATCCCATATAGCAGTGGTCCTCAAACTTGGCCCTCCAGCTGTTAAGGAACTACAAGTCCCACAATGCAATGATGGAGTCTGACAGCCACAGTCAGGCAAATGCATTGTGGGACTTGTAGTTCCTTAACAGCTGGAGGGCCAATTTTGAGGACCACTGCCATACAGTAACTATAACTGTGGCAGAAGGAGTATTATTTAGTGTTTGGAAAATCTAGGATACCAGTTCTATATACATTTTTAAAATAAATATTGAACTTAAATACAAACACCATGTAGTAATTTTTCTGCCAAATGTTTCTTAAAATTGATGTTCTTATTCACCAGAATCGGAAACAATCTTCATGGAGATGTACTCAGCAAAGAGTGAAAAAGAATACTCCACAGCTTAACAAGGGCAATTTCAGAGTTATGGATCTTCTGCCCTAAAAATCCAGAACAAATAAATGGAGAAATTTCCAGCTGGTGAACTGTGGCACATGTTACCTTGCCTTTTGGTAAACATGAGTCCAAATTTTGATTTCTTTTGATTTGGAGCAAAAACAACTAATATTTTGTTAGAATAAACAAGTGGAGCAGAAATACATTTTTTAGAAAATTTCTTGTGTGGGAAAAAACTGATAAAATCGGAATTGTACACATTTTTGTTATTTGACACTGAAAACTGTAAATTTTTTCGATTTGATGCACAAAAGCTCAGACGTTTCAGATTTGTTAGTTTAATAAATAGCTACAAAAATTTTTGTTTTTTTCTAAGAAAATATTGTGTTTTTCCCTTTTAAAAGTCTGACAAAAAAAATTGGACTTCAATAAATAACCCCCAAACTGTAATAGTGCTTCTAAATGGCCAAATTGCCATTGCAGCCTATGGGGGACCTCCTGGAAGCTTCCCGGACATTTTTTCTAAGCCCTGGAAAATCGAATTTCTTTTTTTAAATCGATTCGAATGATTTTAATTTGATCCAAAATGGCTGTTTTGGATCGAACACGGTCATTTTCAATTGAAATGGTCAAATTTTGAATTTCTTTTAATTTGAAATTTGACCAATAGTAAATCTGCACCATAACGTGCAATATGAAAAATATTCCTTCACTAAGGGGCAGATTTATCAAGGGTCAGACTGAAAATTTTAATTAAAATTTCAAACTCAAAATATTTATTTATTTTATGGTCAAAACTGTAACATTCGAATAGGAAGTTCTTCAAATTCAATTTGAGTTTTTCAAAAAATTAGAATTTCAAGATTTATCATGGCCCTTTAAGAATTCAATTTTGACTATTCACCACCTAAATCATGCCAAATTGCTTTTTAAGTCAGTGGGAGACATCCAGGGATCAACTTGGAGTTGTTTGCAGCCTTCTTGACTTTCAAGTTTTTAAAATTCAAATCCAATTTGATTCAGATTCAAGAGCCTCATTAGATTTTTATAATACATTTCGATTGGTCGAATTTCGAGTTCATGGGCGTTTTTTGGGAGTTTTAAAAAACTCACATGAATTTAAAATTCAACTCTTTTTTTTAGCCAAATATATCTATTCCATGTAAGTGAGGTACATTAATAATAAAGTAAGGCAGCAGTGTAATTTGGAAGGTCAGCGACAGTTTTTTTTTACACCTCAAGCTCATTGGTTCACCAGTTACAAGGTTAGTTGTAATGTTTTATACACAAGGACAACAACACTATGCAGGGAAAAAGAATCGTTCTGTTGTCCATCTGGCTTGTCTTTATACAAATTTCTGGCTTTGGCACATTTTAGGCCACCTCTGTTCTGAGGACTAAGTAGTGAGAAAGCAATATATTTCTAGTTTGGTTGTTGCAAATTAACTGATGGGTGTGTATCAATCACATCCAATTACCCTAATTACTCTATTCTTGTTTCTGAAGCTGGCACAGTGCAAAGGCTAGAGAAGTATGTATTCCCAAACTGGGCATGCTAGACTGGATCTGAACATTATTCATGGTTTCCTTTTCTGCTTTCTCTGCATTTTATTGGAATCAGTAATCCTCTGCAAACAAGATTTCTGCCTGCAAAAGCCAGATGGAAAAATTACTTGCTGTGCTAATGCATGATTTGAAGTTCATGTTTACAGTCTCGGTGTGACATAAACCCTATGTCTGCACTTTTAGACACCTCACTTTGACCTCATAACATTGTTTTATCTGTTAAGCAATTTGGTGTATTTGTTAAGCAATTTAGCGTATTTGTTTAGCAATTTAGCATACACCATGGCTGATAAGTAGTGTCCTGATGTAAATTGTCACACCTCTGGCTCTAAAGCCACCTTCTTAACTTCAACTTTATAGCCACATACTGATTTCAGCAAAGGAATAGCATATTACAGAAATAATACTGTGAAAATAAACATCCAAGAGGTCTAGGATTTTACTTTTATGTATTGTTCCCATGAGTATTACTTACAATGGGATAAATAAATTATAAATATGTAACTAAAATGATTGTATTATGTTCTAAGAAACACAACATATAACTAAAAATAGGGATTTATGATATTATTTTCTGCTACTGCAACTTTCACCTCTCCCCACTACATTCTGTCTTATGATCTGCTGAATACTGAATATATGAAAAATGTTCCTGGGAGTGCTGAATAAGGGCTCTGATTGGAAATTTAGCAGCCCTTATATAAGGGGATCATATAATAATCTCTCTAATGCTTTATTCACCAGTAGGTCTTTCCAGCTGACACAAGGTCACCCATTGCGTTTAGAAGAAAAGAACTTCCGCCTAAATATTCGGAAGGGGTTTATTACAGTGAGAGCTGTGAAGATGTGGAATTCTCTCCCTGAATCAGTGGTACAGGCTGATACATTAGATAGCTTTAAGAAGGGGTTGGATGGTGTTTAGCAGGTGAGGGAATATAGGGTTATGGAAGATAGCTCAAAGTACAAGTTGATCCAGGGACTAGTCCGATTGCCATTTTGGAGTCAGGAAGGAATTCTTTCCCCCTCTGAGGCAAATTAGAGAGAACTAGAGAGAACTTAAGCAGTTTAAAAAAAAAGTTAAAAGGTTGAACTTGATGGACATGTGTCTTTTTTCTTTTTTTCATGTTACTATGTTATATGGACTGTCAGCCTACAGAAGGCTTATTTCAGTAGTGCACCTGTTTTTTATGCAACCAAAAATTGCCTACAAGCCAGTCATTGAAAAATAAGCACCTGCTTTTAGGCCATGGGGAGCTGGAGATCAACATGTTGCTTGTCACTGTTTTAAAAGATGTCATCAAACTAACCTGTGCAACCTAAAAAAATCTGCCTGGAAGATGGGCTAAAACTTGAACCTGTTATTGTTGAAAATGATCGTCTACAAAAGTGGGTACTGGATATTAATGCTGTCACTGGATAAAAAAAAGAAATCTATATGTGTGTACCAACATAAACACCTTTTATGTATTTACCTTCACTTACTTCTATTCTATGGTACAAAAAATTTTGCCAATATAATTCCATCATTAGAATTTTTAAATCCTTACAATTACAAATGAATTATAAAAAAATTAATAAACAAGGACATACTATAGTTCATATTATACTGTTTATTTTGATTTTGCTATTCACATTTTTTGTTTTTATTATTCTTTTTGTTTTCTCTTACATGGCACCCACCTCTAATACAAACAGGAAGGTAGACGATAACTCAAGGACTACATTTTATGTAAATTCAGATTTTGTCGTGCAGTTATTTATAAATGATAAACAGAAGGCTTTGAAGTGATATTTAGGTGGGAAGCTGAGATATTTACTGTGTTGTAATATGACCTCTCCCTTTAGTGCATGTTTTGACTTAAACATAATGAATCAAACTCAAATCATTATTGGTTTATTACTATGTATATATGCAGTATGTGTAATTATTTAAGTATTTATTCATAATTTGTTGATTGCTCCTGCTTAATTACACATGTAGGCATGTGATGCCAACTATTCCGTGTGGTTGATCTACTTGTAGATAGATAGATAGATAGATAGATAGATAGATAGATAGATAGATAGATAGATAACAGATAGATTGATAGATAGACAGATAGATAGATAGATAGATAGATAATAGATAGATAGATAGGTAGATAGATAGATAGATAGATAGATATTTGTACTGTTCCAATGACTCACATGTACATGTGCAAAGGATCCAGTCACAGAGATGATTTCTTGCAGCCAAATAACTGGTTAATTTACAGTGAACAGTTGCAATGAGGTAGGTTACAGGCAGTTTGATGTCAAGTAGAATAATAACAGCAGAATCCCCTTTCAGAAGTAGAGCTTTGTGTGCAGGGATAGTCAGTCTCTTGGCACTCTCACTGGTCCTCAACTCGCCCACTGATGTCCCTGCACTAGTGGTGGAATCCTAACCCCACTATTTCTCTATTTCTCCTTGTTGGAGGAGAAACTGCTCACTATCTTTCCTGAGCCTTCCTCTTGCTCCTAGAGCAACTATGACAAAACTTACTAGCGATATATATATATATATATATATATATATATATATATATATATATATACTAGACATTAAGCCCGTTAAATTAACAGGCGCTAGAACATATGTAGTCAAACATTTATAAAAACATACTTGTTCCAGTCCAAAAAAAAGTGGAAAACCATGGTGGACACCTAGAGTGCTTCTCAGTAGTTTTAAAAATACTACTGCTTCCTAAAGAGTTTGGGCAATGTTTGTTTATGGTATAGATCACACCAGTGTTTTTTTTCCACAAAAAAATGTTTGTCCTACAGAATTTCAGAGGCGACTCTGCCTCAATGTTACTTTTAGAAAAAGAGCCGCCTGACTTTGTCAGCTCAGCATCCCTGTTGCCGTAGCAACGTCGGGGACATGAGTGAGCGGGTCTCGCTTCTAACAACGCAAGATTAAAGATAGGAACAGTTGGCACCGCCCCCGCCTATTGATCATTCGCGCTTCACGTGCGCATGCCCATTTTCTGCCAATCATATTTTTTCCTTGGCGTCCTGTAGGCGGAGTTGAGTGAGTCAGAGCGGGAGGTACTTTCACAGCTATGGGAGGCCAGACAGTAGCTGCTCCTCTGTCACCCGCCGGCCAGCAGCGCTCTATCCCTCTGCCATTGGGCAGCACAACAAAGAGGGGTGGGGCAGCGCACTGGGATTGGCTGCGACTCTCCCGTGAGGGCGGGGCTTTTAGGCAATAAATAAAGAGGCAAGACACTCTGACTGCACCGCGGACTCCCCGGGTCACACATGCCACAGCTCGAGCTGCTCCTCTGTCACATGGTGCTTGGGCATGTGTACAGCTGGCGGTGTAGCGGTGAGCAGAGGAGTGGCACAACGTTATGTAGTGCCGGTCTTTCCATAGATTGAAGGCAGCAGATTATAAACCAATAATGGAAGTCTCTGCGCTCCAAGTGGGACATTCAGTAAGATCCAAAAAATCGCTAGCGCAGGCTTCGTGAGCGTTCGCCGCACTTTGCCAGATGAATTCACTAAAGTGTGAATTTACGCTCTGGTCAGCGAACGGTAATGTATTTATGCTAGTGTTACTTCACTAGGCATAGCGCAATTTCGCTAGCGAAGCCTAATTTGCATACAGCGCAAATCCTATATAATAAAGTTCAAGTGTCTCTGCGTCCAGTCCCTGTGTCCGTGGGATTACGCTACTGCGCATGTGCCCCACGGACAGCCAGCGCGAAGCGTCTAACGCTAGCGCAAATTCACCAGCGTGACGTCAAATCGTAATTGCAAATTCACAAACACCGACTCTGGCGAATTTACCCTAGCGAAGTAGATAGACCTGCGCAACTTCGCCTGGCGAAGGATCGTAATTACGCAAATTCACTAAGATCAACTTTTTGCTGTTCGTTAGCACTTATGCTAGAGCAGTACAATAGGGGTCACATGTAGGGCAATAGGACAACTTAATTTTTTTTGATTAAAGGTGTCCTGGGCATGTGT
>CM044436.1:110091140-110124743 GCA_024363595.1 Xenopus borealis
TATATATATATATATATATATATATATATATATATATATATATATATATAACTTTTACCATAACTGCAGATCTGGGCCTGTAATACCTCAAAGAGAGGTGAGGTCCCAGGAAAGACCTTGTGCACATGGGGATAAACCTCTTTATACTTGTACATGCTGCCACCTAGTGGACAAACCTATCTATACCTAAAATCTAGGGTCCCTACAGATGCATCCAGAAGAATGTGTTGTTCCTAGTAGCCTAAAGGAGCAAAATCCAAAGTAGAGAGATTTATATGTCTGGAAAACCAAGTTCCATGTAAGAACAAAGTATAAGCAGCAGATACATTTATTTGTTTCACAGTGATGCTTAACTGCCACCTATTTCTCACCTATAAAATTCTGAGTTTATGCCAAATCTTTGTTGCCAATTGTAAAAACTAGTGAATAGGCAACTACAAAAGAAGATTCTGTTTATGTGGTTTGTCAGGCTTACCGTGGTAGCTCATGCAAGCTAATAGAGCATCCAGAAGATCCAGCAAGGAGAGCACAAACTGCATGTGTCACAATTGTCAGCGATGAACCAACTAGTGTAAATGTCTCATGAACTGAAGTTGCAGTAAACATTTTCTGAATGGGGATACCATCATTTCCATTGTTACATAGCAGAAGTAACATCCAATTACTGTAACTTGAATTAGCTCACTGGAACTACTGACATGGAACTAATGGCCCTAGAACCAATGACACTGAATGGCAATAATTTCTTGCAAAAAAAGTGCACCTGTGTACCATTTAGTCGAGAAGGTTGGGAAGATTCTTTGCCCTCCCTACAAGAAGTCACACATTTAATTTGTGTGTATGGAGACAAGTACTTAATTTGTGTTGATTTTAGCACTTCTGTATCCAATATGAAACACTGCAAAATTCTGTATGCGACTATCCTGAAACTCTGCTGCTTCCAGTCTCAATAATCCATGTATATACAAAAAAATTCAGATGGCACAACACTCCAGCAATTGTGCTAAATCCTTCTTGTGGTTTATTTGAGGTACAACCTCCTTGAGAAAGAAGGTTGATGCTTGAAAACATTGTGTGGAGAGCTCTGATGTGCCATCTGATTTTTTTTGTATATGCATTGATTTTAGCACGTGCTTTATCTTTAAAATACAACCTAAATTTGGAGCAATAGCCATTTATGCGTCTTCATTTTTATTTATGTCAATCAATGGCCACCTAAATGCAATTCCTCCAGCAATGTAAAGTCTGGGAAGGCTGCAGCATTCCCTTGTCAAACATTGACTAATCTGCCCTATAGTAGGGGTTTTTCTTCATAAGATTCTCTGAATGAAGGACTTCCCCATAATTTGGAAGACTCTGCTACAAACTGCATAAACAACCCTGATGTGTGATCCCATGGCATCAAAGGTGTAATATGATAGATCAGTTGGGGCATTGGTCTACCTTGATCAATTCAGATGCTTCCTTTCAAAATTAGAACATGTTTTATTAGGCTACTCCAATCAAAAAAATCACAAGCAGTACAAATTAAAGTAACCAATTTATTGTCTACATTTCAGTATTTATTATTGCTCTCCATCCTCACTTACATTAATGAATTCTGCTTAATTTCTCCTATATTCTTTCTACCCACTGCTACCTCCCTGCTTCTTCTACCTTCTTCACACATTTTTATTTAAACATTACATTAAAATGCTTAAAACGACAGTTACATCTGGCGTGGGTTGGTGTTAAACTAAAAAATTCAATTTTAATATAGATAGATCTCTCTGTAACAAAAAATGCCCTGCATGTTTTATAAAAGCTAAACATACTGTCACAAACAACATAAATAAGCACTATAACAATGCTGTATATAATAATAAATCCCTGAGAAAAACAAATCTATCACATAACCAAAATATCTTTAGTTCTTATAAGCTCAGCAACAGGACAGACTTATCTAGATAAAGTCTCAAAGGGATCATTTTTAGAAGTAAAAGCATAAGAAAAGTTGTCCCTTGCTTTACTTTAGTAATACTGTGAAATAGAGCATAGCTTTACTATTATCAGTTCAAAGCAATGCCAACACGAAAGGTTTGATCATCCATGTAAGGTCTGTATTCATTTAAACAAACTGTGAAGAAAAAAAATCAGAAAAACTGTCATTCTAGTTTGGGACTAGTGGTGAAAGAACTTGGGTGTAAACGTTTGTGAAACTGCAGAAATGTTTGCATAATTTAAAAATGTTGCCAAAATGTTTTGAAGTCAATAGGAATATACAATTTCCATTGTGGATAAGGTTTTTCTGTCCCCAGAAATAGCATGTACTTTGCCCTCCATTGACAGAGAACCTCCATTCCACTATGATGAAACTCTTCTTTAGAGAAAAAAATGTGTTTTTACAAACCTGTAGATTCCAAAGTATCTGTAGTTCAGTCCTAAAAGATGCATATTTATGCATGTAAGTAGCTTGTATAGGCCTCAATACTATAATAACTAAGGACTGCATTCAAGTTGAGTAGCAGATAAGATTTGGGTGGCAGCCCAAAATCAAGCCAGATGTTCATTTGATACGGTACCAGGGCCTGTAATATTCATGTACATAAACATGAGCTTAATATTTCCCTGTAACTATTCCAGACTAAAATGGAATAGTCTTTTGTGCTGGTCTTCAACCCCTTCCTATGCCCACAGAACAAGAGAACTAGAAGATCCCCTCTGTTTAATATATGTTACCATGTTTTACCATATGTTCAGTGACATATTTTGCATTTTTATTACAAAAAAATTGTCCATTTACAATCTCCTATATCAGATTCTAGGGTGATGATGTGGTTTTGTCAAGCTGCTGAATCGCTCCCTGTTAAAATATAGTCCTGTTAAAATATAGTCACTTTCAGAGCCGTCAATGAAAGAATAATATTGTACAAAATAAGTAATGAAGTTATTTATCAGGTGGATGCTAAAATAGCACATTTCCGTGGAAACCACAGTTGATGAGAAGTTAAAGAAAATGTTTTCTCTTACAAGAGTAAGTTAGCACTTTTTGGATCATAAATAAATGCTATAGCTTCTAAGCTTAATGTGGCTTAAGCTATTTGCTGCCATCTGCACTGCCAGTGCTGTTATAAGGCAATTCCTTTTTTGTTTTGCAACTTTGAGAACAAAATAGTAAAGCAGATGAATTGGTAATTCAATAGGTATGCTTGGTATACAGTGCCCTGGATTTAAAGAATAATACTGAGGTCAAAAGCTAAGTAAAAAGAAGCCAACGAGAAGTCAACCCTTGTGCTCTAGCAGTTTCATAAATGATCACACAGAAGCTAAACGTTCGTGGTTAAAATGGCCCGTCCTTATTTCTGGTCTGTTGGGTTGGTATGGGGTATTTTGTTATATACAATGCATCCCCCAAACTTTTAAAAAAATTATTCTTGGCTAAGCCTGCACAAATTATGGCATGTGAACACTGGACAGATACCTGGTTCATATGGGGCTTTGTCTGTATGGTCAAAGCTTTATAGTTATACTTACCCATTCTTGAAGTTCTGATGCATCTGGCCATTTGACCATACTGTATTTGGTGGTTAAAAGAATGTTTTTATGTGGTTGTTATATCCTATTAAAGCTCTAATAATTTGTGTTTTTCGGACAGTTTCTAGCAACATAAATGTCCAATAGGATCGATGTAGCTCACATTGATTTCCATAGGTCCTCAACTGCTTTTACTTTTTAAATTTTTGTATTAGACATATTTGTGGTTTTTTGCACTTAGGGGCAGATTTACTATTGGTTGAAATCGAGGGTTAAAAAACCCTTGAATTCCACCATTGAATTTAAAGGGGAAGTAAAATCCTTCTAATTTGATATTAGAATTTGAAACATTTTATCGCTATTCGATTGGTCGAACAATAGAATAGAAATAATTCAATCGAAAGTTTTTTATTCGAACTGAGCTTCCCATAGGGTTTTAAAGCAATTCAGTAGGTTCAACCTGGCGAACTGGCCTATCGAATTTTTTTTTAAAGGGTAAGTACATTGACTATTGATTTATTCAAATTATTCGAATCATTCAATTCTATCGAATTTTTGAAATGCGATGGTCGAAGTACTCCATAAAAGGTATTTGAATTTAGAATTCTAATCTATTTGAAAATTTGATCGAATTTCAAATCCTTAATTTGAATTTAGTAAATCTGCCTCTTAATGTATCTTGTTAGAGTTTTAGAGAAATAGAAGAAAATTCAAGAAAAATTCAATTTGTGAGAAAAATTCAAATTTTAGGAAATATATATATATATATATAAATATATATTAAAATTATAAAGTATATCATATTACAAAATAAAAACTGTTTCTGTCTACTGGAACAATGCAGGCCATTGGGTTAATTGGGTTATTGTGTTACTGATGACTGCTAGATGTGTGTGATGGTAGCAATAGATGTCAGGCAGTGTGCATTACAAGAGTAATCCCTTAGATCAATGTTTCCCAACCAGTGGCTTGTGAGCAACTTGTTGCTGACCAACCCCTTCGATGTTGCTCCCAGAGCCCTCAAAGCAGATGCTTGTATTTCAATTCCTGGCTTGGAGGCAAATTTTGGTTTAAGTCAAACCAGATGTAGTGAGAGGCGATCCCGTTTCACCAAAAATTGTTGAAAAATTCGCGAAACGAGTCGTGGCACGTTTTTTGATGTGCGCGCGTAGTTTTTCTTTTTTAAGTGCGTCACGTCTAGTTTGACGCGCGACACGTAATTTTCAGCCCACGACTGAGAATTTTCGCCCATCACTAACCAGATGTACAGCCAAACAGAGCCCCTTGTAGGTTACCATTTCATATAGGACTACCAAATAGCCAATCCCATCCCTTATTTGGCAACCCAGAAACTATTTTCATGTTTTTGTTGCCCCCCCAATTTTTTCTACAATTGAATGTGGCTCATGAGCAAAAAAAGTTTGGTGACTTCAGCCTTAAACATACGGGGCCTACTATCAAACCGAGATCTGAAATGACAAGTTCTGTATATTCAGCTGGAAAAAAATAATTAGATATGGATAATATTGTCCTGTAAATAGTTCCATATATGTCTTAGTCGCCACACTGGGATGAATTTCTCTGCCTGCCTTATAATTGCACTATAAAAACCATAAGAAACTGAGGACCTTGTGATATATTTAAGACCTGTGATCTTTGTTGAATTTACAAGGATGCACTTTTAATCGGCAGTTAATTTTAGAGGCTGACACTTTCTGTTCTCCAACTGCCTTTATTTGCTTAAATATATTTCCTGTGTAATTGAACCATTTCCTGGTCCTTTTTTAGGTTTCAATTGATTCATGGAATGTGTGATGCTGGGATTTAATTAATGTCATTTGCATATTACTCATCATCCTGGCAGGTGAAATTGCTAATTAAATAAAAATAAGAAGGGGGTGAAAAATGAAAAGAAAAAGGCAAGATATGCCAATTCATATATAGGCAGCGGCCCTGACTTTCAGATTTATAATGACTTTGGCATCCACTTCATTTGATATTCATTGCATTGTCACCAAGTTTGGATGTTACCTTAAAGGAACAGTAACACCAAAAAAATGAAAGTGTTCTAAAGTAAAGAAAATATCATGTAGTGTTACCCTGCACTGTTAAAAATTATGTGTTTGCTTCAGAAACACTACTGTGGTTCATATAACAAGCTGCTAAGTAGCAATGGTGGAAATTGAAAAACGGCTATATTGCACAGAATAAGTAATGGATAACAGATAACATTATGATCTACAGAGCTTATCTGCTGTCTTCTGTGTAACTTGAGCCTTTTCTCATTTGACTAGTTGCCCCCATGGCTACACAGCAGCTTATTTATATAAACAATAGTAACGCTTCTAAAGCAAACACTGCAGTTTTACCAGTGCAGGGCAACACTGCATTATAATTTTATTATTTTAAATCAATTTCATTTTTTGATGTTTCTGTTCCTTTAACCAAGTTGTATCATGTTTCATCTGAAGGGATTCATGAGGCACCCTGATATGTTTTAGCTGTTCTTAAGCAGAGTCGTGGTGAAACCGGTGACTTTAAAGTACAGACGTGTCCTTGGATTTAGGTAAAATAATATATAATTAGCACCAAGGGCTGGACAGAAGAGAAACTGTCAGTCTTATGGGAAGCTTAATTCTAGTGATCTAGGGTAATATGGACCTTAGCAACCAGTTTGCTGAAATGGCAAACTGGAGATCTTTAAAGATGAAAAATTCCTTTAACCTTGAATCCACAGATATCACTGGACAACTACCCCCAGCAAGCTTTACTCTTGATTATATATATATATATATATATATATATATATATATGTGATTATTTTTCACCTGCACCCGGGCAGATGCTGTTTGGTTTTGTGTGCACCATTCCATCTAGTATTCTATATATATATATATATATATATATATATATATATATATATATATATATATATATATATATATATATATATATGAAAAATGTGTGGGGTGTATGTTTGTGTCTTTCTATACTGACATTGATAGCAAAGTTTGTATGTTGGCAAAGCAGTAACAGATCAGGTATTGAACAGCTCATAATACCTTCATTCTTATGCAGAGAAACAGTTTTCTGATAAAACTCATTATTATTCTAAAAATACATAGATATTAGCAGATGGACTGTAATATGTTTTGCACTTGTTTTTTTTTTTATGCAAGCACAGAAGGCTCTGACATTCAGCTATGCAGTGGGTATGGAAGTTGATAAGACCATTAGTGTTGCATTTCCATCATACTTTTCATAGTGAATAAACATTGAGTCAATGAGTGATCTGTACAGTCTTCTTTATTTAATCATACCATTCTGAACTATATTGTAATGGATAGTTTTTAACACAATACATTTTATTAACTAATCTAAAATGGTTAGGTAAACATATTATACAGTATGTAATATAAATATATATCTTACAAGTGTGTGTGTGCATATATATATATATATATATAGTATAAAATAATCAGATTACAATTTAAACATAAATATGTCTTGCTGTTAAGGGCAGATCATTGATAATTAAAGGTCATGATGAAAAAGCTGTGGCATTTGTTTCTCTGATTCATGCTCTGGTGTCAAAATACTGTACAATGAAAGATATGGATTGTACCTGCAATACATTCTGTACAGATAACTGCACACAAATATTAGTAATGACTTATTAATAAGCTATTAATGTGCAAAATGCCCCATGTGAGCTGAATATTAATGTCATATCATGAGCTGAAAAATGACAGAATGCCATTGAACCATTTTTTCAGATGGAAAAGAAAATTCCTTTTTGATCACATCAAGACAATCACAATCCCTCGGATCAATAATGAGATTTGCACCTGAAAAGATAACTATTGATCTACATTTATCTATCAATAGCAGTGGTCCCCAACCTTTCTTGCCCCAGGGACTGGATAAAGCCCTTTTTTGAAGGAACGGGGGGGGGGCCTCAAATGTGAGTGGCGCTTAAATGTTGCGCTCCCTACATCAAATTCAGGAGAACCACATCAAATTCAAATGTGCTGCCTCAAATTCAGACACACCACGTCAAATTCGGGTCCGCTGCGGCAAGTTCAAGCAATTTCAAGCTCGGCTGCCCAGTTTGAGTACGTCCACGGCCCGGTAGTGGGCCATGGGAATCATATAATCTCTCTAATGCTTTATTTACCAGTAGGTCTTTCCAGCTGACACAATGTCACCCATTCCAATTAGAAGAAAAGGGTTCCACCTAAATATTCAGAAGGGGTTTTTTTACAGTGAGAGCTGTGAAGATGTGGAATTCTCTCCCTGAATCAGCGGTACAGGCTGATACATTAGCTAGCTTTAAGAAGGGATTGGATGGCTTTTTAGCAAGTGAGGGAATACAGGGTTATGGGAGATAGCTCATAGTACAAGTTGATCCAGGGACTAGTCCAATTGCCATATTGGAGTCAGGAAGGAATTTTTTATTTCCCCCGTCTGAGGCAAATTGGAGAGGCTTCAGATGATTTTTTTTTTTGCCTTCCTCTGGATCAACTAGCAGTTAGGCAGGTTATAAAAGTTAAAAGGTTGAACTTGATGGACGTGTGTCTTTTTTCAACCTACATACTATGTTACCATGTTAAAGAATCATCAATCACAAACTGAGAGACACAACTTATATATTATCTCCAATCCTAATGCATAGGAGGCTAAACCCTAACATATAAGGTTACTAAAATCCAAATTTTTCTGATTAATTAATTAAAAAAAAATCTGATCAAATTAGAATCCACAACCTTTATTTATCATTAAAGAGGAACTCCTGAATAACATAACTTAAGCTTTTTGAAAAGTAAACATAATTTCATACAACTTTGCAAAATACATCAATTATTTAATATGCAGACGTGGTTTTTAATGGTTTCAGACAGTTCCCTAAGCCTAGCCCCCTGCTCTCCTGCTGATCTGTCTGACTACTTTGCTGAGCTGGCTGACTACTGTTACTTTGTATCAGCCGCCAGCTGTCCTTAGCCTGCATCTTCCAAACCCCCCAATTCCCTGCACATGTGATTTCAATAAGGAAAGGAACATCACAGTGCAATGCAATGTGGGTTATGTAGTTCCTGCATGCTGTCAGTAAGATGTGGAGAAGTTGTTACAATTTGAACCATCAGTGTTTAGTCCTTCCTTCCCTGCCAGGATTTCAATTGATGAAGAAAGAGAAGAACTATTAAACAGCTGAATTGCAGCATAAAAAATTGCCTTTATTCATACTTTTTGAAGAAACAGGTAATGTAAATTAGTGTTCAGATTATTTTTTTTTTATATTTATATTTTTAGACAATACTATGTTTTTAACATTTGAATTGTAATTAATAACCCCCACAGAGATGTCTAGCTGTGCTCCTGTATAGGGCTTTTTTTGTGTTATCCATCCATATGTGCCATAGGCCTTATAAAAATTCTATAATAATATAATTAATTCTGTATAGATTTGGACACTCGGCTCTGTGATAACCTGGTTGTGCTTTACTCTGTTGAGTTGCTGTACAGTTTTTGAGATAACTAAGCGCCCTCTCTAATCAAGAACCTCTTCTTTATTCACAGTCTCTACCTTCAACCTTATTAAGGCCAGCAATCAAGGGCCTACATAAGGTTGCCTCATACTACCACTGATGCTTTAAAGCTGTTTAGCTGTGATCCTGTGATTGTCCTAATATTTTTAACTTGCTGTCTTGATATATGTGCAGTACATCCTCCCTCAGGGTCAGCCTCTGACATAGAGAGGCATCAAGGGTCAAATTTAAAATTAATTTTTTCAAACTCCTTTAAATTCAATTGAATTTGAAATTCGACTTAGGGAAATGTATTAATAAAATTGAATTGTAAAAACTCAAATGAATTTTAACGACCAGGAAACTCAAATCATACTCAATTCGATCAAACTTGATTTGAGTTTTTTCTCTTAAAAAACTTGCATGTCAGGAAGGCTACAAACATCTCCAAACTGATCCCTGGCCCTCTCCCAAGGACCAGAGAATAATAAATCTCGAAAACTGAATTAGAATTTTTTTAAAAACTCAAATCGAGATTGGATAATCCCCTAGTCAAACTTTTGAACATAAAAAAAACTAAGGCCCCTAAGCCTTACACTGTTATTAAAAGGGGGAGTCCTGTAAATGAACCCAGGTCAGTTTTTCCTTTTGTGTTTATGTTCAAACTTTAATTCTTAAGGCTGGACAAATAGGCAAATTCATAATAACACATAACGGGGAATGTAATATGTTTTGCTAGCGCAAAAACCGCTTGCAAAGATGTAAAGTAGTGATTGGCGAATCTGGGGCGTTTCACCCAAATTTAGCAAATTTCTAGTAGAAATTTGTGAAACGAAAAGCCTCCGTGTCTCGTTGAAATAACAGACAACGGCGTCAAAAAATGGACGCCCACATCCAAAACGAATTTTCACCAGGCAAAATGTTTCTGCCGTTTCACAAGTTTATTCGCCTGCAGCAAATTGCGGGAATTCGCTGAGAATTCGCCCCTGGCGAATAAATTCGCCCATCACTAATGTATAGCATTTAGTGAATGTTAGCGACCATGTTTACACAATTTTTGACTGACTAAAGACCTTCACAACTTCCTCACAAGGTTTGAGACCAAGATGTTTTTGCGAACGTCCATTTTTGTGACAAAATATTAAATGAAACTGCAATGCAGGTGTTAAAGGTTTACAGTGTGCAATTAAGATTCACAATGCAAAAAAAGCCTAACAAAGAATATTACTCTGCAACAGGTGAATATTTGTTCTCAAAGTTTTATTACATTTCCCCCTTAATCTAATAAATCTACTTAATCTAGTGAATTCCCGCGAATCACAAAACGCCGGCAAAATTTCACCTCGGCAAAATCCAGCGTCTCATTTTGGATGTGAGCATCTGTTTTTGAATGTGGCGGTGTTTCGCAAATTTTTTGACGTTTCCCGGCCGCCGATTCGCCCATCACTAGAGAGCACTCATTAAGTGCCCTTCCTCAAGTGTAACAAAGGGAATGTGATGCCTTTATAAACACACAACTTCCATGACCCAACCAATAATATTAAAAAGCAGATTGACTTTATGGTAGAAGAATCATGGCTTAATTCTGTGATAGATATTACAGAAAAAAACATTTTTGATCACTGACAAACCAAGGATTCCAGTACTACCTTTTGACAAAAGTGCAAAACTCTCATCAGCCCTTCAGGTAGACCGATAGTTTCAGGTATTGGGTCTGAACTGGAACCCTTGTCCATTTTTGTTGATCACTTTTTACAGATAAAAGTAATGAAAAATAAATGTGTGCCTGAGACACACTACAGATCTTTTCTGCAGACTGAATCAGCTAGATGTGCTTCCACCAGGGTTATTTTATGTGGAATAGATATACATATCCTCTATCCCTCTATCCGTCATAATGAAGGTATGGCCTGTATAGAGGAAGTGTTATTAGAAAAATAACAGCAGACTTTCTTTGTTCTTGTTTGCCTTAATTTTGTACTGACAAAAAATTTATTATTTTGCATTTGAGAATGAGTACTATTGGCAGACACGAGGCGCCTCCATAGGTGCTCCGGTCATGCCCATGTTCGCCATATTATTTTTACACCACCTGGAAAAGAATTCTTCTTACAGAAAGAACCGTATTGTAGATTCATTATAGGGTACTGGTTTGTGGATGATATCCTGCTAATCTGGAATGTCCCATGGAAGAATTTGTAAACATGATGGAGTTGGCTAACTTGAGTCACAATACCATTAAATTTACTTATGAGTGTTCACATACTGAATTTTATTTCTTTGTTGTTAAGATTAGCCTGCATAGGAGTATATTACATACCAACCTCTATAAAAAAATTGGTGGGTAAAAATAATGTCCTGCACGCTAAAAGCTTTCATAGCTCTAAAGTGATACTGTAAATACTTAAGGGACTATTCGTGAGATCCAAATGGATATCATCTAGGTCTCTAGGACAGAAAGATATACAGAAGCCACCACTGTCATTACCAACCTCTCCTTAGAGACAGGATACAGACTTGAATTAATAGGGCCATTAAGGAGGTTAAACCTCTTCCACATGACAGTCTATTAGTAAAAAAAAAATGTTGCTGGACATAGAATACCTTTTACATCCACATTTAGTCAACACAGTGATAAAATGGAGAAAGTGGTCAATAAATATTGGCCAATGATCCAATTGGACCGACAATTTGACCATTTATGTACACACCCACCTCTGTTTTGCTATAATCATAGCCATACATCAAAGGATATGCTCTGTCCCTCAGATACAAGGCCTAAGAGCAAAATATTTAAAGGTAAACCCAAACATGGGACATACCCTTGTCTAGGGTGTAGTTGCTGTTCCTCAATAATTAAACCAAGGGACACAAGATTAGCATAAAATGCCACATTACTTGAAATGCCATGTATGTTGTGTACCTATGAAAATTCCCCTGCGGTATGGGTTAAAAAAAAAAGAAACCAAAAAAGAGGTCAAAAAGAGGATCCAGGAACACAGAAGGTACATAACATTTCAAAGAAAAATACGCAGATTGCTACACAGGTTTCAATGCACTTTAATGAATTTAAGCATAATCTGATGCAGCTAAGGTGGTGTGAGCTAGAAGAGATTGTGTCTAATAGAAGAGGTGGTGACAGGCACAAGAAATTGCTACAGGCTGAAGGGAAATGGATCATAACTGAATAATCTCGGATGGGTTAAATGATTTTTGATGTACCTTTTTTTTATAATCTGTAATGTATGGTATGCCAAAACCCAGAGCAAATCCAAAGGTCCTAGTCACAGCTACTGTAGCACTTCTGCCTATAGCAGCCAACTTTGGCTTTGGGAGGAGCCCTCCAGACATAACTGAGAGGACCAAGATAAAAGCTATTGGCAGGTGAGGGAACCATAATTAGAATGGAGAACAAGGAGTGAGGTCAGGGGATGGGTCAAAACCAAACAGATGAATACAGAAGCGTATTCATGGTCACAGATCAGAGTCATATACAGATCAGAAGCACTGTACCAAATCTGAATCCAACAAATGGACAAATCCAACAGAATCCAACAAATAGAACACTTGCAAGGGCCCGTTCAGGCAGAAGATTGGCATGGTCAAGGTCAGGCAGTGGTCAAAAAAAGTATAAGACAATATATTGCACCCAGGAACTATGGAACACAAACTTATATAGGGCAAGGAGTCAGAGCAGAGTAGGGGTTTTATAGCCAGTCAATTGGCTTACACAAATTATCTGTGGCTAAATTGGCAACAGGTGAAACAAGCCATGCTTACCAGCAATTACCAAGCACAGCGATAAGAGTTAACCAGGACCTTAGCTATCTGCTTTCATGGACCAGTGGTAATGCAGATAGCATAGCAATACTAGGTCCCTGGTTCAACTCCAGGCAGGTTATTACATAACCATTTAATCTTGCTGGTCTTGCATATAGAATACGCCAGCGACATAGATGAATAAAGATAACGGTAAGGTGTTTAATGCTGTTGTGAAGCATATGTATATATATATATATATAGTCCATCCAGTGTATGCACTCTTACCAGAGTTTTCAATCAATTGTGGTTGCGTGGGTCAATACTGTTCAGATAAGACTATCAAAGGACTCGCACTCCAATTCTTTCTCGTGAATAAATGTGTTATTTTATTCTTAGATGCATTTTTCCAAAGTTTTGGCCCACGTTAGGGCATTTATCAAGGATAATGTGCATGTGTTTGAGTGTATATTTATATAGCATATAAAATTGGTGCCAAGTATGACGTCATAGGCAGAAAAAAACTTTACAATACAATAAATTGTATTATCCACAAATAAATTGTATTGTAAATTTTTTCTGCATATGACGTCATACTTGGCATGTTGTGTATTTAAGTAGTTTCTAATAAACACAACTACAGCAGATAACTGCTCACTGAGTGTTCTCCTCTAACTATATGGTTTAAAAGATGTTATCAATAATGATTCCTGAATGGGGCAAGTCTGCAGTCTACAGTTTATTGTGGGTGAAACCTTTAAGACTCTTTTAGTATCCAAACATGAACAGCAGAATATACAGTCACCAGGACGAATAAGGGAATGTATGGGCAGGTAACAGTCTGAGAAAGAAGGGATCAGGCCTTTGCTGCTTGAAAACTATCTTCAGTGATTCTTTACTGGGTGACATACAAGAGTGGCATTTCCATGACTGTGGTCTTATATTATAGAAAATGTAATGGTTCTGGGTTTTTATCATTTGAGGTACAGAATGGACACAGTGTGTGTGTGTCTATTGAGAATGTTCCTTTTATAATCTTGCCATGGCTATTTTAAAAGGTCTTTTTATTTGGCTTTGGTGCCATGAGTACTGATACATTGACAAAGCTGTTACAAAATAATGTCCATACACAATAATACACCCATATGAGTATAATATCAAACTTTTGTATTTTTGCAAGTGCATTCATCAGGATAACATCATCTTAGACAATAAAGTGGTACTTTAAGCTTGACTGAGCAAAAGCTTTGAAAAGGTTATTGGAAACTGCATGCAACCTTGCTTGATGATAAAAATGTATCAAAACTGTAACACTTTTTAATGGCACACTAGCAGCTGACATTTTTAGGTGAAAAACCAAACACAGTTCAAAACCCTCTATAAACTTCAATATATTGGTTGTGATGTAGAGAAAGAAATCTCGGTAATTAAAGAAAGTGTTAAAAATGATCTGGAGAAAAAGGCTAAGAGTCTGATTTTTAAGACAAAATGTGGAAGAAAATTAGAAATGCATCAGGTACTTTTTCTGAAAAGTTCAGTCCTCCAGAGAATTACATTCAGAGATTGTAGGTGAGACCATTCTAAAGTGGCATTTAAAGGCATAAAGGTTTACATTTTCAAATTATATATAGAACTGAACACCAAGAATATTAAGTGATCTTATTGAAGATGTTCCTAACGATGTTACTTTTGTTTTAAATGATGACTTGTCAAATAGCCTAAACAGTATTTCTACAAAGAAAGGACTCTTTATACTATCCAGAGAAAATATATATATTTCCTGGGCTTGATGGGATACCCAGTTTCTTTTGGGACATTTTAAAGGCTGATCTTTTACTTCTATTCAATAAATATTTTTATGACAAAAAGGTGCAAAGTTCTTGGAAAGGGGTAATATCTCTGGTGCCCAAGGGGGCTTATACCTGATTATTAGATTGTGGTCAAACTGTAAATACATTGAAGGTGATTAATCCATGTGTCCAATGTTTTGAAGAAAATGGATATCCTTTAAGGTTGTTGAATCAATTCTTTATATTTTTGTTTTACTTTGACATTTTGATTCAATAAACTATTTGATACCATCTGTGCTTGCTTCTTTCTTCTTGAACCTGGTTGCTGTCTTGTTCCTGAGACTGTTTAGTGCCTCTGCACACAGGCCTATGATGTTCCATAACAGCTAAGTGGATCAGGAGAAAACTCTGGCAGAGAAGCTGAGCCTCTGCCTTGTGTGTCTTCAGTCCAAATTTTTAATTTATTTGGGGGTCAGTAAGTTTGAACTTAACACACCTGCCTCTTCCTGTTAAGCTGCCTTGTGTGGTTACTGCTTAATATGTAAGTTATTTAAGTTTTTATGTATTTTCTAGGCAAATCACAAAAATTTTAATAAGAGTTAAGTCAATTGCATAGGTTTTAGCATAAGTCATACAATTGATGTAACTTTGCACTATGAGGCCATCCCCCTTCGGATCATGATTTGACTAGGTGTTGGACAGCAGTCTCCCCTCTCCCGTGATGGTAGTCTAGTCTAGGTTTCAGAAAGGGCTACATCCAACTACCCATACCACTTCCATTAATATTCACATTGTTTGCTAAGGTACATGATCTGCTGACCTGATGTAGTCAAAGCATCTGCATAGAGAATGAGGGAAATATGAATAAGATGTGTTTATTACCCAAAAAGCTATTCACGATTGTCAAGCCCCTCAACAGCATGAAAAAAACCGTCTCATGTATAACACATCTCCCTATAAAGGTCAAGAGAAGACATAGGTGATAGTTTTCTGTTATGGGTGACTAATCTCCCTGTCTGCCACCACCCTGCCTCCTTGTGTTCCATTACTTATACACAGGTAACCACATCTGTTGTTATTTTGTGCTGCTGCCATTCAATTTCTCATTCAGTACTAATATGTGGGCAACTACATATCTCATGGTGAGGATTTCCCCAGCATGATGGCCAATTGGTGCCTAGAACCAGTGGTGGACTAATGACATGTGGGCCTCCTAGGCTACATCCACAGAGGCTACTGCTAGAAGGGGTGATATTTTCCTGCTATGGAATGTGTCATTCATGACATTGTTTTTCTGGCCATTCACCATTGGGTGTCATAGCTGAACTGATGTGTTGTTTTCAGATTTCAGGACATAATAAGAGGACAATGACTGGTGAAACACTGTAGATAAAGAAAAGCAAAAACTCCCAAGTTAGCCCAAAACACCTTCATGCCCATTAAGGATACATAATGCCAAGCTGAAGAAACTGTGGAATAGGCATTGACTGACAGAAACATAAAAATATGGATGAACAGTTTTTAAATTTTTTATCTTTAAGAAACAGAACATAGAAAGAATAATGTATGAGAGAAGTTATGTCTAGTCTGCAAGTGGTTCATAGCAATCTTTCCTAACTTTCCCTGGCTTCCACTAACAGCAAACCATGACAGCTGAAGTGGAAAAAAATTGGCATAACTTACAACTATCTTCCAGATAATTTAGAGCCTGAATTTGGATGTTGCTATAGAATTATCAAGTTGTGATATTAGTCAGGGAGCCCAAAATAACTTAGTTATTCATGTTATTGTTCATTAGGAGTCCTTAGCAGGAAATAAACCAGGCAACCATATAATTCTCCTCTAATGTGATGATCTATAACCTATACCTCCCCAGCTGTTAGTGAGCCTTAAAGGAACAGTAACACCAAAAAAATTAAAGTCTTTTAAAGTAATGAAAATATAATTTACTGTGTGCTTAAATTGTAAGACTGATGCATTTGTAGTTTATAATAATAAACTATGCATAGCCAAGGGGACAGCCATACAATGCTGAAAAGGGAGAAAAGTCACCGAATACAGGGCAGATAACAGTGCAGATCATCTCTATAGTATACAATGGGATTGTTCAGAATGTATCTGTTATCTACTGTGTATACTGTACTTGAATGGCTGCCCCGATGGCTATACAACAGACTTCGTTGTATAGCTGAAGCAACCACACCAGCTTTTCCAGTGTAGGGCAACACTACATTATATGATCATTCCTTTAAAACACTTTCATTTTTTGGTATTGCTGTTCCTTTAACGCAATAGCTCTATATTCCCAATGTAAATGAAAGCAGCAATAGAGCTTTCTTCAGTTTTCTGAAAGTAAAGCAAGGCTAAGTATAAATAATCAGTTACAAAAAAATATATATTCCAAAGAATATTCCATTTAAGTTAAAAAAAATAAATTAGTAGGATACTTTGGTAACCCCTCCAGGGGGATGTTTTAGACAATATGCAATACAAATAGCCCACAGCAATGATTCACACTTCACAGGATAGTTACCCTCTCACTAGGTAATATTTCCTCTCAGGTGGATAGCACTAGGTCCTGGATTTCACTGGCTGGGGTCTTGTTTCTTGGCACATGATTTGGTCCTCACCCGCTGTATTCAGCCTGGGGTGTTGGCACCCTATCTGGTCCTAAACTCACTCACTGTAGTCCCTGATCTAGTGGTTTACACACCATGGGGTCCTAACCCCACTAGTTCTCCTCGGTGGAGCCACAGCTCCTCTATAGCTACCCTGAGCTGCCTTTCACTCCTAGAGTGCTATTACAATAACTACTACCACTGGCTAAACCTAATTTTCAATTAACCAGAGCCCTGGTCCTGTAACACCTCTCTGGGAGGCATGGTCCCAGGAGTAAGACCCTGAGCACATGGGCTGACCCCTTTTATATTGATAAACAGTGGCCAATTCCCTTGAACTGATCTGGACCCAGGAAGAGGGACATAGCTGCATGAGTTACCCTTAGGTGTCCAAATATAGAGGGGAACTGCCTACGAGTAACTACACCCAAATCTCAGGGTCCCTACACTACTATAACTTTTGGATAAGTATAAACAATCACAACCTTCTATAATAATAACTATTTTATTTCTGGGATGTATGTATTATGAAAATTAAAAACTTAGGTTGGCATTTCAGAATAAGAACAAACCCAAAGCACTGAAACATACCGTAGTTTGGTATGGCAGCTAAGACCCCATGGTGACAATACAAGGCAACATTTTGCACAATATCCCTTTGAAGTTCTTGTACATCAATTTAAAGGCTTTTTGTTAACATTACAGTATATTACATTTTTATTGATATTAGAAAACACTAAGGGGTCTAAAACCATACAGAGGATTAAAGACTTGTGAGTACAGTAATTTTACTAACAGATACATTATCAACGTTCCTGTTTTATACTATGAAGGCAATGGAACACTAGAAGATTAATCACCAGAGATAAATCTCCTGTAAATGCTTTCCCACCAGCAAAATGAATAGCTGGATCTTATGAAGTTGCCTCAAGAGGAAATGTCAAGAGATTGGAAGAATGAGAGTAGTGGCAGATGAGGAGATTGGTCGCCCAGCGACAAATCTTCTCTACTTCGGGCGACTAATCTCCTCAAAATTCCTTCCCGCCAAATAAGAATATAAATCGAATTCATGGCATATGAATCGCTTAGGAATGCACCGGTGCATCGGTTCCGGATTCAGCCAGGATTCAGACTTTTTCAGCAGGATTCGGATTCAGCTGAATCCTTGAGTCTGGCCTAACCACATCCTAATTTGCATATGTAAATTAGGGGCAGGGAGGGAAATCACCTGAATTTTTACCACAAAACAAGGAAGTAAAAAAATGTTTACACTTTTTCTTTTCCCGCCACTAATTTGCATATTCAAATTAGGTGTCAGATTCAGTTTTGGCTTCCGGACGAATCTTTCACAGAGGCCCCCTTCCAGGCTACTGCTGGGTTTGTATGTACAGACATATGAAAATTAATTATTTGGAGTTTTGTTTATCATTGGCTGATCTTTCAAAGTACCAACTTCCTTTTAATACAGAACATGCCTTATGGAAACAGTAGTATATCAGCAGTGACATAAAGCTTATTGGATTAACAGAAAATATGCAATATGCATCATAACAATTTGGGCATTCCAACAGAGATATTACATGAATACTTAGTTGAGCCTCCTTTTGCAAATGTGCCTGTGGCCTTCCGCTTCCTTTCAGTTGAAACTGACAGTTTAAACTTCTGAGATAGCATTTTATAGCCTTCCCCTAAAGCATGATACTGAACAAGCATTGGTTTTCAAATCTTTTGAGAGTTGCTTTGAGGGTCCCATGCTGTCAGAGGAGAGTCAAACAGAAGCACAACTTGCAACTGACCACCTTCAAAACCTCATGATTGGACACACATGCCTATGATGTTCAATGCTGAAAGGAACAGTAACACCAAATAATTAAAGTGTTTTAGAGTAAAGAAAATATCATGAAGTGTTGCCCTGTGCTGTTAAAACTGATCTTTTTGCTTCAGAAACACTACTATAGTTCTTATAAACAGACTGCTAAGTAGCAATGGCGGAAATTGAAAAACGGCTATATGGCACAGGATAAGTAATGGATAACAGATAACATTATGTTCTACAGAGCTTATCTGCTATCTGCTGTGTAACTTGTCTCATTTGACTAGTTGCCCCCATGGCTACACAACATCCTATTTATATAAACAATAGTAGTGCTTCTGAAACACACACTGCAGTTTTACCAGTGCAGGGCAACACTGCATTATATTTTTATTCATTTAAAACAATTTCAGTTTTTGATGTTGCTGGTCTTTTAAAGAACTAATCCAACCAATGTGTTGTTGCCAGTAATCATTATTGAGCAGTTACATGCATTCAAATGAGCAAAATTACAAGGGTACTCACATTTTTGTGAATTTTGATTTGTGAATTTTGATTTTCACATTAGATTTCATACAATTGAATAATGCTTCACTAAAAACCTGCAATATACCTTTTGCGAACCCGGAAACTGTTTAGCGGAAGGCCGTTTGCAAATTTTATACTTTGCGCTAATGTGCTGTCAATGTAATAAAACTTCTTACTGAAAAAGATTACGACACCTTCAAGCACTTCTTAAGAGTACACAATTATAATCCACAATGCGCAATAACGATTCTCAGTGCAATAACCTTCATTGCAAGATGTGGAGTTTAACTCTTATTGGTGAGCGATGTTTTTCTCTTTGCGACTTTAATTACATTCCCCCATGGAGTTACATACTTCAAAATAAATATGGAGTTAAATATATCACAATAAATACCAGTACAGAAGGTGAGGAAGGCCCTGTGTAGAAAGAGCTTACAATCTAAATGGAAGGGAATGATAACAAGTTGTGGGAGTGGGCAAGATCAGAGTTAAGTGCGTGAGAAATGTGGTAATGTAAGTGGTATTGCATTGGGTAGTTAAGAGTGAGTGTAGGCATCTCTAAATAAGTGCATTTTAAGAGGTTTCTTGAAAGCAGAAAGGTTGGGAGAACTTCAGACAGACCGTGGGAGAGAATTCCAGAGGAGGGGTGCAGCCCTTACAAAGTCTTGAATGCGAGCATGTGAGGAGGTAATGAGAGAAGAGTTGAGTAGCAGGTCAGTACAGAAGCATAGTAAGCAGTTGGGTAAGTATATGGAGTTGAGTTCAGACATGTAGGGAGGGGCAGAGTTTTATAGTGCTTTAAATGTCAGGGTCATTAATTTGAATTTGATTCTGATGGGCAGTGGAAGCTAGTGAAGGGACTTGTAGAATTGCATGGGAGAGGAGTGGTTGCTGAGGTGTATAAGCCTAGTGGCAGTGTTCATTATGGACTGGAGAGGTGACAGTCTCTGCGGGGACGGCCAATTAAAAGAGAGAGTTACGATAGTCTAGACATGATATGACAAGGGAGTGAATAAGAATTTTGTCAGCATCTTGGGTGATAAATGATCGTATTTGGATATGTTCCTTAGGTGGAAGTGATATGATTTACCAAGTGACTGAATGTGATGAGTGAATGACAGGGCAGAATCTAGGATAACCCTAAGGCACCGGGCCTAAGGAGAGGGTATGATAGTGGAATTTTTAACTATAATGGATACTTATGGGATGTTACTGGTGTTAGTTAGAGAAAAGAGAACCATTTCCATTTTAGAGAGGTTTAATTTAGCTAGTTAGCTAATTTGGTTAGTCTACTTAATTGTAGTTCTGCTCAGTGCTCTTAAAATCTTAAAAAGCATACATTTAGTATCAGAAGCCTTTTGTTTTGGTCTCTGACACATCTTTCCAACTATAATAAAATAACTAGGCATACACCAAATCCACTATTTGGGGTTCAACCGAATCCCCGTATCTTTCATGAAAGATTCAGCTAAATACAGAACTGAATCCTAATTTGCATATGCAGATTAGTGACAGGAAGGTAAAAAGTTTTCAAAAAGATTTCCTTTCACACCCCTAATTTGCATATTCAAATTAGGATTTGATTAGGCCAGGCACAAGGATTTGACTGAATCCTGCTGGAAAAGGCAGGATCCCGAAACGAATCCTCGATTCGATGCATCCCTAAAAATAACCCAATATGTAATAATCATGAAATCTGTATTTTATGCCAATATAAAACCCAAGTAAAACCCAATTATACAGTACTGTATGTTTATCTATAGCAGCGCTTGTTCTACAAGCAGATATTATAATATTTTTAGAGATAAAATATATTTTAAAATAGCTTTAATATATATTTACATTTTTTCTTAAAGGTTCTGAGATCTAAGATGAGTTTCCCATAGGGTTGCCACTTCACTCCTTTAAAACCGAACACATAAAGGGGCAAATTGACTAAAGCACCGAAATGCACTAGCGTTGCCTTCACCGACGTTCGCCAGGCAAATTTTCACCCTACAAAAGGTAAAAGACGCCAGCATTTTTTGGGACTTAGAAAAGTCACGCTGGCGAATTATCGCTAGCGTTAGACGCTTTGCGCTTTAGTGAATTTGCCCCCAAGAATCTCACGATAAAGACATAGATGGGCCAACTTATTGGAGAGCAAATCTGGGCCGGCAGGGCCCCAGAGGGCTAGGACCCACCTGGTTTTTACCCAGTGTCCCGCTGGCACAGTCCGACCCTGAACTGGTGTGCTTGCTTTAGAAGCACTACTATAGTTCATATAAACAAGCTTCTGAGTAGCAATGGTGGAAAATGAAACAAGGCTATATGGCACAGGTTAAATTGTGGATAACAGATAACACCATTATATTCATGCTGTCTGCTATGTAACCTGAACCTTTACTCCTTTGAATGGCTGTCCCCATTGCTACACAGCAGCTTGTTTATGTAAACAATAGTAGTGTTTCTGAAGCAAACACAACAGTTTTACCAGTGCAGGGCAACACTACTTTAGAACAATTAAATTTTTTTGGAGTTATTGGTCCTTTAAGTCATGCAAACACATGAATTTAAATTAAGACATTGTATGTATTTGGGCTTTCTGCCGAAATGCCTCTGTTAGGATCCAAACACAGCACTCAGTAGATTCAGCCTTACCGTCTTCTTTTTGTGAAATTAGCATTGTGGGGATTATTTACTAACCTCCGGTTGGGCTTTTTTTATCAAATTTTTTGAGATTTACAGATAGAGTCACTTGGATTTGTAAGATAAATGCGTCGTGACTAATTGAAGAAACTGTGTTATCTAAAGTTATCTTAACTCATTTAATGCATTTAACCTTTTCATCAGCATACCAAAGCACCATTGTTTTCAATTGTGAACTCTTTAATTGGATGGGATGCTGTGATATTCTGTGCTAAGTGGGATAAATGAGACAGATGAGTTAAGTCACGATGCATTAAACTTACAATCCAAAGTGACTGCATCTGTATTAAAGCCCAATGCAGCAAAAGCCTGAATCAAAATATCCACCATCTCAGACCTTCCAAGGATATGTTTAAGTCAATGGCAGAGGTCCTTTGGCCTACCCTGGAATTAGCCTGGCTTTTCATATTTTAAAGTGACTGAGTGTTACTATGCTTTCTTATTTTTCACTCATAATTTGTATGCCCATATTTTATGATGATTGGTTGTTTATGAAATATTAGTTAATACTTTGAAAAAAGAACTGAATGAACCCAGACCTTGCATGCAATGTTAGAGGGCTAAAATAACAAAAACAAAAAACAAAACTGCTTACTCTTAATATATTCATAATGAGTGTGCTCAGAAGATCTTTCTTCACTTTGTGTGTAGTTACACTCTCATTCCCTCACCTAGCAGTGGTCAACTCCATGTTGTTGCTTTGACCATCCCATACATTTTTTGCTAAAATTATATAGGAGCAGTGGCTAGCTTCATGTTGTAGCTGCAGCCAACCACATCTACAGTTAGGAGCTGCAGTGGTAGTCAATAAAAAGGACAAAAATTTGGGGGTTTTAGTTGCAGGTTAAATTTATGTAATAGATTTGTAGGAACAACCCTCTTAGTGGAATCTTCTTCTTCTACTTGGTTCTTACAAATGAAACTCTTTAAATAAAACTCTTTATTAAAGTGGACCCGTCACCCAGACACAAAAAGCCGTATAATTAAAGTCCTTTTCAATTTAAACATGAAATCCAATTTCTATTTTTTATTAAAGCATTCATAGCTGTTCTAAGCTCATTTAAAAATTTCAGCTGTCAATCAAATATTGTCTGCAGACAATTACTTTCACTTTCCATTCAGCACTTCCTAGATGTCACTGCTCTCCACAAATTCCCCCTGTTCTCTTCACTGTTTAATTGTGTAGCCAGGGCATGGGGGTGGACATTGGGTCCCACATTCTGGTGCACAAACAAGAGTTTGAGATGATGTAAGGCTTGCCTTAATAACAAAATGGCTCCTGCCTGCTTGTTATAATTTTGAATTCCCAGACTGAAGGAAGCAAGAATCAAATAATTTATATAGTGTAAATAAAGTTCATTTTGCTTGACTAATGTGATAAAATAGGATTTTGAATATTTCTTTTGGGTGACGGGTCCCCTCTAATCAGATTCACAATCTCTTCGGTAGGTGCTAATTTAATGGCTTCAGTTATTCACAGTTACTACAAACAGTTTCATGCAACAAATAATACTCTTACATTCAGCTGTGGTGTTAATGCTGCAGAGTTAATACTTGATCAAACAATCCACAGTGCTAGGTGATGTCCGCATGGTCCCTCACCCCAGAAATCACTTATTCCTGAGCCTAACATTGCCTATACTAGTGGCCTTCTCACTGAAGCCTCTGGCTACTCTACTAATTACTTAAATACTGTCACTCTTTGAGTGAATTATTTCAGAACCTCTAACCCATGCCCTTCACCACACCACCTCCTTCTGAAAGTGAAAAAGAAGACAGTAAGCATGTTGTGACTTCACGCCGATGTCGGCAATGGCCGCATTGTCGTAAAGTTTTCACCATTTCACGAATTTCTACTAGAAATTCGAGAAATTTTGGTGAAGCGAAATGCCCCATATTCGCCCATCACTAATAATAATATGATATTTGTATATGGACCTAATTATGGACTGAATTTTGGAATTTTTGGGTGTGTAACATGTTAAGAAAGTTATTTAGGGATATGGCTTCACTAAGTGTGTATTTCACCTGAAGAAAGGTGAAAGAGGTATTCCACAAAAGCTTGTGCTACATTTTCTGCGGCAATAAATGGATTAAAAGACATTTTCCAGTAGTTTCTTCCATAAAAAGTTCCTGGATACCAAATGACCTGGAAGCAGCCAGGGAAATGAATGCACCCTAGAAAATCAAGTGGTGTGTGGAGGAGTTTTGTTCTTAAACATATTCCCCTCCCAACTGTAATTTATTCCCAACTCTTAGTTCCAAAACCTTAATGAAGAACTACTGTAACTGAAGTAAAGGTTTTCAAAACCTTTAAGACCCTACACTTAGGGGCAGATTTACTAAATTCACATGTATTCACATGTAGGATTCGAATATTCGATCGGATTTTCAATAAGATTCAAAATCGAATTTTGAATATGCAAATTAGGCAAATTCGACCAAATTCGACCATCGAATATTCGAATTCAAATGATTCGAATATTCAAATTAAATTTTATTAGAATATTCGAAAATTCGATGGTCGAATACTTCCTCTTTAAATTTAAATTCGATCACCAACTTCGTCAGATTAAACCTACCGAAATGGGGATCATTCCCTAAGATCGAATAGGAAAAATTCAATTGATCGTTTAAAAATCGTTCGAAAATTTGATTCGAATTAGAATCGAATTCGATCGAATTCGATCATTCTATTGATCGAATTGCGCTAAAAAAAATTTGAATTCGAATTCAAATTTTTTTTAATTCCCCACTATTCCCCCACTATTCCCCCACTATTCCCCCACTATTCCCTGGTCGAATTTCAAATTTTTCTGCCATTTGAAATTCGACCCTTAGTAAACCTGCCCCTTAGTCCCTGTGAAAAAATTATAATGAAAGTGAGTCTAGTACTGGCAAGACCATCTTGTTGCAGTTGGCCAGTTTGAATATTTTGCAATATAGGGAAAAACTATTTTGTTTAAAGTAGAAGGGATGTTTTACACAGAAAATATCTTAATTCCTTAATATATGAATAATCAGTGTGGATGATTGCTTGTCTTTGTAAATATTTGTCTATTTATTTTTATTTATATCAAAATATATTATAATATATTATGCAATATATAATACTTAAGCTTTTTGTCAAAAGCCTGCAGTGAACAATGGACAAAAAGAGAAAACACAACAAAATAAACTTATCTGCCTTGTTATTGTAATGCATGTTTGAAAATGTAATTTCTTAATGCAAATTATATACTGAAAAATATTCTAGCATAATCTAAATTACCAGAATGTGACCCTTATTGCACGGACAGACTTTAGTAAAGAACTTCAATTCCGCAAAATAAATTCCATTTACTGATCTTTATAGATCCATATGAAGCAGTGTCCATAGCTTTGAATTACAATTTTATAATAAAATATTGATTTTATTTAACTATATTACATGGATGCCACATGCCCCCTTTTAAAAGGTCACTTTAATTACTTTTACTTTGATTAGCTCTGGGCCTGGCAGATGTGTATCTTATTACATCTAATATTATACTAATATAGAAAGGGTAAAGCAAAGAGGTCCCAGTGTATTTTTAAAGCCAGAAACTGGAGAGAATACTTCTTTCTAAAGCAATCCATTATGAGAACAGTAGAGCAGCTAGAAGTTTGGATGCTGTAATAGTGATAGATGAGCAGTCAATCTTCATCATCATCATCATCATCATCATCATCATTTATTTGTATAGCGCCGACAAGATACGCAGTGCTTTCCTTAGTTATAACAAACAGGGAATAAAAGTGGATAACAATCAAGGATTTACAAATACAATAGGATTAGAGGGCCCTACACATTAGAGTTTACAACTAAAGGTTAGGGTACAATTGAGACATTAGGGTTTCAGACACAATTTGTGATTTATGCTACAGCAGTGATTATTTAAGGTACATTGAATAAGCTTCTCTAAACAGGAGGGTCTTTAAGGAGCGTTTGAAAGTTTGGAAAGAAGGAGAAAGTCTGACAGCTCGAGGCAGAGAGTTCCAGAGAAAAGCAGAAGCCCGAGAGAAGTCTTGTAGACGAGAATGGGCAGAAGTGATTAGAGGAGAAGCGAGGCGAAGGTCAGAAGCAGAGCGAAGGTTGCGTGTAGGAGTGTATTTGGAGATCAGAGATGAAATATAGGGAGGGGCTTCATTGTTAAGGGCCTTGAATGTGAGGGTTAGTAATTTGAATTTGATTCTGAAGGAGATTGGGAGCCAGTGAAGGGACATGCATATGGTAGCAGCGGATGTTGAGCGGTTAGATAGATGAATAAGTCTAGCAGCAGCATTTAGAACAGATTGGAGTAGTGAAAGTCGACTTGTTGGAATTCCTGCAAGGAGTAGGTTGCAGTAATCAAGTCGGGAGATGATAAGAGAATGAATAAGTGTTTTGGTTGATTCTGAACTGAGATATGGTCATATCCGGGTAATGTTGCGTAGTTGAATACGACAAGATTTTGCAAGTGTTTGAATATGTGGTGAAAAAGACAGATGTGAGTCTAGTATAACTCCTAGGCAGCGTGCCTGTGAGGTGGAATGAAAGGTAGTGTTGTTTACTGTGAGTGAAATCTGAGGGACAGGGGAAGATCTTGGAGGAAAAATAATGAGTTCAGTTTTTGAAAGGTTCAGTTTTAGGTGGCGCTGTGACATCCAGGAGGAGACAGCAGAGAGACAGTCTGTAACTTGGGAAAGGACAGAAGGAGAGAGGTCAGGAGTGGACAAGTAGATTTGTGTATCATCAGCATAGAGGTGATACTGAAGTCCAAATGACTGAATAAGTTTTCCTAGTGAAGTAGTGTAGAGCGAGTCTTCTCATAAGACTGTGGATGATGGGGTTCAGATTTCTAAAAGAAAAAAAAACTTCCTACAAGAATTCTCTTAAAGAACATGAAAAGGCCATTCGGTGACCCCCTTTGTGCAAAGGTTGTACCTGATTACATCTCAGGTCCTGAGTCCCCTTGAAAGGGTACTGGAAAACTCTACTCTGGCTGTGCCTCCACTTAATGGGATCTGGGAATACACCTGCAGGTGGCCCCATTAGGAAAAAACATTCAACACACACTTAGTACTGTGTAACAAATAATGTTATTAATATTTAAAGGGCAAGTAAAAAAGTAAAATAGCATACGTTAATACATGCGTATACATTACAAGATTGACCCCCTACCCTGGCAAAGTCCATGTGGTTCAGACTGTAGGGGAATTAACCCTATGGGTCCCTACAAACACTTTTCTATTTCAGCATACTGGAAGACAGTTAGTACTCTTTGTGCAGCTATGTTGGCCATCACTTTACTTCAACATATTAGAAATAGTAACAAGCACAAATGGCATATGTATATATAATAGTCATAAGGACTGTAGAAATAAGTCTGCAAATAGAGAGTACCTGTGTACTGTACACCATATAATATCCATTATATACTATTTGAAAATATTAGGTCTAAACTATTCAAATTTTACCCATTATACAGCATTTATTGAGTATATCAGCAGGAACTGTTGTTCGATCATGCTGTTAGTGCCAGGGAGCAAGGGTGGTATATCTTTATCACCCATTAGGTCTCTCTTCTGAGCGACCCTTAGCAAATTACAGATGAGATTTTTCTGTAGTGTGTTTCAGCTACATTTCAGAGAGCCCAATCAGAACAGTACTTACTTTTCTAAGCCACTTATCATCCTGGTGCAAGTCATTAAGCCTGTTCACAACAGCTTCTTCATAAGGTACAATATTTAATCCATCGACAGCACTCCAATTCTTTAATAAAACCGCCTTTATTCATTGCAAATTTTTGCATGGCAGTACAGCAACATGATGCAATGTTTCGAGTGGCACCCCACTCTTTGTCAAGCTACATTTCAGAACAGCCCAGTTGTTGCCATACTGTGTTTCAACTCATCTGCCTGGGGGAAAGGAGTCGCACCAGACCTGACATCCTGGCTCAGGCCCAGCAGTGGTTTATCCTCCATAAGCTCCTGCAGAAGAAGTGGAGCACATACAGGGCATGCACCCAAACACACCACAGCTTTTGTTTGTGGCTGTGACAGCAAAAAAACAGCAAGAGCAGGGAGATGTGTCAGCGGGAGGTTTGTTACATTTGTGCCCATATGCTGAGGTCACAGTACAAGGAAAGTTTTGGGAATTCCTTGTACCCAGTCAAAGAAAGAGTAGGGTGAGTCATTTGAGGAGGGCTCTGTACTCAAAACTGGGGAAGGCCTTTCTCTTGCCTGTCTCATCTGAAGCCTTCACTTCAACTCCACACATACAGCAACTCCAGATACAGCAAAGTATCACTAGCAGGAGCAGAGGTGATCAAATGGATATGTGTGAACATTGCTCTGACCCTCAACAGGCAGCAGTGGGCTGGCCAGCAAAAAAAAAAAAAGCTGCAGTTGCCAACAGCATCTAGGGAGCATGGAGGCTGACCACATGGGGCCTATTGTAACAACTCACCCTGGTGGTCTAATGGGACAGCAGGGACGCCTGCCACGCTGCTCCTCTCTTCCCCTGGTTCCAGTTTTTGTAGGCACATTTGCGCTGAAGCCAGTGTGCATTGGTGTGAAACTCAAGGGTATTTAAAGGGCCTTGCTTTGTGATACTTGCCCATTTTAGGTTTCTTCCTTGTGAGTTCCTGGTGCCTCTGTGCTGTTTAAAGTTTCTGATATCTGATAACTGATTACCTGTTGTGACCCCTGCCTGTTTCTGACCATCCTGACTTCTGAAATCCTGACCCTACCTGGTAACCGACTCCTCTGTATCCCTTCTGATTGATCTCCTGATTTGACCCTTGCCTGTCTGACTCTGCTTGTACTCTGCCTGCACCGACCCGGCCTAATTTGATTATGCTATCTGTCTACGCTTTGTACTGTGACGTTCTGCCCAATAGACTTTGCCTTATGCTCCTGCCCCTTCGCTTGCTAAAGTGAAAGGTGGCTGTTATGGGCTGAAGCAAGAGCCGTGAACAGGGTGTTTAGCTTGGTTCTGGATTTAGGGTGCCGACCCTGACACCTATGGTGTGCAAGACCTGCACAATGATCCCATGGATTTTTGGGTGTTGAGGCTCAACCAGAGTCCAGAACTTGGATAGTATGATCTGGAGGTAGGTGCTGTCTTGTCCCCTTACCATTATCCTTTCTGCTGCAGGTAGAATCACAGATATGACGATATACTGGATGTGCTGACATTCATTAAGATGAGTACTAGATAAGTGGGATTTCGCATACAGAGTTGCCTCCTATCCTCACCTCTCCCTAATGCTGCCTCATTTGTCTACACGCACCTGGGGTTATATCTGGAGTACTGCTGCAGCTAATGTTTTTCTTGATAGGGCCTGTCACAAAAGGATCCTACTGTCTGTCATAGGCTGTCTGTCTATCTGGCATCTCTAAAAGCTGTCAAATAAACTGAATAAAAGCACAAGTCATTCTCCATGTCTGTGGTTTGTTGAAACTGTAACACACACCTGTTTTTATACCAATAATAGCCTCAAATGAAAGTGTTTTTTTCTCTAAACTGGGGTGGGTTTCCTTCCATACTCTAAGTTCTACTGCTTGTTTGCACTCTGAAGAGATACCTGAATTCATAACAATAACAGTCTGAAAAGTGAGCCTTTGTTAATTTAACTTGGATGACTTGCCTGTCACTCTCTAAAGTGCTACTTGTTGGCACTCTAGAGAAAATGCTGCATTTATTACAGGGCATAATGAATGTACAATTAAAATGGTATTTTTGTCAAGATAATTTGGAGAATTTATTATCTGAGTAAATGCGGGAAATTTGTGGATGGTACAATATTGATTGTTTTGAAGAAATAACACGGGAGACTTTATCGTCTATGAAAAACAGCTGAAAAGTAGAAAAGTAGCTTTTCTAACTAGGTAGGCCAATATATATGCTATTTACCAAACTAAAAATGTTTTAAAAACAATATCATGTCACCTTACCATTTACTTCAATGAATTTTGGCAAGTTGTTTTTCGCTCATCAATGCACATGAACAAATAATTACAGGGTAATAGGTTATTTATTTTCAAAAGGACCATATTTTGCAGGTCACTCTGTTAATCTTTGTGCTTTGACCAAAAAGACATTATTCATTTTAAAGTGTATGAACCACCACACAGTTTAGGTTATTTTTTCATTTTATTGGAGGTATGTGCAGATGAGGAGGTCCAGAGCATCTTTATAATTGTAGACCATGGTATATATCCCCCTTCAATACAAAATTGCTCTCTCTAGAAAATAGAGCTTAAGTATTCTAGTTTATTACCGAATCTTATGGCTTTTATTCTACCATATCTTTTGCAAAAGGAAAAATTCACAGTTTTTAATAGCATGCTGTACATATTGTAAATTAATTACACTATTCCTTCTCTCTTAGCAGCAAAAGAATTGTGTAACATCTATGAATTTTAACTAGTATAAAAAGCTAACTTTGAGAGCTTTATTTTGTTTTATTCGCACATAAACAGCATTTCACCAAATATTTAGTGATGCAGAAATGTTTCCACTTAATCAGCTCAGCCTTAAGGGCGAGATGGGAAGACGACTAAGAATAAAAAATACTTCAGGGGGAAGGAGTCAGAGAATCTAAAAGAGACAAAACCATTTATTATTAAGGTTCCCGTTGTGCTTAAAGCATTGGAAGTTGTAAAGTTACCAACCCCTGAAGTGAATAGAAACAGATTTTATGGAAAAGAAAATAAAATAAATCAGTTTATGAAGAGGGAACTGAAAAAGCTGAATCATATTATAGCCTATAATAGTACAATTTGTTTTTTTGAGTTGTAAAGTGGTGTTTAAATCCAGAAGATATGAAATACAGACTGCGACATCCTACTGGATTAGTATGTTCAGCCTCCAATGCAAATGTGTTGATTCAAAGGTTGACACTTTTTTATTCCAAAGAATATATGAAAATACCCATTGAAGGCATGATGAATTTTAATGATATACTACAGATAGATAGATAGATAGATAGATAGATAGATAGATAGATAGATAGATAGATAGAGATATTGGATAAGATAAGATTAACACTTAGGTGCAAGTCAAAATTTGCATAGCGGAAAAATATCAACCAATGCATTTTGTATGGTATGATTTTTTGTGGGTGGCACCAATAAGGCAGGACATAATGGTCCTACAAAATGTATTAGCCAATTCATGGGTTGGTCTATAAGGGAAGACTACACAGAGAGACAGTTCCAAATGCATTGACTGATGCATCATTTGAAAGAAACACTAGGCCCTTAGGTGAAAGTAGGTACCTAAACAAGTCATAAATATGCCTCCAAATCAACCTATATCATATATGGACAACAGACAATGTGCCCCATGGGCCATTTGCAGGCAATATGTTCTGAAAAGGGGACAACATTACAAAATACTGAGAGAGCAAGAATGGCAATAGCATAACTGTTACTGATGTAATTTAGAGCATATACTTTCTCATAGTTTATCTCATGAAAACACAACAGTCTACGGGGAAATTTCTAATCGAATTAAGATAAGTTTTTCTAAACTAAAGCCGACCCATTGTTCCTTAGCTCTGGATCATGTGAAATTGATCATGAAAAAAAGCCATGAAGGAAGACAAGCCAGTGATATCTATTTGTAAGATTACGAGCCAGAAATAAAGCTGGGTTTATATATAAAGACACATTTGTTCTGTGAGGTAACCAAGCAATCAGGTTGGGCTAAATGGCCTAATCTGATAGATAGATAAACATGGTTTATTCATGGTGAGTGCAGATCTAAATATTATTTTTACATTCCAATACATTGTAGATGATTTGTCAACATAGAAGAATTGAGATCGGCATCAGGGTTTGTAAAAATACAAAATAACTGTCACAGGTTAGTCTGTGTAAATTTTTTGTCCTAAATACAGGTTACTAAAAGTGGAGCATATTAAAAAGAATATATAGTATGTGTGTGTGTGTGTGTGTGTGTTTATTAATATATAAAAAGCAATCAGCCAAGTTTTTTTCTGGAGGCCTTATTTCTACAGCGACTACATTCCATTGTGGATATGTTTTTGCAAAAGACAACTGAAATATGATTAAGTACAGACCCAATATCCCAGATGTTGATAGCAAAAGGGAACATTGCATCATACAGTGATGCTACTTTCCTGGATAAGCCCTTCCACTCTGCTCATCCCTAATCTTTAAAAGACCAGACCACCCCCCCCCCCCCCCCCCCCCCCCCCCCCCCCATACCAGCAGGTTTGTAACAAGTTTCTATAAACTACTGAAATGGGGATATTAGCATACTGACATAGAGTTTGTCCAGGAAAGGAACTCCAAACAAGCAATGTCACTAAACGAGTGGATCACGGTCTTATATACCCACATTGAGGTGGGCGATATCCGGCTGATCTGATCATGGGCCCTAGGGATTGCATCAACAAACAGATGCTGTCCATGATTTGACGAGATTTTGAACTCTGCCTGATTGACATCTGCCCGACTATTGGCCAGATATCGATCAATGACATCCGTTGGATGGTCCCCTCACATGGGCCAATAAGCTGCTGTCTGTCAGCATCTTTTATCAGCATGTGTATGACAATCTTAAGTATGGCATAATCTTACAATATCTAGTACAATTAAAGGTATACTATCATGGGAAAACATGTTTTTTCAAATGCATCATTTACTAGTGACTAGTACTGCTCCAGCAGACTTCTGCACAAAAATCCATTTTTCAAAAGAGCAAACAGATTTTTTTATATTTAATTTTGAAATGTGACATGGGGCTAAATATGTTGGCCATTTCCCAGGTGCTCCCAGTCATGTGACTTGTGCTGTACTGCAAGTTGGAGTGATATTACCCCCTCCCTTCTCCCCTCCAGCAGCTCATCAGCAGAACAATGGGAAGGTAACCAGATAACTACCTGGTAGATATAAGAACAAGTCAGTAGCACTTCCATTATACTTATATATTTTACTTACTGTAGCTCTAGGAGTGCATTCACAACCCCCTTTTTGTATTTGAAATGTAGCCGGAAGCTGTGGCTGAGCTTCATGTGGAGCACCCTCATACCTCCCCCTTTTAACTAATGGTCCTATGTTTTTTATTGCAACTTCTGCAGATAACACTTTTTACACCTATGTACATTTATAACACTTTCTGTTTTCAGTTTGTCTTTCTTACTAATAATTTTTCATATTTACACTCTCATTTATATTCACATTTACACTTGCACATATTATACACATTGTTTTAAATGTGCACCTTTACAAATAGCCTTACTTAGCCTTCACTTTTTTCATTATTTCTTTGTTCTTTAAAAAAGTAGAGAATTCCTATCATACTTACCGTAATTCTCTTTTCCTGGCCACTCTCC
>CM044436.1:110127937-110178276 GCA_024363595.1 Xenopus borealis
GGAGGGACATTCTGGTCTGGGGGCGGGGATGGGAGGATCCTCCCGATTGTAATGCTGATAAGGAGTGGCCAGGAAATTGGTGTTGGTTTGGTCAATCTCTCTCTCTTAAAAGCCGCTAGTTAGTGGCAGGGACAAACCAAGGTTCAGGACACATCTACTTCAATGTTACTATACAGAGGGGTACTACACCTTTTTTACTATGACCAGAGGTAAAAAAGTTAGGGACCACCATATGGTGTTTACCTTAAAGGGGTTGTTCACCTTTGAGTTAACTTTTAGTATAATGTAGACAGAGACATTCTGAGACAATTTGTAATTGGTTTTCATTTTTTATTGTTTGTGGTTTTATAGTTATTTAGCTTTTTATTCAGCAGCTCTCTAGTTTGCATTATCAGCAATTTGGTTTCTAGGGTACAAATTACCCTAGCAACCCTGCACTGGTTTGAATAAGAGACTGGAATACGAATAGGAGAGGAACTGAATAGAATGATAAGTAATAAAAAGTGGCAATAACAATACATTTGTAGCCTTACAGAGCATTTGTTTTTAGATGGTGTCAGTGATCCCCATTTGAAAGCTGCAAAGAAACAGAAGAAAATAGCACATCATTAAAAAAACTATGAAAAATAAATAATGAAAACCGACTGACCAATTGTAAGATCTTAGAATTGGCCCTTCTACAATATACTAAAAGTTAACTTGAAGGTGAACCACCCCTTTAACATGGTATGGTGGCTTATCGACTTTATGATCATAACTTTGTAACTAAAAACCCTTGTTTTTGTAAACATATGCACTGGCATTTAAACTGAATTACTCAGATAGGGGATCAGGGAATGTGCACTGATTAAATGGCCAAGTCAGTAGCACTTCCATTATACTTATATATTTTACTTAGCTCTAGGAGTGCATCCCCAACCCCCCTTTTTGTATTTGAAATATAAGAACAGCACTCAATAAATAAAACTCCATATCCTACAGAGAATCCTTCAGTTACATTGAGTAGAAGAAACAATAGACTGTCAGAAAGCACATGACCAGGAAAAATGACCTGAGATGGCGGCATACAAACCAATATTACAACTAAAAAAATACACTTGGGCTAGCAATTACATTTTACATGGTAGAGTGAATTAATTGCAGTATAAACAGTGCAATTTAGAAATAAATATGACACCATAAATATGACAGAGTCAGAAAAGATAATTTCACCACTAATCCAAGCGGCTTCTTTAGTTCAACTGAGTCATAAAGATTTCCCCTCCATTTGAACTCTTAAGAGTAGTAAAATCAGTGAAATATATCCTTAGATTTGTCATTTTCTAGCACAATCCTGTGATAAGTAGGCATGGAATTATGTACCTCCTATTCGAAAGTATAATGATAACAGTTGAATTTAAAAGTTCCATGACCATGCACAATAGCATAAGGTCACAAATACAGCTCATGTAATTTCCTTTTTTCTATTATTTGAATGAACCCCCCCCCCCCCGAAATGTATAATATAGAACCCAATACACATATTAATGTAGGGGATACATTATTTCCAAAGTTATATATACTGTACGAAAGTTAAGCATCTTCTCTTGCCATCAAATGAAGCTCTGAAATTAAGGAAATCCTCTGGAAAACAATAAAAGAAAGAAATTGACCATGCTGTAATAAAACAGTATTAACTTTGTGGTCAGTTTATAGAACCTAAAGGGGTAACCAGCTGTACCTATAATTATTTCATACATAATGATGTGTTGGAATTTGCCAAACCAAATGCCAAAATCCAATAAAGTGATTTGTCATGATTAACAATGATTCACCAAATCAAGGTTTGTAGGCATGGATTCAATCACACCAATTCTAAACCACAATTCTGTCCTTTCTATTACTCTGCCAAAGAGTTAAAAGCACATGTAACTGCTGTAGTTTGAATTTTCAGGAGACTTTGGCTGTAGATCAAAGAATACAGACATATCTGAATCTACAAGGGGATAAATGAATCAAGTTTAGACAGTGATTAACTGGTGTCATGGCTGCTCATTTTCAACAAAGATATATTTAATCATACCCACTTCGAAGTTTCTGGATTATGGACTTTGCTGTTTCAAACAATATTTTTTATTTATTTTTAAAAATGTCAGCTTTTTTTTTTTAACATTTACATCTCTTTAGTTTGAAAGGTTGTGTTCCAATATTTCCTTCCTCTGGGTTTGGTTCAAAGACATTTCCTACAGTTTTCTAGGTGTTTCATAAATCAAGATGATAGAGTCTGACATAAACTCAATATGAAAATGTACAAGGTACTTGACTTTCATTTGATTAGAGTAGAAAATGTAAAAGATGTTTCAATAAAAAAAAATTACAAGCAGAAGCTGAAGAAAGTCCCTTTGAAAGTAACAAAATTGTAACAACAGAGCCAGAATACTGGAATTAGCCATAGATTAATATACTATTTTAAATAATAGTAATTAGAATTCATACTATATGCATAAAAGAAGCAAACAGCATATATAAATGTAATAAATTAAGTCCCTATACAATTAATACTGCTTGAAACTAACCTGAGAGAGACCTGGAGAAAAATCAACTTCTGTTACATCATTTCTAGATTCAAAGAACAGAAAAGGATTCAGATAATAATACTGTTTCCAATGCTTTTTGGCAGACTGTGAGGATACCTGTTGATTCAACAGTGCAGCGGTAATGCCCAATGCTCCTTTCATGGGAATGCCTGTGATCTTCTTGTGTATGCATATGCCTCACTTGTACTTTTACGCACTGTGAAGTCCCAGAGCAATGATGTCATAGTGCAAGGTGACACATTAGTTATTAATTCAGACATTTAAAGGCACAACACCTAATTGCCGAATGCCAAACATAGGTTCTGTTTGCTGTTAGTTCCTTGGTGCAATACTGTTCTGATTCTTATGGGTGACTCCTTTCCTGCCTCTGACTTTGATAATTGCTGCCTGTCCTGACCTTTTTGCATGTCCTCTGACTACATACTGCTGATTTGTCTGTCCATCTTTTTTACACACTGGTTCCCTTGCCTGCCCAGAATTTGAGCCTTGATTCTCTCACTATAAGACCTGGCAGCATCCAAGTAGTGGAGGGCTCCTACTGAATTAAAAGGTTAGACATGGAAGCATGAGCCATGACTGGAGTCTTAGCTCTTATTCTGGGTTTTGGGAAACTGGATGTGACACAGACCTCTTGCTTCCTACAGTATAACCAATACATACATGTTGTTATATTTTCCTCTTACCTCATATCTTTTTGATAAATATCTTATTACCACATAAAAAGTCAGAATCTATCCTTCTGTAGATCTTAGAATACCTAGAACACCAACTAAAAGTTTCTGCTTTAGGCAGTGGTTCCATGAATACTGTATACAAAAATCAAATAAACAATTACTTCAACTAGCATTCAAGTTGATTCCTCCACTTAGAAGCTCAGCAATTCCTAAGTGAAATGTTCTGCTGAACTTGGTATGTTACACATTCAGAATATCATTACATCTGTAAAAAAAATGAATGGATAATTCTTTATTTTGTATTAGTGAATGTGCTGGCACTGGAGATGGCCTTGGTTGGATTGCTTTGACTGAAATATCTATTGAGTCTTCAAATCTAGAAAACATGGTGTATGTGGAAATATAGTCAATAGAATGTATAGTTTTACTATGAAATAGCACCATATGTTTTTCTCCAATTAACTTTTGTTTAAAATTAGTGATGGCCGAATTTATTCGCCAGGGGTGAATTTACGGCGAATTCCCGCCATTCGCCACTGGCAAATAAATTCGCGAAATGCCAGCAAAAATTTGCCGCCGAAAAATTTGGCCAAAAAAAATGAGTCGCGACGCACGGCAAAAACGACGCGCGACTCGTTTCGCGAATTTTTTCACCAATTTGCGAATTTCTCTGGAAATTCGCAAATTTTTCGGCAAAGCGAAACGCATGAGATTCGCCCATCACTATTTAAAATACATGTCCATTTCTTAATAGTTAATAATTATGGCATTTTGTTTGCAAAACAGAGAAAAATAATCTTGACATTAAATAATACAGGTTCTGTGAAGAGTTTAACCATCATAATCCAGAGCCAAACTGGATTTCCTTAAATAAGGGCCATAATTGACACCTGTTTTTTCACAGAATGAATGACTTCACTAATTGAACTCCATACTGCTATTATTCAGAACAAGCTATTATTCTGAACAAGTCTTAATGATTCAATTACACAGAATCAGCAGCATGCATGTCATGATTGTTGCTGATTCACAAAAAACAGCCTGTTGGAATGAAATCACAGCATCTGTCAACAGCATGAACAGTTTATTCACACTATGGGCTTGATTCAATTCAATGTGCTAAATGTACAATAAAGAAAAGATGTTAATATGTTAAGATGTTAATGTCACTCTGTCTATAAATGTGTTTCAAAGGCATAAACACACTTTTAGATGAACATTTGTATTGAAGATTTTTCAGTATAATAAACCCTAGCATGGTCCACCGTGGCCCTGAAGAGACAACCCCACATGGTGAAACTACTACTTCCAGACAAGGAGTTTTTCAAGCCAAGTCAGTCCACCAAGGTCAGAAGATGACATCCATTCAGACCACACCAATGTCAATTCAGTTGGTGATGATAGCCAACAAAGCCAAAGGTTTGGAACTGGCAAGGTCCATGCATTCATAAAAAAACAGACTGTTGGAATACAATTATAGCATATGTCAACAGTGTAAGCAGTGTACTCAAAACCACTCATGTCATCTAAAAAAGGTTTAACAACTGCAAACAAAAAATGTTGGAAGAAGCCCTTCAGGCCAAAAAAAATGGAGACCCATTTCAGTCTGTATAATTTTCTGCATGGGAATTATTGCTACGGGACAAACTTTTGCCTTTGGCCATTTCTGAGGTACCTGGTGGACACAGAAAATCCACCCACTTATCAAACACCTGCTCTTTTTTTTCTTTAAACTACAACTGCAATATCCTAATGATTGATTTTGTAAAGAAGTACTTGACATTAACTTTGTTTTCATTGGTACTTTTCAAACAGTCTTCTTGTTGTGTCTATATTTGGAGTCAAATGAAGCTTTGAAACTAGCCAGTGTTTGGAAAAAGAAACACAAATATGCCTAGAGGACGGACTACATTGCAATTTGCAAGCCATGTGTAAAATGTTATAGTGAGATTGAAATATGACCCTCACACACAAATGTGGGTGCTGAGTTTTACATTTAAAACTCCAAATACAGGGAAGAATGAGAAACTATATTTACATTTCCACATATAAAATGAATCAGTTTTCAACAGTCTTAACCCTCAACTCCATTCTGTAGAAGGGGCACTGGGCATCATTGGTTTTCAAGTAACAATCAAATGAGATGTAATACGTAATATAATAGCTTAACATGCTTTCTTGTATTGGATCCAAAATTAATTGTGACAATTGAAACATGTTTTTTCATCCACTGCTGGGAGTCTCTTTCTAGTCTTACTATTAAGACTATTATTAGCACAACAGTGAATTCCATCAATCTAATAATGAGGAACTAGATTTGAGCTAGATGATTATTAAAGGGGTGGTTCACCTTCAAGTTAACTTTTAGTATACTTACTTTCATTTTTTCAATTTTCATTTTTATTACTTATCATTCTATTCAGTCCCTCTCCTATTCATATTCCAGCATCTTATTCAAATCAATGCAGGGTTGCTAGGTTAATTTGTTCCCTAGAAACCAAATTGCTGACACTGCAAACTAGAGAGCTACTGAATAAAATTCTAGTGCAGATTAGCCACTCATAAAAAGCCACATTTTTCTGCAAATCTACAGTATATTAGGCAAAAACGGATAAAATAAATCTAATCCCTACATTTTTCACCCAGACCTCTTTGTAAACATTATGCTTGGCCATTTGGCAATTTTCCTTGTGTAATGGATACTTAGTAATGGATCCCATGTCACACGTTAAAGCTCTTATTGAAGATTGAAATGTCTTTGGCATCTACAAGGTATTTCTATAATTTCTTTATTTTCTTTAATTGCAAGCCCTTTGAGTAGTGATGGGCGAATTTATTCGCCAGGGGTGAATTTGCGGCGAATTCCCGCTATTCGCCACTGGTGAATAAATTCGCGAAACAGCTGGGAGAATTCGCCGCCAAAAATTAGCCGGCAAAAACGAGTCGCGCGTCGTTTTTGACGCGACGCGCGCCGAAAACGACGCGACGCGCGCCGAAAACGACGCGACGCGTCAGAAACTACGCGACACGCGCCGAAAACGATGTGACGCGTCGGAAACTGCGCGACACGCGTCAAAAACGACGCGCGACTCGTTTCGCAAATTTTTTGCCAATTCTCTGGAAATTTGCGGATTTTTCGGCGAAGCGAAACGCGGCCGTTTCGCCCATCACTACTTTTGAGTTCTAGAGCCCCGGTAATCCAGAATCTGAAGATGTGCTACAGTTTTGGCTACTTGCATATACTGTATAATCCCAAACAGATTCTGATTGACCCACATTTGCATTACAGATGCAGAAGACCTGCTAACCTGTTTAACCAATCAATTGTTTCTATATACTGTAAATATACTTTTAACATTTTTTAAACTGCTATTCTCTATTTCTTAGTGACAAAAGTATTGTAGTTTCCAATATCTAAGTTAAACATTTCAAAATAAAAGAAGTATTTTGTGGCCACATTTAGAAATGCATTTGGAAATGGGTAATGCTTTATCTGTATAAAACAGTGCTATGCAATTAGCAAGTGCTTAAATTACAGAGTATGATAGCTACAGCACTGAACACAGTCATTCAGCCCATTTATTATATCCAGCTGCAATTTCAATCTGAATTATAATGTAGGCACTGAGGCATGTTGCATGGTCTGTCTTTGGGTTCTTGTGATAGAGGTCCTTCAGTCCTAGTTCTTGTACCATCAAATTTACATAGAATTACTAAGACAAACGTCTACCTATTCTTTAAAAATAACCTTCTTCACTTAGGTATTCCATTTAGGCTTTCACGATCATATATACATTGTATAGACTGTACCACGCGAAACTAACAAAACCGATTATTTAATGCAAATAATAGTAAATAACATAGTAAATGTAGAATTCATTATATAAATTATTATATAAATATAAATGAAAGCTAAAATAAAATCATTTTATATATAAAAATCAAAAGTTGGGAATATTTATCAAGTTGTCAAATTGTGTTTTTTTATTGCAGTTAAAATTTCACATTCATGAAAATTCAGACAATGTTTCTCTTTTTAACTCTATTAATTAAAGTTTTAGTTTATTGTTACTCTATTAACTACAGTTTTTATTCATTTATTTTAATAATAATTTTTTTTCACAAAGTCTCAAAAAGCTTGTGTAATTGTACCATGTACTAAAGACAAAACAATAATATTTTTAATTTATACATTCAGCAATTAGTGATGGGCCAGTCTACTCCATTCCACATAATAATAATACAAACTAATTGTGATATGGTTTACCATGGTCAGTATTAGTTAAGAACATACTTACTTTGCTGCATCATAAAATTTGTGAACAATTTGCAAAATTTCACCAAAATTTTAACAAATGTATGGTAAAAAATTAGAAGGCAAAATTATTTTGCAGTTGGCATGTAACAATTACCTTTTTTTCTGCTTTTTATCCCTGGCACAAAAACCCACCCACATTTTTTCTTCTGAAACAAAATGGTCAAATTCTAATAATTATGTTGACTTATTTACAGTTCATTTCCAGAGACAGAGGAAACATAGAGTAAATGCTTGTCAAGTAAGGAGGTGTAGGTAGGTGTGGGCGGAGCTGTTGGGATAGTACAGCTGAAGCAGGTGCTGTGTCTTATCTGTCTGATATAATGTTCTGGCATTATAATGTGTCTATTATAAGGATATAAATGAAACTTTGGCCCAAAGTGAAATTACCAAATGGCATATTATGATATCGGAGATGCAGAATCGGCAGAAAAAATACAGGTGCAATTTGTTACTTGTCACTTGCTACCTCCAATTCCTATACTATACCTATTAAACTTTAGGCATCAACAAGGCCAGAAAGAGGCACTGATGTGCTTGGAACAGGCATGCACAGTTTAAACATTAGGCACATCACTGAATTCTATATCAGACCTTATATTTGACAAAGTACTTGCATGTCTTAAATGGTTGAAAGGTTTGATGCCAAGACAAACTTACCCAAGATAATTTCTATTTTAGAAATCTGTTATTTAAACAGGCATGATCTCATCTTGCCTTCTAGTTACTAACTTGTTGGTAGACACAAACCATTGCAAAATACTCAATTAATCTCCTACTGAAAGAGTAATAAACTAGAGAGAAATAGTTTTTGATTCTTTGACCAATCTGTCACCAATCTAATGCTATATATATCCTCTAGCTCCACATCCCAGAGGAATCACTGTAGATAAAAAGTACATTTTCTCATATGATCATACATTATATATTTTATTATGTAAATCTCCTGCAACTTGTCTTCTTGGATATATGCATAGTATATATGTACTTTCTCATAGAGAGATTATATTTAGACTGCTTTATAATTCAGCTAGATTCCTTTTTATTTCTGGATGATTTTTTTTCCATATATATAAAACAAGAAATTCCAAAATATTATCATATTGTTCTTCAATGTCCATTTTATAATGTTTACTGTCCTAACTATGCAAAGAAGGCAAATGCAGCCTTTGTACAATGGTATCAAATTTGGAGATCCAAAGATATTTCCATGAAAACTAAACTGAGAATATTCCAGAGTAACGTGAAGACTGTCTTCCTGTATGGATGTGAGACATGGAAGGTGACATTGGAGATAACAAAAAGCCTCCAAACTATTATAAACCCCTGCCTCCGAAGAATATTAAACATCTGGTGGCCAAATGTAATTTCAAACAAACAGCTGTGGGAAAGTACCCAAGAACAACAAGTGGACTTGCAGATCAAACGTAAAAAGTGGAGATCGGTTGGCCATACCCTTTGCAAGGATAAATCAATTGAGAAGGAGGACTTAAAAGTGGAATGATCAAGGCAGCAGAAAAAGAGGAAGACCAAAGACAACTTCGAGATGAAGTGTGGAAGAGGAAATAAAGAAAGCAGGGAAATCATGAACTGAGATATAAAAAATGGCCCAGGGCAGAAACTGGTGGCACATATTTGTTGAGGCCCTTTGCTCCAGTGGGAGACACAGGATTAACTAACTAACTAACTGTCCTAACTGGTAGCTCAATATTTCTGGTTTGAATTGATTTAAAATTTTATTATTTAAACCAGAAGTAAAGCTTTACACAAAAGGTACAGCAAACAAAAAATAATCAGAAAAAAATGTCTGGCATGAAATGAACATTAAATATGAAAGACTACCCTATATTTTGTTTACTAGGAAAATTAATAATATATTTCCTACACTGCTCAGTTCACAAATAAAAAAAATGGGCTAGCTGTAATCTCTTTAGATCACACAGTTAAATTACACTTACTCTACATGTCATTAATAAAGAAATGTGGTTGAACCTGAAGACTTTGCAGGTCTAGACCATTCTTTGAGTTACGTTCTTGCAAATTCCTACGGCAGTCTTCAGGGAAATTAGGAGAAGAACACATTGATTAATTTAGCAATTACAATCAAATCAAGCTACAAAGATGTGAACACTCTCATACATATACATAACAAACAGAAAGGAAGGTCTTTACCCATGTGGTGATTCAATGCATATAAAGAATTGAACATATTAAGACTGATGGCTTCCCTGTTATGTCAAATTGTTAGGGTTGGTTTGGCACATAATATATGTTCTTTTAGTAGAGAACAGCCTAAATTCAAACAATATCTAGTGTTAATATAAATGTAAATGATTTATTTTTCAAAAAGGGGAAAAATATTTTTTCTTCAAATAAAAAAATAGAATGTTTAGTGATTTATTAAACCTGATGCTGTTAAAAGTCTTAATAAAAAAGTACTCCATGCCATGGTCATGTAGAAGTCATTAGCAGATGTCCTGTTTACAATTGGAAGATATCATGATCTGCTCTGGGTTTCATAAAATAATCTGAATAATTTTTGGTTTTTGTTGATAATCCCAAAAAATCTGAGTTTCTGGCCATCAAATGTGAAAAAAATTGTACAATTTGTTTCTGTTTCAAAATTTTATGGAATTTTTTCCCACACCAGATTTTTTTTATCCATATAATCCAAATTTTATAAAATGATTACCTTTTTCTTTGTAACAGTAAAACAGTACTGTGTACTTGATTCTAACTATGGTATAATTAACATAATTACTCTTTTCTGGAAATGAAACTAGTTTATTGGGTTTATTTCTTGTTCACATGGCTTTCCAAAAGATATGAAGATAAGGACTATGGAAAGATCCATTATCCAGTAAAACCCCAGGTCCAGAGCATTCTGGATAACAGGTCCTATACCTGTAACATATGGTATCCCAAAACTCAGAACAAGCCACAAGGATCCCGGTCTCAGCTCACACTTCAGCATATAATAACCGCATTTGGCTTTGGGAGGAGCCCTCTGCTACTTGGATGCAACCAGGTCTTAAAGTAAGAGGACCAAGGGCAGAGTTCTGGGCATGCAAGCAAACTGTTACTTATACAGGAAGTATGTGGAACAGGCAGGGTTAATTCCCGTCAGTGCAGGATCGAGAACATGGAGTATGGTCAGGATAAAACAGCCAGGGTCAAAACAGACAGGGCAGTACAGGAGTCAGGATCCAGAAGATTAAAGGGGTGGTTCACCTTTATGGTAACTTTTATTATGTTATAGAATGGCCAATTCTAAGCAACTTTTCATTTGGTTTTTATTATTTATTTGTTATAGTTTTATAGTTATTTGTCTTTTCGTCTGATTCTTTGCAACTTTCAAATGGGCGTCGCCGTCCCCTTCTAAAAAAACAAATGCTCTGTAAGGCTACAAATGTATTGTTATTGCTACTTTTTATTGCTGATCCTTCTATTCAGACTCTCTCCTATTCACATTCCAGTCTCTTATTCAAATCAATGCATGGCTGCTAGGGTAATTTGGGCCCTAGTTACAAGACTGCTTAAAATGCAAATTGAAGAGCTGCTGAATAAAAAGCAAAATAACTCAAAAACCGTAAATAATAAAAAATTAAAACCAATTGCAAATTATCTCAGAAGGTCACTCTCTACATCATACTAAAAGTTATCTCAAAGGTGAACAACCCCTTTAATAATCAGGCAAGGTCAGTTAACCAGCAAAGATCAAGGACAGGCAAAGATCAGGAACAGTAAATCAGATCACAAGCACACCCATAAACTATCTTAAAACAGACCTATGTGGGGCAACGAGTCAGTGCAGAGTTGGGGTTTTTTTAGCCAGAATGGTTTACACTGGTCACTTGTGGCCAGATAAGCAAGGTTAAACATAGTTGTTTGCTCACCTAGAGTAGAGGCAATGCAATAAACCAGAAAACACTAGGGTCAACTCCAGGCAGGATGATACATGTACATGCACATGTTTGTCATATATTAATTTTGTGCAGGAATAATGTCAAAGTAGTCTGTAATGTTTTTATTCTAATAGAAATGTATTTGAGGTGAAGAAGGGAATGTTTAGTTAGACGCTTGCAATATACATGTGAAATGCTGACCTAGTGTTTCCAAACTTTTGGACAGTGAAATCACATGTTCAATTAATCAAATGAATATCAAAAACTTGAATTGAAAATAGCTTGAATACTGATGATACAGCTCCCACTGACTTTTTTTTTTGTTGTGTACTAATGAATTAAAAAAAAAATTGATGTTACTGTTCCTTTAAGTGGGAAATGCTTTTCACATGGTTAAACACAGAACAATATTGATAAGTCTTTAAAATGTCAGTATATTCCCTTTGTAAGCAAGGAACGTCTTTGCAAAACAAAACCTTTGTGGTACAATAGAAGTGTTGGTGTTGAGGTCGGTAAGAAAAAACATGCTTTTAATGCTTTCAAGTTAGCTGGGACAGCAGACATGTTTATCAGGTACAAGTAGGCCAATAAATCATGCAAAAAAGCTAAATGCAAAAAATAAAAAATCTATTTGAAAAAGGTTATTGCAGCAAGCAGTAAAAGATTCCACAATTAATTACTAAATATGCAAATATTAAAAGATTAGGCAGGAAGGGGTGGGACTCTTAATATCAAAGTGGGGTCAGCTGGTTGATGAGAAAAAAATAGGTATTTTGAACTGTTTTTTTCATCTGTTTGCACAAATGAGGAACCCGTTTAAGATTCCCAGTTTTAGTAATAAAACTAATGATGCATGGTTTACGCATGAGGATATTCAAAAGAGACTAGAACATGTTAAGATAAACAAAGGTCCAGGACCAGATGGCATTCATCCCAGGGTACCTAGCGAGCTTAGCTCTGTGACTGCCAAACCTCTTTATTTAATTTTTCAGGATTCATTGATTTCTGGCATGGTGCAGCCTCCAAACTACAGGCTCGTTGGTCTGACATCAGTCATAGGAAAGCTTTTTGAAGGGGTATTAAGAGATAAGATACCGGACTTCATCTGCAAATCATAATACTGTGAATTTGTGCTAGCTTGGTTTTATGCTTAATAGATATTGTCAGACTAATCTAAATTCTTTATGTAAAGGAGAGCAGGGATGTCAGTGGGTGTGATCTACAGATGAAGCCACTTTGGATTGTGCATTTGACACATAAAAACTTAACTCATCTATCCCATTTATCCCACTTAGCACAGAATATTGTGTCACAGCATCCCATCCAATTAAAGAGTTCACCATTGAAAACAATGGTGCTTTGGTATGCTAATGAAAAGGTTAAAGGCATTAAATGAGTTAAGATGACTTTAGATAACACAGTTTCTTCAATTAACCCTGAGTCATGACGCATTTAACTCACAAATCCCAGTGGCTGCATCTGTACTTAGACTTTGCTAAAGCATTTGATACAGTGCCACACAGAAGGTTACTTCTGTGTTTCTCCTCATATCACTCTCATGCTTCATTAAACATTTTGCACTACCTACCCAGTCAAATCACAACTCTATACAAATCGCAGCCTCTCTAATTTCCTCTCCTTCCCTCTCCACACATGAAGTATTTAAAGTACTCTGTTTAGCTATTCCAGGAAACTCCTCTTCTTCATACAAACTAAGAACTTACAAATCCCGCTATCACTTAATCTATCTCTCCTTTCTATTGCTGGCAGCTGGGGACATTTCCACAAACCCAGGCTCCTACCCCATCCCAGTTATATCATGGCCATGGGCTCCTTCTCTTAGGTGCAAATTCCAACATTACAGAACATGTATCCCTATACCCAAAAACCTAGGGAATCTTTCCTGAGCTTTCTGGAATGCCAGATCTGTTTGAAACAAACTTACAAACCTTCATTGCCAACTCCTTAATCATACTTGCACTTACTGAAACCTGGCTTTCTCCCACTGACACTGCTTCACCTGCTGCCCTGTCCTATCGGAGCCTACACCTTACTCATACTCCCAGGCCTGGAAACAGACCTGGGAGTGGAGTAGGTTTTCTTCTCTCACCCCGCTGTACTTTTAAAGTTCTTCCACCTGTTCCTTTCTTATCATTCTCCTCATTTGAGGTTCACTGCATTAGGCACTTATCCCCTATTTTAATCTGCATTACTGTCATATATCGACTACCTAGACCAACCTCACAATTTTTGGACAACTTTGCTGCCTGGCTTCCTTACTTTTTTTTTCATCTAACACCCCATCCATCATATTAGGTGACTTTAATATACCTGTTAACAACATTAACAAACCTTCCATCTCTAAACTTCTTTCGCTTACATCCTCTCTAGGCTTATCCTTGTGCTCAGACTCCCCTTCTCACACCAATGGTAACACTCTGGATCTCATATTTACCAGACTCTGTTCAACAACCAATTTTACTAACTCACCATTTCCGCTAACTGATCACAATATGCTCACATTTCAACTCTCACTAACTCCCTCCTCACCCCCTTGTTATAATATGGCTACCTCTGTCTACTATAGCACACTCACCACTGCCCTTAAGGAGCTTGCTCCTGTAAAAACTAAACATGTTAGACCCAAACCCCTTCAACCCTGGCACACTTCTCATATTAAAGCGCTCCAAAGACACACACATGCACTTGAGTGACGCTGGCGTAAAGCTGCTCAGAATCAGACTTTTGGAGCTACAAATCTGCCCTGCATTCCTATAACACCAGCCTTTCCCAAGCCAAACAAACATACTTTACTTCACTCATTAACTCTTTCCAAAAAAATGGCACAACTCTTCTCCACCTTTAACGTTCTCCTTTCGCCTTCTCCACCCCCTCCATGCACCTCTGTCTCTACTCAAGACATCACTGAGCACTTCAAAAACAAAATTGACACTATCAACCCCCCTAGGCTTCCACCACCCTCCCTCCACACTCCCCAGTCTCTCCTGTGCTCCTTCACCCCTGTTACTTATGAGGAAGTCTCAAAACTTTTGGCCTCTTTTAACCTTACCACCTGCCCGCTTGATCCTATTCCTTCAAAACTTATTCACAATACAAATCATTGCCTAATCAAAGCCTTAACTCATCTATTCAATCTCTCTCTCTCAACTGGACTATTTCTGTCTCATACTCTTGTCACCCCCATTCTGAAAAAAAACCTCTCTTGATCCCTCAAATTTTGACAACATTCAACCTATCTCTCTGCTACCTTTCATAACTACTTGAGTGCCTAGTCTACAACCAACTAACCTCATTCCTTTCTGACAATAACCTGCTGGACCATCTACAATCTGGTTTTAAACCACAACACTCCACTGAAACTGCCCTGACCCGGCTAACTAATGATCTTTTAACCGCTTAAGGCAACAAAAAATTCTCACTACTAATACTGCTTGATCTCTCATCTGCATTTGACACTGTAGATCACCCTGTCTTCCTCCAGTCCCTCCATTCACTTGTGACACAGTCCTATCCTGGTTCTCTTCTTACCTCAATGATCGTTCCTTCAGTGTCTCTTACAATGGAGTAGCATCTTCCCCCCTCCCTCTCTCTGTTGGGGTTCCTGAAGGCTCTGTCCTGGGACCCTTATTGTTTTCCTTATATACTTCCTCCCTCTGCAAATTTATCAGCTCGTATGGTTTCCACTACCACCTCTATGCTGTCGATACTCAGTTCTATCTCTCCTCTCCTGATCTCAAGCCAGAACTCCTAACTCGTGTCTCCTCACTACCTTAAATTATACCTCTCCATAACGGAAATTATTAACAATTCCACTATCACCCCGTCTCTTCAGGCCTTGGGGTTATCATAGATTCTACCCTGTCATTCACTCATCACATCCACTCACTTGTTAAATCATATCATTTCCACCTAAGGAACATATTCAAAATACGACCACCCAAGATGCTGCCAAAATTCTTATTCACTCTCTCGTCATATCACGTCTTTTAATTGGCCTTCCCCACCAGAGACTGTCACCTCTCCAGTCCTTAATGAACACTGCTGCTAGACTTATACACCTCAGCAACCGCTCCTCCTCTGCCATTCCATTCTGCCAATCCCTGCATTGGCTTCCACTGCCCTTCAGAATTAAATTCAAATTAATGACCCTGACATTCAAACACTTCATACAGTAACTCTGACCCTCCCTACATCTCTGAACTATATACTCAATCAACTGCTTACTCTACTGACCTCCTTCTCAACTCGTCTCTCATTACCCCCTCACATGCTCGCATTCAAGACTTAGGGCTGCACCCCTCCTCTGGAATTCTCTCCCACGGTCTGTCCGACTTTCTCCCATTCTTTCAGCTTTCAAGAAATCTCTTAAAACGCACTTATTTAGAGAAGCCTACCCTCACCAGTGCAAAACCACTTACAGTACCACATCTCTCACCCACTTAACTCTGAGTTTGCCCACTCAGACACCTTTTGTATCATTACCTTCCCTTTAGATTGTAAGTTCTTTCTGCACAGAGCCTTCTTCACCTTCTGTACTGGTAATTATTGTGATGTATGTAACTCCATATGTTCTATGTATGTGATTTAGTTGTATAATCACATTCACTTTAAAGAGCTACGAAATAAGTTGGCGCTATAGAAATACATGTCATTATTATTATTATTATTATTGTTATTAATAATAATAATAATAATAATAATAATAATAATCTAGGGGTTTTTGTTGATAGCAAGTTGTCTAATTCTGTGGCCACCAAAGCCCTACTTACTATTGAGAGATTGAGAGGGTACTCACAATAAACAAATCCAAATATGTATCCTCTACATCTACCACCCCAATCACCCCTTGATGCACAAGACCTTCAGTGGGTATCTAAATTAAGTACCTTGCCATTCTTGTCTCCCCAGATCTCTGCTCATGCACTGCTGATAACATAGAACAGGACACTGAAAAGAAAGCATCTACCATACAGGTAAAATTGTTAATAACTTTAAATCTCTAGAATAACCTCTAGTGTTTGATTGTAAAATGTTTAAAACTGATACCTATATGTTTGAGTTAAACTGTGGTAGGCTAAACTTATGAAGTACCACTATATCCATATATTTTAATAGGTATGGACTTGATTTTTTGTTATCATACTATACCACTGACACCTGAGGCTATTAAGCCTGGATAATTTACATATCAGCAATGATTGGACATTGGACTATTAATGGTGTAGAGGTGTGTTTTTAATTGTTATCTTGTGTTATCTGTTTTTGTAACACTTGAGAAAGGGCAATGAAGGCCCAAAACATGTTGTGCTTGTCATAAGGCGATAAACACTAATTCACAGCAGTAAATCTGTTAAACATAGAACAGGTCACTAAAAAGGCAGAATATACAGTATGATCTGGTCTAAACTTACCATTATCCTCTGGGGGGGGACAATTAACTTGTACACAATTATTTATTTGCCAAAATTTGTAAATTGTATAACTCCCCAGTATGGGTTCCAGGGGCTCTATTGCGCAGGATAAAGTAAATTCTTCTCACCTTCTATGGACTAATAAATACCCGTTCCTGTCTTGGAGCTCTCTCACAGCCTTAATTGATAAAGGGGGCCTTGCTCTAAACTACTTATGCTTTTATTTCTTGGCAAGTCCGATTCTTCACATACATACCTGGTTCCACAGTAAAGTTGACAACCTTCTACTTCTAGCCAGCAGACTGGGCTCACTGGAGACTGTTAAAGTTTTGACTATTGGATATTTGCAGAGGCTAGACTATTGTTTGAACACTCACTGGGTATCAACTGCCTATACTTGCTAGACTATTGTTTGAACACTCACTGGGCATCAACTGCCACTACTTCCTACCTCTCTAGCAGAACTCCAACCTTCCCCACCTTAAAACCCTCCAAGATTATTCATACAGGCCACTATTTGGTCTGAAATTCCTTGGGGATGTTTCGATAGATCAACCATTTCCAACTTATCAACAGCTTAAATTAAAACTTGGGGTTCTGTATTGGCAACTCTATAGCTATCTCTAATTACATCCCAAATTCAAGGTCCAATTTTCCTCTACTGACTTATTTTATGCCACACCTTTGTTAGAGCTGATTTTGCATAACCTAGAGAGCCAAAAGTAAAAAATGAACATCAAGACTATACTGGTGGGTACTGGCCCCTTTTCCAAAGCTCAACGTAATTGACATCAAATTCTCCCAGCATTCAGTGAGGTACAATGGGATGAGATGGGTAGGCAGGCTAGGGGTGAATGACTGAGATGAGACTGAAGCAACCTTTCTGCACTTGGCATGGAGCTGTCCCTCAATACAAAGATTCTGGGAGGAGGTAACTAAATACTTAGCAGATAACCTGAACCTTCCAAATGTGTTCTCCCCCAAGGTGTGTATGTTGGGGCTAGTAGAAGATCTGCTTCCTCTGAATAAGACATGATCACTCATGAGAGTAGTGTTGTATTATGTTATAAAAGTAGTTGTGATGGGCTGAATGGGAAGTAGTACTTCAACAATAAATGCCTTGGTCAACTTAATAAATAAATCTTTACCATCCCTTAAAAAAAGGAATCCATGACTTGATAAAAAGTTGGTCGGGAGCCCTGGTCAAATTATCTTTGGCAGGGCATGGCTCAGCCCCCCTTATTTGTTGAAAAGGGTGCATACTTTGAACTGTATCATAAAGCAGCTATTTGTTAAATGTAATTAACAGTATTGTACAGTATATACTATGGTTACATTTCCAAGATTTAGCAAATTGAAAAAAATTGAAAAATTCAGCAGCTAAAACCATTCAAGCTATTTTATTTTTCAAGTTTTTCTAATCAATACCATTTGTAAAAGAAGATTTCCCCATGGTCCAATGATTGGCTGAACATTAAAGAGTACATGGCCACCTTTCACCTGGGTCATACATAACATTCATTAATGCTATCATAAAATGCATCCTGTCCTGAACATTTTTTTGCCAGTGTAAAAGATTATGTACGAATAATTAACTTTTAATATAGACATAAATTTTAATGAAGACGTTTCACTGCTCATCCGAGCAGCCTCTTCAGTTCAACTAACTGGTGTAGGGGAGTTCTCGGCATATAGACTCTTCCAACAATCCAATCACAACGGCATATTGTAACTCTTCAGAGAGAGGTGATATCTCAAATTCACAGAGGTGTTGATTCTTTGTAGTTACTGTGATAGGATTACCAATGTGTCATGCAACTCCTAGAAACAGGTGCTACTTGTAAGAGATGCACAAATGGATGTGTGAATACTTTTGAAACCGCCGGGGTACAGATGCTAGAACAGCATTGTATGTAGCAGACAGGTGGTGTCTCCACCTTGACATGAATCGCCTCTTTCACACCTCTTTCAAATCAACGGTCTTCAATATCCAAGATTTGGACATTGCTATTTTGCTATATTGCTACTTTGACACATTGGTAATCTTATCACAGTAACTACACAGAATCAACACCTCTGTGAATTTCAGATGTAACCTCTCTGAAGAGTTACAATGTGCTGTTGTGATTTAATTGTTGGAAGAGTCTATATGCTGAGAACTCCCCTATACCAGTCAGTTGAACTGAATTTCTCAGCAAGTTCAGTTGGTTTGAGTTACTTGTGTTAGATATACCATGACCTGGATGAATGAGAATCTTCATAGTCATAACTATATTTACATTTTATATCTATAAGGAATTTCAGTTTTAAACAAAAACAATATAATATATTCTGAATTCAAAGTAATGTATAATGCATAATATTGGAACCTAGGGGTTCCCAGCAACAGTGCATGTTCTCAATTTCACGTGAATGAAATTTGGAGATGTGGCAATTATGTAGCTGGTACTGTAACTATTTTTGCAATAAGATGTGCATCCTACATGTTTGGAATATAAAGAGTCAATTAACTTATAGATTATTAAATGCAGTTAATGCAGCAATATATGCTAAAACATTGGCTTCATGCTTGGGATTCTATCAGTCTATAGGAGGATATATTTAAGTGGAGGGTAGCTTGATAATTAAGGGTCTATTTGCTAACATTCAGTTTTCTATTTCTTTTCATAAATAATTTTTTCTCTAAACATTTTTTTTTTATTTCTCTAAAACTCCACAAAAATTTACATTTCTTAAGGGACAGATTTATCAATGGTCGAATTTCGAATTGCAAAAACTTCAAAATTTTTATTAAAAAAGTCCAACAGAAATTAATTAGAAGTTTTTTCCCATCAAATAGGTCTATTTTCGATCGAATTCAAATCATATGAATCGAAGTAATAGTGCATTTGATCAAATTCGAATGCCATTAATTAACCCCAAATAAGTTCTAGGAGGTCCCCCATAGACATAAACAGCAATTCGCCAGGTTTGAGATAGCAAATGGTCAAATTTTTTAAGAGACAGTACATGATAAATTTAGAGATATAGCTTAGAATATAGCCTTTTGAATTTAATGATGTATACAAACCTTAGTGCTATTTCAAATTAATTATCATTTTTAATTTCTTTTTAAAATATTCTGTCATTTGTATTATTTACATATTCAAACGATAATCCACTGTTTGCCTTGGGTTATATGGTCTGCATGTGATATTTTTGTTTAGATAACACTGCAGAAGGCCTATGGACAGTACCATATTGCAAGAGTTTGCAGAAGAGAAGATGCAATGCTGCTGCATGGGCAGCCAGGAGGAAGTCAGAGCTGTGTTATCTCTGCTTTTTTCCCTTGGGAATAAGTGATGATGGAGTCATTTTCAAAGAACCATTATTTTGGGATGAAGTATATATATATATACTGTACAGTGATATAGGTTTTAGGCTATAGACACACTGCATATAGATACATCTGCATTCAATGCCTTAAGGCTCCAGTGACCCCCTCTAGAGGGGGGTAATGTAAGAGTACCAGGTGGTCTAGTGGGGCAGTGGGGCTGCCTCTCTTTGCAGCTCCCAGTTTGCATGCAGTCTTTTAGTAGACTCAGCTTTCTTTGTGTGCACCAAGTGACACCATCATAGTTGGTGCGAAATTCAAATAATTAAAGACCTAACATATAGTGATGGGCGAATCTGGGGCTTCTCTGAAATTTCGCAAATTTCTAGAAGAAATTTGCAAAACGGTGAAAGGTTCAAAGCCACATTTTGGATGCGGTTGTCTGTTTTCTGGGGCGGGCATCAGTTTTTGGACCAAAACAAGAATGAGACACCGGTGAATTTTCACCAGGCAAAATTCCTCTGGTGTTTCGCAAATCGTTAAAATGTGCTGCGAATTTGCCCCAGGCAAATAAATTCGCCCATCAATACTAACGTACTGTAAGGTAAGAAAAACCCAGAGCTAACTCTGCCATACCATTCTGCCAATCCCTGCACTGGCTTCCACTCCCCTTCAGAATTAAATTCAAATTACTGACCCTGACATTCAAAGCACTTCATAACTCTGCCCCTCCCTACATCTCTGAACTAATCTCCATTTACTCACCCAACCGCCTACTACGCTCCTCTACTGACCTGCTACTCAACTCTTCTCTCATTACCTCCTCACATGCTCGCATTCAAGACTTTGCAAGAGCTGCACCCCTCCTCTGGAATTCTCTCCCACGGTCTGTCCAACTTTCTCCCAATCTTTCAGCTTTCAAGAAATCTCTAAAAACCCACTTTTTTAGAGAAGCCTACCCTCACTGTTAACTACTCAATGCAATACCGCTTACATTACTAAATCTCTCACCCACTTTACTCTGATCTTGCCCACTCCCACACCTTGTGTATAATTCCATTCCCGTTAGCTTTTTCTGTACAGGGCCTTCCTCACCTCCTGTACCAGTATTTATTGTGATGTATGTACAGTAACTCCATATTTATTGTGATGTATGTAACTCCCTATGTTCTATGTATGTAATTCATGTGATTTGGTTGTATAATCACATTCACTTTACAGCGATACGCAACAAGTTGGCGCTATAGAAATACATGTTAATAATAATAATAATAACTCAAAGGTTCCTGGCATGGCCCACTGTTCTGCCTATAGCAGCCACCTTTGGGAGGAGCCCTCTGGGACTCAGATGCCATCAGGTGTTATTGTGAGGGAACCAGGAAGGGAGTTCTGGGAAAGCACAGGAACCAAACATAAACGGATAGGACATGGGAGTAGTCAGCATTCAGACGGGTCTATATATAATGGGCAATGTGGTACCAGATCATAGAATGGAAGCAAAATCAGAGTCACAGGCCAGGGTCAAGCCAAACAGCAGTAAGGTACAAAATCGGAATCCAAAGAATAGTTAAATACAGGCAGAGGTCAGTACAGGTGGCAGAACGGCAAGGTCAGGAACACAAATCAGACTAGAAAGAGCACCCAGGAACTATAGGACTATAGGAATAGACCTTTACGTTGGACAATGGGAGTAAGGCATTCGTGCCTTTAATCGTTTCAATTTTGTGCCAACCGCGATGTCACACGGCATTTACGAAGAAAGCCGAGTCTACCCATACAATGAGCAAACCCAGAACCAGTACTTTGGAGCTACATCGAGAGAGAGGAGGCAGGAGTATTCACACTGCCACCCCACTAAACCACCAGGTACTCTTGACAGCTGTTGAGAAAATGCACTAAATGATGCTGGACACAAGCAGCCCCCAACTTTTTTTGGCCCAGGGACTGGTTTAAAGGCAGACAATTTTTTTCAAGGGGGAGACGGCAGGCACACAAATGCGTCAGCATCAAATTTGGGCATGGTGTGTCAAATTCGGGCTTGTCGAATTCCGGCATGCCCACATCAAAATTTGTTGTGGCATGTCAAATTCAGTAACACACATGTAAAGTGCATGTGTTGCATCAAAATCACACACAGTTCAGCTATGCCCATGGACCAGTACTTGTCCATGGCCCAGTGATTGGGTCCCCAGTGATAGAGTGCATTGTAAGTCCCTACAAGCTTAGAGGAGCCTTTGTGGCTTAATGTAGAAAATGCAGTAGAAATCTAAAATGCTCTATGGCATTTTACTCAAATTAGGGGAAGGTTTGAGATGAGACCCAACATTTTACTGGTGAGTTTATTTATTTGTTTGTTTGTTTTATTTTGTTTAATACACCTGGTATTTCTTTATAAGATGAATAGCTTTAAAGGGGTCTTAGTTAAATGAGGGTTATTATTAAAAAGTTGTATTGTGTTTATATTTTAAAAAATGCTCTTTGTGTACATTGCATAACTAAATTATTTGCATTATTGAACTGCTTTCTGCATGACGAACTTGGTTATGACAATGCTTAAAGTACTAATAAATAATAGCTTATAAAAATGAAAGTTAGTAATTACATTAAGAAACTGAGAAATAAAACAATATAACACAATTCAGGCAATATTTTATAATTTGTGTCTGACTGGCCTTTAGTAACTAGTCCCCTTATGACTGACCTATTGTAATTAGGCCCCTTATGTTCTACTCTAACTTAGTCTGCAGCTTTTAGGGCAGGGCAATCAGGAAAACAAGAAGACAAAACACTATAAACAATTTAGTAAAACTATGCCAATATTCAGCAAGAAACTGAACTAAAACTCTTTACCTCATTCAGGTCAAAATGTTGCAAATATAAATGTATATTCTACTAGTGGATGCATTTAAATATGCATTTGTGTAGTTGATGCAAAAGCAGAATTTACACAAGATACTTTGTTTCTTGTGGATTGCAATGGCAGGTTTCTCTGCTGGAGATCACATCACCTTGTTTTCCACCCACGCATCAATAAATAAAAGAATATATACTCCTCTTATGTTCACTGTACAGAGGTCAACCCTTACAAGGACATGACATGGTTATGGTGATGTTCTCTGAATGTTACTGGGAGATAGTAAAAAGAATGAAGTGCAGCAAGTAACAATTCCTCAAAATGTACATTTTGTTCTAAATGCATCCTTGTCATCTTTTTCAAACATTATTTCAGAGTTATGCCCTCATACCAGAAACTCCTAACCTGAGCAAGACTTCAAATAAAGTAGTTTTGGTGGCGTAAGATGAAAATCAGCAGCCAGCTCAATTAATCAGTGAGATGTGTATACAGTGCTTAAATTGGATTGAAAATAGTGGAGGGATTCTCTGTGCGGTGAGCGTAGCATGGCATAATAAGAAAGCCCCTCCCACAACCATAAGCCACACCCATTGTTATAAAAATCCTCGCACCTATACTTTCTGATTTCACCCACTTTAAAGCTATTTCCTTCTAATGCACAGTTTGATGCCCAGTATGCATAGATTTACATATGTGACCTATAGGGACCCCAAAATAAAAATTGTGCATATGACTTTTCTAGGCTGTCAATTCAGCTTCTGCAAACACAGCACCTTTTTTGTGTATTGTGTGTAATAACAACACAACCCCATTATATTGTATATTACCCAACATTTTTTCAGATATACTGTATATGTATCCTGAAGAGGATCTCTTGTGCTCCTGTGAATCAAAATGCGTAGATATAACTATGGATGAATATAATTTTTACTACTATAATGCCTATAAACCGGTTGAGTGCTTGAGTACTAATGTAATTGTAAGATAATTGGTCAACCCCTGGCCTTTGATAGAAGATAGAGTGCCGATAAGAAGACATATATATATATATATATATATATATATATATCATTGTCTCACTATTCATTAATCTGCTGCTGGTTGATACCTTCATTTTATCTTCTTGATTACCCTGTTTTCTTCTTCTCTCCTTTTCTCTATAACCCATTCTGATGCCACTAACACCTCTATCTTTTCTAATTCTCTTTCAGCAACCTTTTCTCTCCTTTTATTGTCTATATATTAACTTTATTATATTGTACCTCTGTATTTTATTTGCAAGAAGAAGTGGAGAAGAGAGCAAATGAAAGTTCTGGGATCTAAAACGCTTGCATCCCCACTGAGGAAATGCTATTTCGCAGAAATAAAGAAGTGAAGGAATGGCATCCTTCCCCAATTCCATGACAGTGTGTATATAAATACAGGCAGCTTTTCTTTTGTACATTTAAGGTAAGGTGACCTCTTTTATCAGGAGGCTCAGAGTAATCAGTCTTCATAGTAGTTTTATCTTTGGGAAAAAAAACCCTCAGAGATTCCAAAAATACACATTGTGCATTCAATAAATGATGAAATATTAAATCAAATCAGAGAGAAAAATAAAAAAGGGAGAGGGCTAAAAAAATAAATTGCCTAAAACAGGTCATGTGTTATTGCAATTTTATTAAATGATTTTCATCTAGTTGTAGGGCAAACATGTCCAAGAATGGTGAAAATATTTGCAAATCTGCTATAATTTTGCCATAAAGTTTGTTTTGGTGGGGAAAAAAAGATCTCTTTCTCTTAGACAAGAAACAATGTACATTGACTCCAGTGCAGTTAGCGGAAGAAAAACCCTCCAATTTCCAATGCCTTTTGTCACTGATTTAATTCAACACATTTGTCATGAGGAAAACTATCCATTAACTCTGATGCATTTGTCACTTCTTGATGAATATATGAAGATATATAGCTTAAAAAATGTATTGTATTCTATACACAATTATAGAATTACAAATATACAATTCATAGTTCATAACTGAATTATATGCATGATAGCACTGCTTTCGGCATGATTAACTGGGTTATGAAAACTGCTTTCAGTGCTCATACTTTATATATTGTTTTCTTGGAGGTAATGAAAATGAATAGTAGTATTGAATTAAGAAACTGCTCTGAGATAAAATTATATAAGAATAAAGATAATATTTTATAGTTCATAACTGACTGACCTTTAGTAAATAGACCCCTTATGTTCTTAGACCATTATATTCACTTATAAAGAAATAAAGGAATAAAGAAAACAACACGTAACAATATCAACAAAAAATGTATAAAACACAAATAATAATAAAAATACACTACATTGGAAATTATAATTACAATTGATTACATCTTGAATTTTCTCAGAACAATCTGTTTGTTCTGTGATCTGAAATCTAGCAGTGGTTTGAAGCCCCCTGTGGCCTTTTGAAATAGAAAAGTGGAGATTATAATTATTTTACTTGTTGCTTGTACAGAACATCCTGAATTGTATGTAAGACTAAACTCCAAACATAATCTTTGCTGATCATGTCTAAAATCCACTGGTCTTTTAACAAGACAGCCCAGGCACCTGAAAATTGAGCTAATCTTCCTAAAGTGTTGGGAACTTGGACTGGCATCTCATGCAATTTTTAATGCATTACCTTCTGGCAGAAGCACCCTATAATCTGTTATTCCTCCAAAGGGAACTCTGAACTCCTTTCTAAAAGGTTCCTCTACTAACTTCCAAGATCTAGACTCAGGAAAGAAGAAAACTGGTCATCTCTTGTTTTTTCTTTTGGTGCAGAAACATGTTTTTACCTGACAAAATCTTTATTTTGTCATCCAGTTTCTTTTATAAAAGTTTTCCCCAACATAACAACACACATCATTATCTGAAAAGTATTCATGCCCAGCCACAAAGAAGCACATCTTCTAGTGATGGGCGAATCTCCCGAGTTTCACTTTCACGAACTGGCGAAAAATTAGCGAAACGAGTCGCGTCAACTTTGGCGCGTGCGTCATTTCCGTTGCGTCGTTTTTGGCGCGGCGTGTCAAAAACGGTGCGTTTCACGAATTTATTCACCAGCGGCGAAATCGCGGGAATTCGCCCCTGGCGAATAAATTTGCCCATCACTAGCTGTGCCATTTCACCCAATGCTTAAATTATATTCTCTCTCTCTCTCTCTCTCTCTCTCTCTCTCATTCTTTGCACCTTCCTTCAAAACTTGCTCCATGTTTTCCAAATAAATTGCCTTTGAAATTGAAATCAATGCAACTGCAAGTATTATTGTTGCCTTCTATGTCAATAACCCTTAATCCACAGCACAAAAGCTTAAAAATATTTTAATATTGTGTAGGGACCTATAGGTTTTACAAATCCCTATAGAGTTAAATTACCTACCTTTTTATCCCTTTTGCTATGCTGTCTAACCCCCTGTAGCATGTCCCTGTTACACCACTAGTGTTGGGCGAATTTATTCACCAGGGGCGAATTCGCGACGAATTTGCGCGATTCACACAATTCCGGCTGGCGAAAATTCGCCGAAAAAAACGAGTTGTGACGCGCACCGAAAACTATGCGACGTGCATCGAAAACTACGCTACGCGCCGAAGTTGACGCGACACGTGTCAAAAGCGTGCCACGACTCGTTTTGCGAATTTTTCGCCAATTCAAAAATTTCTCTGGAAATTCGCAAATTTTCGTCGAAGCAAAACTGGGGAGATTCGCATAAAAGTTCAACATAATATCAGATATTTATTGTAAACACAATTATAACGTTTATTTGTTTATCTGCTGTTCTCTTTAAACAACAGGTAGCAGATTGGTTTGTGCATAAACATACATGCCAATTCCATTAAGTCGTGCTGTGAGAATTTAGGTAATAAACATAATTTCAATAGGAATTCAAGCTACAAGCATTTATCACAGATGTTAATAAAATAAATTGACAACATCTACTACCTGCACCAATCAGCTCAAATCAAGCATGTATCATACCTACTGTTTTATGTAAATTGAACAAATACAATGTGGTAGGGTTTTCCTTGGAATAGGGCAAAGTTAGATGACAGTAGGAAATACAAACAATCCATTTTTATGTTCAGTATAGTAGTATAGTTAACAACCACAATAACTATTATTTGTTGAATTTGCGTTGAATGTGCATTAACAGTACATTGTAAATCCTTAACAAGGAGCAGAATGACTAATAAAAAAATGACTAATAAAAATGGAAGCGGTTTCATGGGGAATGATTTATCAGAGATGTAGAAGGATCCCTAGCAGTTTGATTTGATCTCAAACCTTCTTCTAAATATCAGAAACATTTTAACAAGTTGACTTGACGGGTGAGAATCTCCCCGTTTCACTGCGATATTTGTGAAACTTTGAATAACATTTGTGAAACAGCAAAAAATTTGCGAAACGCATTGAAATCAATAGGTGTCAAAATTATTTTGAAATGCGAAATTTGAAAATTTTTATACTCGCAACCCTTTTGTCCAAATGAATTTAAATCAATGGGAATCCAAATAATTTTGATCAGCGACAATTTTTCTGTTGCAGTGAATTTTCCCACAACAAATTTTCTCACCAGTTTTGCGAAAGCATTTGCCGTTGGTGAGATTTGCTGCGAATCTATGCCTGCCGAATAAATTCACCCATCACTAATTGACATTTGTTAAATTCAATATTGTACAGAATGTTTTAAATGTTCTATAGGCTGATAGAGCTCTGTGCTGTCCAACCTCACTGCTGAGAACTATCACATTCTCCAAATTCTGATTCCTAGTGCAGAATGCATGTGGGGTGAAACGATTCAGACAATTTTTTTCAAAACAAATCTTCAACAGTCATCATTAACTATTTTATGAGTGATATGCATGGGAATTTCTCATAAAGAATGATTTATAGTTGATAACTTCTAGATTGAACCCCTATATTTTAATGGAAAGAACAGAATGATTCTGGTCCATGTCTTTGATATCTTAAAATCTTTAGCCATATTATACTAACTCCAGGATAAATAAAAATTCCCTTAATTATACCACTGTTCCAAATCAAGACATCTGCACTGTATTGGTCCAGGGACAAGTACCACTTGTGTACTTTTATTTGCACATTAATATATACATACTACTTATTCATATACAATCATGGGTGCCTGCAGAATTTTGTGGGGGGGGGGCAAGGAAGAAAACAGATTACACAAATTACTTGTACCCAACTTTTCTATAAATATACTGTATAAAGTAGTAACTGTTGCACATGTATAGCATTGCCATTCTATTAGTTACACAAACTCATTGTTCTGCCAGGACAGCACTTGGTTTTTTTGTACTTTCTTAGCACAATTACTAAGTAAAAATCCCCTGTTTCTGTAAACATATGCATTAGCAATTACATTGAATTATTTAGGAGACAGGGGCCCAGGGAATGTGCATTGTGCACACCCATTATATTTAAATATATTTTAACTTAGCCTTTGAGTGCTCCCACACCCCCTCTTTGTATGTATATTAGCACAATTACTAGCCAGTGCTTTGTAGAACGTCATTCCCTCTAAATTTCTAGTTACAACTGGATACATACATTGAAGCCTCCATTTTACAAAGAGTACTCTCAGTATAAGTTTTTCCATATGTTAGACAATCTTCCTGGTCCCCTGAAAAATGTAAAATGGGGGTTCTACTGTAAATACAGTACAGTAACAACAGCAGGAAGAGGTTGTGCACAACAAAAGGGAAGAGGAAAGGGGTGGAGCTAAATCCAGACTGCATCTCTGAGCAATAGAATAGACCCCTTATTTGAAGGGGTGCTGACCAAATGATGTAAACCTTTTGTGCTTTGTTGGATAAGGGATTTTTCTGTATTTTGTATCACCATACTGAAAGTCTGCTAAAAATCATTAAGACATTATATAAGCCAAATAACATTGTTCTGCTTCTCTGATTAATTATACCTTAGTTGGGATCAAGTACAAGGCAGTGAAAAAGCATATGCGAAACGCGCGTCGTCAAGAACCTTCGTCCAGACTTTTTAATTAATTAATTGTGGCAATTATCATCCTTACAATTCCTGTGGTCTAGGTCTAGGTAGCTAGTTCTCCAAGCGAAAAGTGCAGTTAAATTACTGAGACCGCCAGTCCCCAGTGTTCGGCCTTTCTCCCCGTGTGGGGTCCCGGCAAGGGGCTTCTCCACCTCTACTCTTCTATTTTCAAATTTCCAACTTTTGTTTCATGAATTGCGTACAATTGTTATATACTAATTTTTAAACAAACTTAAATTATCATTGTATTTATTAAGGGTATTTACATGGGAGGGCACAACTAAATTTTCTCGGTTCAAATTATGTGAACTATTAACTGAATTTATAATTATTTCTTGTCACTACAACTGATTTTCCTTAATGAATTCTCCTTTAATGAATTTTAATTGATCAGTTGAGCTATATTTATGAATTAAGTTATATATCATTATCACAATTGGTAGGTTAATGAATTCAACTTTATGGATTAACTATAAAGACAAGACACTAATTTATTAAGCGTTAACACTTTTTCACTTATCTTAATTGAGCATTAGCACTTTAGTATAATCATCTGAACTTTTAAGAACCTTTCATCAGGACACAGGTCTTGGAAATCTTTTTAATATAGACAGTTAGTCCCTTTTAACCAATAAAATAGTATTCAACAGTATTCTTGATGGGCGAAACTCCCGCGTTTCGCTTCGCCGAAAAATTCGCGAATTTCCAGAGAAATTTGCGAAAAATTCGCGAAACGAGTTGCGCGTCATTTCTGATGCGCGTCGCGTCGTTTCTGTTGGCGAATTTTTCGGCGGCTAATTTTTGCTGCCGTTTCGCGGGAATTCGCCGCGAATTCGCCCCTGGCGAATAAATTCGCCCATCACTAAACAGTATCATTGATACTTATTTCATACTGAACAGCACCAAGATCCAAGCTGGGGTTATTACTTATCTTTTCCTTCTTTTTCCTTCTTTGTTAGTAACCCAACCTCACACTAGGATATTAAACTAATTAAACCCTGTTTGCATAGTGAAGAAGAAAAAGGAAGTAATTTTTAAACATCTGAATTATTGTATTACAATAGAGCCCGTGGGAATAATTCAGAGATTTCTGAATAATGGGGTTCTGAATAACTTATTCAATACCTGTACCTGGTTTAAAGAATGAGAAAAGTGCTGTGAAGAGATTGACGCTTGAAAGAAAATTGCTAAGAGCCACTTTTCTCCTTGCATATTTACTAGTACACAAAGACCTTTATAGTAGTGTGAAATTAAAATTGAGGCACACAGAATAAATGCATATTGGTCATTGCTCACAATGCCATTTATTTTAATTGGGTCATTTTTATTTGTTTACATCAGGGGTCCCCAACCTTTTTTGCTTGTGAGCCACATTTAAATGTAAAAAAGAGTTGGAGAGCAACACAAGCATGAAAAAGTCCATGGGGATGTCAAATAAGAGCTCTGATTGGCTTTTTGGTAACCCCTATATGGACTGGCAGCCTACAGGAGAGAATGTTTGGCAGGACATCTGTTTTTTATACAACTAAAACTTGCCTCTAAGCCAGTGATTAAAAAATAAGCACCTGCTTTGAGGCCACTGGGAGCAACATCCAAGGGGTTGGAGAGCAACATGTTGCTCGAGAGCTACTGGTTGGGGATCACTGGTTTACATTATTTGTGGGGTTAAATTCCCTTTAAATAATTTAGGTAAGTCTTTCGAACTTTGTTGTAGAAGAAATTTCCAGTTACCAATTTGGTTGTGTGTAGGGATGCACCGAATCCAGGATTCAGTTCGGGATTCGGCCAGGATTCGGCCTTTATCAGCAGGATTCAGATTCGGCCGAATCCTTCTGCCTGGCTGAACCGAATCCGAATCCTAATTTGCATATGCAAATTAGGGTTCGGATTCGGTTCGGTATTCGACCAAATCTTTCGGGAAGGATTCGGGGGTTCGGCCGAATCCAAAATAGTGGATTCGGTGCATCCCTAGTTGTATGTAGCATACACAGATTCATAAACTTTAACTGCGTGCAACAAAGCATCCCGTGAAGATGTCTAAATACTCTTAATAAAGCCATTTTTGATAAGTCATTAGCACATAAAATAAAATTATTGGGGATACTTAAAGTGTCTGTGCAACTGTTTCCAATATCACCAAATTAGTACTTGAACCAAAGCGGTTGTCCAACTTAAAAACTATTTGTAGTGTGTTGTAGGCAGCTATGCAGCAGCAATGCTGTGCTGTCTTTATTTTACCTTTTATTTTTACTTTTTAGACAGTCTAAAAATACAAAAAAACTAAAAAAACTTTAAAAGAGATAATTAAGAGCAATTAATATGTCCATATATAATATAATAAAAGTTAATAACGTTATGGTATCCATTATGTGGAAAACCATTATCTGGAAGTTCTGAATTCCAGAAAGGTTGTCTCCCATAGACTCTATATTATACACTATAATCAAAAATTAATATGTCCATACATAATATACTAAAAGGTAATAACGTTATGGTATCCATTATGTGGAAAACCATTATCTGGAAGTTCTGAATTCCAGAAAGGTTGTCTCCCATAGACTCTATATTATACACTATAATCAAAAATCCACATTTTTAAAAATAGATTTCCTTTTTTCTGTAATAATATAACAGTACCTTGTACTTGATCCAAACTAAGATTTAATTAATCTTTATTGTGGACAAAGCCAGACTATTGGGCTTATTTCATGTTTATAAAATGTTCTAATAGGCAAGGTATGAAGATTCAAATTATGGAAAAACCTAGGTCCTGAGCATTCCGGATAACAAGTCCCATACCCGTACAAACTTTCCCTTAAAAGGTCTCTCCAGTTATCGTAAAGGTTTCATAGTGTTATTGTATTCAATGTCTAGGGAAACCACACATTTTTGAATATATAAACAGGTACGTATGTAATCTTTTTTGGCAAAATCCAATATCTAAAAGGGCTCTAAATTACAGAAAGATCATCCCTACTTTATGCAATCTGAAATTTTAGGCATACAAATAATTTTTTTTTTCATTTTCTTTGTTGTAATAAAATAGTACTTGATTATTTAGTATTAAAAAGTTTTTTTTGTCTATTAGTCTGGTGATCCAAATTATAGAACCTCAGGTCATGAGTAATAATAATAATCCATATTTAGACCTAATAATGGCTAATTATGAGTACATTTTTCATCAGGGATGAATTATAGTGGTGAATTGGTGAGTTTACAATGTATTTTGCTCAAAAAAGTCAAAGTAAAAAAACACCCATAACTCCAATGTATTCACCACAGAAAATGTTTCCACATAAAACTATTTGAAGCAACAAAAACACCCATAGAATGCAATTGCTGTAAAAAAATACCTACTGACTTCAATGTGTTTTCTTGTACAAAATACATTGGGCATTTTCACACCAGATGTCAATGTGTGTGTTTTCACGCATATATTTTGTTATAAGTTTCAACTAACAAAAAAGAAATGAGTCATTTAAAATTAGTAAAAAGTGCATTTCTGTTGCATATGTCTGCTCTCATATCAAACATTTGGTGGGAATATTAAAACCTTCTCATACCTTCCATAATGAAAACAAAGAAAAGGAAAATTAAAGAAGATTGAAATCTGGAAGGGAAAACACAGAGTGATAACTTGGGGCCTCTGATCCATAATTGGTCCTTTTCTTTCTTTTGATTTTGTGGCTGCAATTGAAACAATTACCAAAACACAGTCATAATAATTAGTTTCTACTTTTGCTTTCAATTAGAATTAGAGGCTTAGGGAATACAAGTCTCCATGATCATGAAAACAGCTAAGTTAATTTGACTTGCTCTGTGTGCGGACTGGAACAATAAAAAAAGGATTTTCTCAAAATGCATTTGGCATGGATAAAACAGGAATTAAATGAATAGTTTAGAAGATTCAGGTTTAGTGTAATAAGACTATGTCGTCAACATCTATACTGTCCTGAAAATGCAAAATCAAAAGAATAATAAGAATTGCAGAAGACTAAAATATATATAGCCTTAGCTGCAAAATTCTCATCATGTGCCACACATCCCGTTAATTAAAGTGATCACTATCACACCCAGTTTTCATTGAAATTAAAGTTGTGTATATTGTTGTTGTTAAAACAAACTTTGCTCCTATTGTATAAACCATCACTTATGTCAAATAAAGTTGTAATTTTAGTATTGCATACAAATTAAGCCACTTCGATTTGTGTGTTAATTGCATCTTAACTCCGAATAAATTGAATAAACTGTGTTATCTAAAGTCATCTAAACTCATTTAATCCATTTAACCTTTTCAATAGCATACCACTGCACCATTATTCACAAATGGTGAACTCTTTAATTAGATTGGATGCTGTGAAGCAATTTTCTGTGTTAAATGGGATGTGTGTTAAATGTGTTTAGATATTCTGTGCTAAACACACAAACCAAAGTGGCTTCATCTGTACTTTAATTTGACGCGTAACCCAGACCCTACCTCTCAAAAACCTACCCAGACTGAAACCTCTCAAAACCTCTTTATTACCTTCATTAATCATTTGCTATCATTGCTATGCCTTGATGTTATCCTACAGGATGGCATCAGGATGGTACAAGACCAGGTTAGTGTAGGCATCCAGCTTTAATTGAGTAACATGAATCCCATCAACTCCACTACAGTTAACCCATTGTGTTAGTTGTCACAATTGTGTCTTAGATTAGTGGGATAAAGCATAATTTGTTGGTTAAAATGGTAGGTGTCTGGCAAAGGTAAGTGATTGGAAATACCGTGTGGTATTTTCAAAGCAGGTCAAGGAAATAATGCTTTGTTTTTGCAGTGGTGGGAATTATGCTGTATTACATTGCTTGCAGTTCATTCCCTAAGAGCAATTGATCTCTAGAAAGTTGGCAACTCCCCTTTACCCACCATGATGGAAGAGGAAGTAGATGATAACCAGCTGCCTTTTTCAAACTTTTAGACTGAATCCATTGCAAAAATGTGTATTATATGCTTTCTTTATCCCCTATATGTTATTTTACAATTTCTTTTTATGTAAACTCTTTCTCTAATGTCAAAAATTGATAAAACTGTGCCATCGTCATTTTTAGTTTCACCAGTTATTTTTAGAACATTAATTATTCCGGAAGGGGCAGGTTTCTGTTCTTACCTGAGTCATGCACTAGAGATTACATTACAAGCATGCTGAATTTCATTTGGGTACATATTCTCTGATGAAAAGTAAATATCAGAAACAGAAGAATTACTACAAAATTACTCTAACATAGGTTTTTCATTTTTATTCAGTTCAGGCTACTCACTTTCTTTTAGTTTTTAGAAGATGTTTACATTATAGAAACCTGAGATAACTACTACTGTAGGTGAGTTTCCCAGGAGTGTACAAGCATATCCTTTTTTTATTTCATGTATGGCAATATCTATTCACTCCCAAAGGCTGGAGTAATAGGGACCAATTTACCATGATGAAAAACAATTCATCAAAGGGTAGCTCCCTGGGCTCTCTATTTACTTGTATAGATTGTATTTTTTATAAAGGGTGAATGTATAATTTGCTCTACTGCATATGTCTACAGTTCTATACAAATATATAGAGTTGGGGAGTTCGTTTGAACTCACTTATTATGTACTAAGTGTTCAGGTCTCAGATGAAGAAATACCCCATCATGTTTTCTTCAAAATATGTAAAAATAAAGAGTTCCATAACTCTCTCTTGTCACATTCCTTTATTTAAAGGATGATGGGGGTTCCAGTTATTAAAATATAAGGGCATTCTTATTTTGTGACTGTCACCCTCTATTCTCATACCTTCAAACTTTTGTTCTACAGTACTTTAGCCCTATCACTAACACATATTATTAAAGTCATAAGCACCCATAACATATTTTTTTCAGTTGTCAGTTGTGATTATAACTCTATTTATTACTTGAGATCATTTTATCTAACAATTTTAGGTGACAGTGGTCAAACATCCTTCACATTGTAACTTGGGAATACATGACAAATGTTATAAAATAGAGTGTCAGTTAGGGACATTCCCCTCTGAAATATATTCCTATTGTCACTGTGCACAAGAGTATACTGTGCGTACACTGTACTTTCTATACTGCTTAAGAGTTCAAGCTGCTGTTGAAGTGTAATGGCTGCATGAACCTGCTAATAAAGCACTGTTATACTCTGCTCATCCTCAGCTACCAAAACATAACATTTGGCACTGGAAACAAATTCTCAAAATTACTAGAATTATTCTCAAGTTAAGAGAAGTCTCTATTTGGGCTAATGTAATTACTAGGTAATAATGGAATTACATATGATTGATTGACTTTTGGCACAAAACACATAAGGCTGTGTGCTTTGCTGGTATTATTCTTTACTTTTTACAATTCGCCTATATGTTGAAGTGCCAGCTCATGTTCTCATTTTAGCCATGGGTGTGATACAAATGTGACATGGCAGGCCATGTATGATTGGAGTGTGATCAAGTGTATCCAATATGGCTCTTAGTTTATTTCTATCCCCGTATGTAATAAGTCTGTCAAGGGGAGCTTGACTGGACATTTTGTGTGTGATAAGTCTGCCAAGGAAAGTTTGTGGCAAGACAATGGTTTAGCACACAGCAAGGCATGGTTTGCTGTCCATGATTAGTGATGGGCGAAACGGGCGCGTTTCGCTTTGCCGAAAAATTCGCGAATTTCCAGGGAAATTTGCGAATTTTTCGACATTTCGCGAAACGAGTCGCGCGTCGATTTTGACGCGCGTCGCTTCGTTTCCGACGCGCGTCGCGTCGTTTCCGACGCGCGTCGCGTCGTTTTCGGCGCGTCGCGTCAAAAACGACGCGCGACTCGTTTTTGCGCGACGAATTTTTGGCGGCAAATTTTTGTGGTCGTTTCGCGAATTTATTCGCCAGCGGCGAATCGCGGGAATTCGCCCCTGGCGAATAAATTCGCCCATCACTATCCATGATTTTTTTTCAATAAAATGTACTTGTTATTTGCACAGCCATTGGCAGAGCAGTCAAAATATATACAGTAATGTGAAAAATAATGCATTTCCCAATAGATGTAATCTTCCTAACCTCCTGCATAATGTCTTACAATATGAATAAATATTCACTTACAGCCTTATGTCTTACAGTAATGAAGAACTTGTGAAATACATACACTGGTTTGGTCCTACAATACACACTGTAATTATATAAATGTTTGCTTTAATGGACTACATAAATTCTCATTCTAACTTTGTGCTCTTTTTCTCTGTTTAATATGTAATAAATTGCTGTGGCCAGGTGTGTGCTAATATGTAACAAATTGAATGCAATTGAAAAATCTGGGCAGACTCACATATCATGCCTTTACAGAAGGTGTGGATAAAAAAAATAAACAATAATAATGTAATACTAGACTGGCATCGTTTTTGCAACCTTTGCACTATGTACTAATAAAGCATTTGATCCACGTGACTGGTGCACGTTGACTGAGCCATTTGAAGTATGATGCAAGTGGGGTATTTTATTTTATGTACTCCAAATGCACCTTATTTCACAAGTACACAAACTGTTTGAATGGGTAAAAAAGAGATCCCATAGTTTACTGCTTGGCTAATAACAGGTAACATAGTAAAATAGTAAGTTAGGCTGAAAAAAGACACATGTCCATCAAGTTCAACTTTTTAACTTTATTTTTTATAAACTGCCTAACTGCTAGAGGAAGGCAAAAAAAACCCATCTGAAGCCTCTTCAATTTGCCTCAGAGGGGGAAAAAATTTATATAATTACAGTGTAAAATGGCAATGGGACTAGTCCCTGTATCAACTTGTACTATGAACTATCTTCCATAACCCTGTATTCCCTCACTATCTAAAAAGCCATTCAACCCCTTCTTAAAGCTATCTAATGCATCAGCCTGTACAACTGATTCAGGGAGAGAATTCCACATCTTCACTGCTCTCACTGTAAAAAACCCCTTCCGAATATTTAGGTGGAACCTCTTTTCCTCTAATCGGAATGGGTGACCTTATGTCAGCTGGACAGACCTGCTGGTGATTAAAGCATTAGAGAGATTATTATATGATCCCCTTATATATTTATACATAGTTATCATATCACCCCTTAAGCGCCTCTTCTCCAGCGTGAACATCCCCAATTTGGCCAGTCTTTCCTCATAGCTAAGATTTTCCATACCTTTTACCAGCTTAGTTGCCCTTCTCTATACCCTCTGTAATACAGGAATCACCATGCATAAAACATTTGAACTGCACAACTGCAAGGTTTTTTTTACTGTAATACTTCTGGGGTAGAGAAACACACCACAGCTTAATAAATAGTCTCAGGGGTAGTAAAATTCAAGTATTTAAGTTGGGTCCTTAGACGGAAAACTAGACTACAACTTACCCCCATAGACAAGCAGACAAAATGCTAAAAAAAGCAAGTGCTTGCTCCTTTTAGAGTAATATTATTATCTAATAATAACATCATCTGCGTAGGTCACATTATGTAGCCATCTAACTGCTATAAGTTGGAGGCACTAAAAAATTGAGTTCTCAGTATAGCCCAACAAATACTCCTCAACGTGCAAGACACCCAGGCCTGGCCAGTTGCTGAAGCATAAGCTCCATCACTAAGTGCCAAATAGATGTATTTAAATATAGGTTTGTGATATATTATCCAGGGGGTAGACATAACGTTTATTTCATAATATACACAGAAAATTCTAGGCTTCTTTCCTGTTCTAAAAGAATTTGCTTTAGTTTGAATAAACACACATGCAATTTCCCTCACACTTACCTGAGAAATATATTTGCTTTTAAGAACACTGTGCATAGAACATTTCTGCATATTTGTTGAGCAACACACATTATTAACATGTATTATTAACATGTATTTTTATAACGCCAACTTATTTCGTAGAGCTGTAAAGTGAGTGTGATTATACATTATGATAAGATGCTGCTGTATTGCTCTATGCCACTAGTGGGTACTGCGGTTATTGCTGCTACTAACAGACAAAACTTGGGAAATGCCCATTGTATTCTGCATCCTTTGGACAATATAACTGCATCAAATATACATATAAAGAGAGCCCCCAGTATAGCCTGTATCCTCTGGACATATAAATGCATGCCAAATACATATAAAAAAATCACTCTTAGATAATGCCTATTTGGAAGAACGTAAATAGGGAATATATCCTCCTTTTTACATTCTCTCTGTAAAAAGAATAAAGCTATGCAAACTTACAAATGCATACTGAAAAGTACTGCAAATTATTATGTCTTAGATAAATATTTTTACAGTAGCTCCTTAAATAAATGCACCACTAGCATTTTTGTGTCCCTAGAAAATAACGCTTTACATGCAAATAAACTACATCAAAATACATCTGAATATTTAAAAGCATTCTTGAGTGAAAATATTTTAGAATCCAGCCACAAATACTTTTCAGAGGGCTGAATATTTATCTGTATGCAGTACAGTACCTCTGTGATATTTTGTTTTCCTTTGCATCAAATAATGAAACATGTCAACTCAGGAGTCTGTAGCACTTTAAGATGCTGAAAAGCAAATTAACATAGCCATTCAGTAACTATAATATATACTGTAAAATGGCATGATGGTCTTAATATAAAAATGGCTTAACATTCTCATATTTTATATAATTAGTAAAAAGTATGCAAAACGCCTTGTGGGTTCAAATATATAACCTTTAAGTCTTTAAGACAAATTCTGGAGCTGGAACCACAGAAGTAGGAGGATCATTAGATTTTATAAATTAATGTTTTTGATATATTATGCACAGTTTGTGTTAAAATTATGCTTTAATATATCTGTAACCTTTTTATGAGTTAAGGTAGTGGTGGGCCAACCCATTAGACCATAGGAACAGAACTTTCTTCTGAAGCAACGTAGGTGGATCTTCACAGTGAGGGCAGTGAGGTTGTGTGATGCCTTGCCAGATTATTCTGATGTCTGATTCTGTTTCTAGGCCAGAGAATTGAGGAGAATCTGCTCCTCCACTGCCCGCCTGCACCCGGAAGCATTGTCTCTGGTCAGATGCAGACACCCAGCATCTTGCAATTTGCACCAAACTCCTCCCTACCTACAGACATGAGCAGGGGAGCAGTTGGGCAGCCCTAGCCTTAGGATATCATAGACTTTTGTCTATTGATACCACTGTGTTAATTCACTAAAATTTTAAGTTACAACTCTGTAGCTGAATGCTGGTGAAGTTTAGCTAGCATTAATTCAGCAGCGCAAGCATTTCATAGTGGACTTTCACTAGCTTTTGTTTCTGCCTAAAAAAACTTTGTTAGTACTCTTACATTTCGGTCAATTTCAATAGGTCCACTGCATATAGGTCATATAGACGTCTTTATTAGCGATGTTCATGCAAATGTTTGAAGTGACCACTTATTATTAAAGGACAAGGAACCCCTAAAAATGAATAGGACTAAAAATGCCGTGTTTTATATACTGAACTTATTGCACCAGCCTAAAGTTTCATCTTGTCAATAGCAGCAATGATCCAGGACTTCAAACTTGTCACAGGGGGTCACTATTTTGGAAAGTGTCTGCGACACTCACATGCTCAGTGGGCTCTGAGCAGCTGTTGAGAAGCTAAACTTAGAGGTTGTCATAAATTATCAAGCAGAAAATGAGGTTGGCCTGTAATATAAGATGATGCTGAAGGGCTAATTATTAAATTCTGATGTTAGTTGCACTGGTTTCTGTGCTGCCATGCAGTAATTATCCATATTAATTACTAAACAGCCTTATACTGTGAAGTTATATTCCATGTGTACTGTATATTTTGAATCAGTCCCTAAGCTCAGTAAGTGACAGCAGCACAGAGCATGTGAATCAGTGAATCAGAAAAGAAGATGGGGAGCTACTGGGGCATCTTTGGAGACACAGATCTTTACTGCCTAAGGGCTGTGGATGTCTGGGGTTGGTACAGAAGCCCAAAACATAATGTACAACATTTCTACCCTACTTCTTTAGTTTAACTTTCCTTGTCCTTTAAAGCAAAGTAAAGTCAAAATAATCTCTAATGTCTCAGATATGACCCCACCCTAAAAAATGTGGCATACCCCTCAAATGGTTGGAACAAAACAATTTTTAACAAAAAATCTTTAACAGTTAGAAGTTTTGAAGGCACTCCCACTTTAAAATATGAAAAAAATGCCAGTGTTTTTTAGAACTTTTATGACTTTCCAGCATACAGGATATGATGTCACTGACATAAGATTGAGGATGATTTAACTTCATTTTATCACTTCGCTAGGTCTGAACTGGTGAAGGAAACTCTGGCAAAAGAAGTAATGTTCTGGAAAATTCACACTTTTGTGAATTTGCAAAATAATGATCGTGCGCCTGAGTATAAATTCACCTGGCTATTGGGCGTGAAAATATGCTAGTCTTTTTCACTTGTGAATTGTCCTCTATGCCTGTTAGTAAATTGGCAATGTCCCTGCAGATGGGATTTCTGACGAATTTACACTAGTGACAGCCACTTCACCCTTTAGTAAATCTGCCCCTATGACTTTTTCCCTTGACGCGTGCCCAGAGGAGTGGACCAGAAGGCCCAGTTCTCATTAGTAATTATATGCATAAATTGGGTTTATAGATGAAGTCATGTTGAGTAGTGATGGGCAAATCTACCCTGTTTCGTTTCGCAGTGAAATTTGCAAATTGGCGAAAAAATAAGCAAAACGAGTTGCGGCACATTTTTGACACATGTCGCGTAAATTTCGACGCATCACATAGTTTTCATCGCGTCACGAACGACGTGTGACTAGTTTTTATTTCAGCTAATTTTCGCCAGGCGAATCTTCGCTGGTGTTTCCCATACAAATGTGGTTCATACTACCTGGTCTCAACATTAGTGATGGGCGAATTTATTCGTCAGCAGCGAATTGCGGGAATTCGCCCCTGGCAAATAAATTCGCCCATCACTAATGTTGAGACCAGGTAGTATGAACCACATTTGTATGGGGAACAAATTGAAATAGTGCTTTAAATAAAAGTAGGAAGAGAGTCGCCATCATGACGTCAAATTGTAACTTCGCAAATTCACTATTAACGACTCTGGCAAATTTTCACTAGCGAAGTAGATAGACTAGCGCAACTTCGCACCCTTACGCCAGGCGAAGTTGTGCACTGACGAAAGATCGTAATTAGGCAAATTCACTAAGATGACCATTTTACTGAACGTTACCACTTACGCTAGACGTTATTTCGCCAGGTCAGACAATAGATAGGAGTCCCAAAAAAATGCTGGCGTGTTTTACCTTTTTAGAGTGATAGTCTGAAAAAGAGCAAGATTTTTTTTGGGGTTACCCTCCTTCCCCCCCTACATTTCCTAACATATGGCAACTCAACTATACGGGGCACATGCTTAGGGCAAAAGGAAAAATTTATTTTTATTATTAAAGGTTTCCTGGGCTTCTGTAGTCCAATGTAGTGACTGTAACATATACTTCTATTATACTTTGAAATTTGCAAGTTAGGCATTGCTAGCGTAAATGCGCTTTGCCTGGCGAAGTAACACTAGCGCAACTACGCTACCGTTCGCTGACCTTATCGTAACTTCGCACTTTAGTGAATCGCTGGCAAAAATTCGCCTGGCGAAGTGCGATGAACTTTAGAGAAGGCAACTCTAGCGCATTTTCGCCTCTTAGTGAATTTGCCCCTTAGAGAGCGGAAAAGCAGGATGTTGTATTGTATTCTGTTATGTTAGATATCCAGTCACTCCAGCCATGTGCTGAATTTGGAATCTACTTTCTACAGTCCTGTATTTTTTATTGTTGTATCTACTTGTAATAACTTCCACTAACATGCTTTATAACAGATAAGGATTTGGGGTTTGTGACACCTACTGTAAGTGCATAATAAGAACATCACCTCTTACGTTCTTACATACATAGCTTCAGTTACTGTACCTGCTGTAGTGATGGGCGAATTTATTCGCCTAGGTCGAATTCGCAGCGAATTCCCGCGATTCGCCGCTGGCAAATAAATTCGCGAATCACCAGCAAAATTTCGCCGAAAAACGAGTCACGCGTTGGTCGCACGTCATTTTTGACGCGACGTGACGAAAATGTCGCGACGCGCGACGAAAACGACGCGACACGCGACAAAATCGTCCCGCGACTCGTTTCGCGAATTTTTCGGCGATTCGCAGATTTCTCTAGAAATTCACGAATCTCTAGACGAAGCGAATCGCGGGAGATTCGCCCATCACTAACCTGCTGGATAAAAGTGCAGCAACAGTTAAATTTAAAAAAGTTAAAATTACAATAATCAAGAGGAATTTTGTTGTGCTGGGATTGCTGGAATATGAAACATTAGACAGAAGGCAGAACCGGCTACATCTTGCTGTGCACAGTAATAAAAGTTACATCGTAAGCTCTTTTAACATGGCATCAATTGCACCTGCTTTTTATAATATTATGTATTGTGCAGCTCACACATGTTTATTAAGAAAAAATAAAACAACGGCAGAGCTAAAATTGCTCCTAATAGTAATGTGTTTTTTAAAGACACTTTTAATAGATCAGACTTTCACATTGTTTCAGAGAGTGCTGAGCAAGCTTTTAAAGGTGAGCTCAAAGCAAATATATGACCCTTCTAATTGCATGTAAAATTTGCAATGTCAGGTGATGCTGCTTAGACACAAACCCATAAATTTCTCTCTTACTTATTCTTGCTTATCTTATTCTGTTTTTTTTTTCAGTGGATACATTATAAACAATACCATTTTTATCCATGAAATACAGAATAGACTAGGGTTCAATAAAATACCTGGTAAATATTTATTTATGAATAGGGATGGGCGAACTTGACCAGTTTTGCCACAAATTTGCCACCTGTGAATTTTTTTTGATGCACAATGCCATTCAACTCTGTAGGAGTCATTTCCATGGCAAAACAATGCGTAAAAATTCGGCCATCCCTATATATGAATAATAAAGTGCTCCTGGGATATTACAGTACAACATTATATCATTAATATGTGATAACATTGTATTTAAAAGAACTAGCAAGGAGGAATTTCTGAGCCATTGCTGATGTTTTCTATTGGTAGCAACTAGTGATGGGCGAATTTATTCGGCAGGGGCGAATTCGCGGCGAATTCCCGCGATTCGTGAATTGCCAGCGAAATTTCGCTGGAAAAATGAGTCAACACGCCAAAGTTGACGCGACGCGTGTCAATAGCGTCCCGCGACTTGTTTCGCGCATTTTTCGCCAATTCGCGAATTTCCAGAGAAATTTCCGGCGAAGCGAATCTCTGGAGATTCGCCCATCACTAGTAGCATCATGTTTAACAGATGTTTCTGGTCACCTGCCTGCCACATCCTTGTCCCATTCTTGCATAATTTTTACTTGGACAAAGTTTATAATAAATTATTCAGTACAAATGTTCCTTTTTTATTATTCATATAAAACACAGAATATGATGGAAGAAAATAATCTGTTGTTGCAATTTTGTTTTAATTGTTCTACTGTACTTTTCATCCCTTACCTTTAAATATTACTGTCGTATATTGTGTTTCCAGTCCTGTTCCACTGTTACATAGTTTAGTAGATTACCCAAGAAAATTAGTAAAAAGTTGTGTTTTGCTTAAATGTTTCCCCAATGGAGATGTAAGAGAAAGGAGTCGTAAGATGAGAGAGAATGGTTTCTCTGCTTAAAGGATTTTGCTTTTGGGCCCTGGAAGCTATAGTGTTCTGGAAGGAACAGGCAATCTGTTCCAGTGGTCCAGTTTGCATGCTGGATGTCACATTCCACAGGAAGGCTATCATACGTTAAAGCAATAAGATATGTTTTAAATGAAACAGGATCAACACAGATCCTTGAGGAACACCACGTGTTACTTTCCTTCCTTTGAGCTTAAACAATTAACCACTGTATTCTTGTACTTTACCAAAAATATATCCCTTGCAAATTCTGAATCTACTGTATGTACTGCATGTTCAAAGCTTTGCCGAAATCTAAAATTAATGATATCAAATGTCCCAACATTATATATATATATATATATATATATATATATATATATATATATATATATGTATATGCAAGCAAAAATGGCACCACATTAGAAAGGCATGATCTTGTGGTAAATCCAGGCTGCATGTATCATGCCATTTTCTGAAGGGATTATTTATAAAAATAAAAAAAAACACATTGGGAAATTCTAATTGATTTCTTGAACTTGAAATAGCATTACTTACTTTATATTAACATCTGTCCTGCTTTTAACAGATGTTCCAATGCAGCAGAACTAAAACCACAGCTTTAAGCAGCTGTATTTGACAAACATTATTTTAGCGCTATTTCCAGTACAGGTAGTAAAGAAATGTATTGTTTGGAAGCTATTAGTTCATTTTAACAAGAAATAGCCATCATTAACAATTTATAGTAAAATACAATACCAATTAAATCTGCTCTTAAAGTGACTGATTTTTTTGTTAAATAAAATTTATAGGTTTATAGTTGCTATGAACAGCTCCTCTGCAAATATTGTAAGGATGCTCTAATTGAACTGACCTCCAGTCATTAGTAACCAATGTTTCCCATAATGATTGGTTTTAAAGATCAGTAAATGGGAGGGTAATTATATATATAAATTCCCTTTAAATTCCCTTTGCACCCTTGAAAAAATTCCTGTCTCTTTTTTTTTCTTTTTCAAGGCAAGGTAACAATTTACAGGAAAACAAACAATCTGCTTGTTTTTAATTTCTATTTTATAACATATGAAAATGTGATCTTTACTCTGTTGCTCTGAATATATCATGTGGGCAATGTAAGCATGTAATGGACCAATGGGTTTCACTAATTACAGCTTTGCATTTCATATCAGAGTAGCATGCATGCTTAGATTTATCCTTTGATTATAAACCAACCTTAATATAATGATGATGTGCACCAGCTATCTTAAATTACTTTTGTGACCTACATGTTTTTCCTATGTTGTAAATACCCATTGACCAACTGTACTTTCCTATCCACTAAAAGAGATTACCAGCATATAGTTAAATTAACGTGGCTTCGTTGTACAACCTTAAAGGAAAACTATACCCCGAAAATGAATACTTGAGCAAATTAAGTGACATATTAAATAATCTTACCAGCCTGGTATATATATTTAAGCAAATATTGCACTATAGAACTCTATACCAAACTTAATAGTTTGTTTGGTATGTTTGTGGGAACCGTTGAATCATACGATCCCAGGAGGCTATTTTCTATTTATGATTACCCAATGGCACATGCTGCTAAAAAAGAGTATTATTATGAAAATGGTTTATTTACATGAAGCAAGGTTTTACATATGAGTTGTTTTGTGCAATATATTTTTATAGAGACCTACATGATTTGGGGGGTATAGTTTTCCTCAAGGAATTCTGCAAACTATAACTGCAAACTATATATGACAATGAGTACAGGCAAGATTTCTCTTTTATTTAAATACAAAAGTATTATAACTATTATTGTTCAGCAAATGTTCAATGGATGAAATCAACATAATAACAGCTGATTAGGTCATGGGTTGTTTAAAGGTTGATTGCATTATTTCTTCTGCTCTATCCATTTAATGCATATTTAGCCTGAATAAACTTGTGAAGCATAATTGCTCCATAAGGTGAAAAAATATGACAAGGGCATGTACAGAGAACAGACACAGTACAGTACAATAGATAAAAGATCTGTAAAGCAGCCAGCTTTTCAACATATCTGCTTAGATGGAAACAAGGGATTACAGAAGGCGAATGTGGAGACATTTGGAAAGATCCCATAGGAATCCCTCAACAAATGGCACACAAAAGCTGAGCTGGAGAACAGATGGTAGATATGGAAAATGGAAAAGTGTGTGTGGGGAATAAAGAGAAAACACTGGGGAATATTTATATAATAGTTATGGAAACAACATTTTAGATCATTCAGTTTATAGGTAGACAGAAAACAAGTTTTGTTTGTTCATAAAAACAGCTTGGAAATCAATGTTGTATTTCATAGTTAAAGTGGACCCGTCACCCCCAAAAAATATTCAAAATCATATTTTATCGGGGGGTCGTGGCCAACCAGGCAACAGAGTGGACACAGGATTCAAGATCTCCTGGGGCTCCAGGCAAAAATATACCCCATCCACCTTGCCTTTACCACTCAGCACTCACCAATATACCCGAAAGCAGCCCTAAGAACAACCGCTGGCCTTTCCAAATGAAAACAAGATCCTGGGAGCATTGTATAACGCAGCTCCTTTTGAGGCCTAGGGGCGTCAGCAAAGCCGCGACCTCGCGTGATCCTGGTCCCCAGCTAAGACTGCATGGCGGCGCGGTTCCCCTTGGAAACAACCAAGAAGCGGTGAATGTGATCTAATAAGGCAGTTGGTGATCTACACTGGGGGGTGAGTGGACGCGGAGCCCCGGGGGGCCCCCTGTTAGTTAGTTATTTATTTACTTATTTATTGCCTGGAAAAAGCAAATAAGAACCTCAGGCCTTGAAGAGGCAGTTTTCAATAACCAGAAACAGCCTATATTGGAGACATACAAATCCAGAGGCAAAGGGGCACAACTAAAACACTTAAAAGCTACAGGAGAAGACCAGGACAAGTGAGAAGGGGTAAAGTAAGAAGACCCTACTACTGTGGTTACTCCTGGACCCTACATATTAAAAATTATAAAAGCTGCATCCCAGCACCCGGAAGGGGAATACTCTCCAGGGGAATTGATCATAATCCAATAAAGCTGCTATATCAATCTGCATAGGGGTTCTATAATAGTGCATATACCCATCCAAAGCATTCTGAGAAATTAGCCCCCTGCTAACCTGAGGCCCAATTAAGGGACACGGGAGCGTGGCTACCGCATATATGTCAGAGGACGTACCATTACAGGGCCCTGCTGGCCAATACAAGACTTCTCCCGGTGAGAGAAAGTGCTATTTCATCATAGACTATAATTGACTTATGTGACTAGCTCTACCATCCGACATAGAGATGGGCCCCAACAAAACCTTTAAAAAAGCCCCAGATGCAGCTGCACGACTGGGAAAATTTGCTTGTGACAGCGGGACTGGCAAGGACTATAATGGTCCATCTGTACTGTCCTCTCCAGGATCCTCTCACACAGCCCAACTGCACTACAAGAACCAACATTAGCTGACCTGCTCCCAGAGATAAAAACAACTAGGGAAACCTGCACAACACTAATTACTGCTAAAACAGAAGAGCTTAAAGTGGAATTTTCCATACTCAAACACGACATCCAAAAAACTCAGAGAACGTACGGTAGAAGCTGAGCAGCATATCAGCACGCTTGAAAACAGGTGTGCTACAGTTCCGCAACAAATTAGTGAACTCCAACAGGCTCTCACAGCGTGCCAAACAAAATCGGATGATCTTGAGAACCGTCTATAAGTCGCAACAACATAAGATTTGTCGGCTTCCCACGAAAGAGTGGGATCAGAACCAGAAAAGTTCTTAGAAGCTTGGATAGGAGAAACCTTTGAAAAGCCCCTGCTCTCTTCTGCCTTTACAGTGGAAAGGGCTCACAGGATTCCAATGCGCTCTCCTATTCCGGGAGCCCCTCCGAGAGCATTAATCGCACGGCTATTAAATGCTAAAGACAGAGATACTCTACTCAGAATGGCAAGAAACAAACCGCAGATCACATTCCAAAACACCACGATATCCCTATACCCTGATTTCTCGCTAGAGGTTCAATGGCAACGATCACGATTTCAGGAGGTTAAGAAACGGCTAAGGGAGAAGAAGATTGAATATGCCATGCTATACCCCGCAAAGCTTCAGATCCAAGCAAATGGCAACTCCCAATTTTTCTCTTCCCCACAGGAGGTTTCTATATGGTTGGACAACATGGCACTCTAAAATTCACCTTCAGTGGTCACCAAGATCTTTCAAAGTGGATTACAAATCTATACCCTTTTTTTTTTTTTTTTTCGGATATGGGGACCTTATATCTCTCTTCCGGGTGACCAATATACACGTGAGCATGTATTTTATATATTACCAGTGCTGTTCGCTCAGGGTACTGCACATCCTATGTAATGTGGCCGCACTTGGATAAATATGCGCCACATTAAACTTTAAAGAACACTGGCCCAATCTGAAGAACCATCCCTAGCAATGTACCCTGGCTATAGATACATGCCAAGTAATAACTATCCTAGATATTGGCCAGCCAGCCCAGATTAACAAAACTGTAATTGGAACACTCTCAGCTGTCCAGTACAGCGTTTGAATGGTTTAATTACGTTTCATTAAGAATGTGTTTTGTTGATTGGTTCTGGGAACAAATTCTGCCAAGGTTGGGGTTTGGCAGAAAGGGAGGGACTCCCTACACATATGTGCAAGGGATGGGTATAGTTCAGTTATTAAAGTTAAATGTTAAATGGGTAGCTCTAAAATGTTTGCATGTCAAAATCCCTTGTAGGTCCAAGTGGCCTATATGTGACAGGCAAGAGCGAATTCAATTATATGCAGATGACACCCTCCTATATTTAGGGAACAGAGGTGTCTCACTAACCAATGCCCTAAATGTCCTGGTGGAATTTGGTGCTATATCTGGGCTGGTAATAAATAAATCCAAATCCACTGCTCTTATGTTAGACCCACTAACAGAGGTCGAAAGAAGAACCAACTTTCCTCTTAAAGTAGTTTCGGAATTCACCTACCTAGGAGATAGAGTTACATCTTTCCCACAACAATACCTAACCCTTAACATAGATCCGTTGAATGACTGGATGTCCCAAAAACTTAAATCATGGGCTAACCTACCGATTGGCTCTACATGCCGGGTCCATCTCATAAAAATGATTATCCTACCTAAATTACTCTATATACTGCAACAAGCCCCGGTGTGGATACCAAAATCTTACTTTACCAAAATAAATGCTATATTTAGGCAATTGATATGGGCACACTTCAGACCACGTTTGAAGCTAGAGACACTAATGCGTGCAAAAATTAATGCTGGTTTGGCTCTTCCAGACATGTATCTATACTATCTGGCAGTGCAGTTATGCCACCTAACCACATGGGTGGAGGGTTCACACCACAGAGTATTACACTCGCTTTGGGCTCAGTTGACAGGCTTCACAGACAATCCAGTAAGCTGGTTCCTGAGTAAACCTAATAATACTTCTCAAGCACTACTCTCCTCTCCCATCAATTCCTTACGTAAGGTGTGAAAAATGGCAAATACGGTTATTAAATCCCCTGTCACAGATCCGCTCAAACCAATATGGAATAACCAAGACTACCCCCTATTGAAAAAGCTAGGCCAAATGAGGCTATGGTCAAGCCGAGGGGTAACAAACTTAGGAGATGTTTGGCAAGATGGTAAACCTATTCCATTTGTGCAGTTAAGAGACCAATTCCAAATCCCACATAACCAGTGGATGACCTTTCACAAACTTAGTTGTGCTCTAATTATTTCACACAGGCAACAAAACTTATCATTATGCACCCATCCCCTTCTGTCATACATTAAAAGAGGGCATACAAAAGGCCTGGTCACAATGATATATGCAAGGTTGCTTCAAGAAGTACATGGAAATAATTTAGATGGGTTTGAGAGTAAATGGGAGGTGGATGTGGGCCCAATTTTAGATGAGGAATGGCAAGAAGTGCAAGAAGCCCCTCAACTAGTATCCCCCAATTATAGGCTAAGGCTAATTCAGATGTACATTCTCCAAAGAGCCTACTACACCCCTGTTAGACTCCACTACATCAATGCTAATACCCCAGATGTCTGCACCAGATGTGCTCTGGATAAGGGAACCTTCTTACACATGATGTGGAGTTGCACTAAACTGACTACGTACTGGAGGGAAATACTAGATACATTAGAGGGCGTGTTGCAGGCAACAATCCCCAGAACACCTAAAATCTGTGTCCTGGCCATAATTCAAGACCTTAAACTAGACCATTACCAGTCACTATTTCTCCTGGAGGGACTATTACTAGCTAAAAGACTAATCACTCAAAACTGGAGAGCTGAAAACCCTCCTAACTTTACTGGAAAGCAGTAATGCAAGATACCTGCAATACTGAGTACCAAATATACCTTAAAAGGGGAGTCCCCACTAAGTTTCATAGAATATGGGGTCCATGGTCTGACATCTACTCCCGATACTCAATGCAGCATGCTGCAGTTTAAATCATAAAAGGTCCAGGAATGGCAATGAAATCTTTATTAAGG